>CM044558.2:7469319-7706819 GCA_024416835.2 Perccottus glenii
ACACCCACCTTAACTAAAGTCTATTAAAGGATTAGTTCACTTCAAAATGAAAATTTCCTAAACATACTCACCCCAATGCCATCCAGATATCCATGTCTTTCTTTCCTCAGTGGAAGAGAAATTAAGTTTTTTTAGGAAAGCCTTTCTGGATGTTTCTCCACAGAATGGGCTTAAATGGCAACCAAATTGTAGAAGTCCAAATCAATGCAGTTTAAAGGGTCATCCAGAAATGTTTTCCTACAAAACATAATTTCTCTTCCACTCATATCTGGGTGGCATTGGGGTGAGTAAATGTTTAGGATTTTTTTTATTTTGAGGTGAACTAATCCTTTAAGGGCCAGGCCATAGAGGACCATTTAGAAGAGGAAAAGGAAAATTCATTAGTTTTAAGGCATTTACCTCTCGCTGGAATCTGGCCCACAGCTCCTCCCTCGACACTTCGTGTAAATCTCGCCCTCTCCTTTTCCTCTCCTCCTCATGCTGTATATTGAAGGCTCCAAGTCCTTGTGGATCATTGAGGTCCGGATGAAGGCGAGACAGGAATGATCCAGGCAGTGGAGTCAGTCCAGCCTCTTTGATGCTCCTGAGAGTCTGAATTGTGACAGGAACCTACATTTAAAAAAAAAAAAAAAAAAAAGAGTAGCTGCTGTTTAGTAGACCTGCAAACAACCCTCATTTCAATATATCAAATCAAACTGATTTACAAAAACATACCTGCTCCTTGATATGTAGAAAGTTGACATGTGCTTTTGAAAGACTTTGGACAGGCATGCGAGGTGTGGTAAAACATCAGCTTGGAGGTAAACTGCTGCCACAAACCTGTATGTAGCACAGAATGTGTAAGGCCCTTTGCCCCTGGACATCTTCTCACCTCTGCCTCCTCTGCCAATGCTCCAAGGACTGCGCTCAGGTTCCTCTGTAGGGTCTCGATGGCTTTGTGCTGAGAGAGCCAGCGTGTGTCCTTCACTTCCTGGAAACGTTGCAATTAAAGACTGATTATTGGTTATTAATTGACAGAAGATAACTACAATGGTATCAAATTACTATTACCTTTATTTTCAAATCACTGACACCCAGGGTGGCGGATGCTGCTTTGAGTGTTGCAGTACGATTTGCACTGTTTCTAAAATATAAATGAAGTTCTTGGAGGTGGTCCCTGAAAGTGGCCATGTACCTTACATCATTTGATGAATCCTTGCAGGCAAGGGCCAATCTGTGGGCAGCACAAGCTACAGACACAATCTTTGGAAAACTGTGTTTAAGTTGCTTTGCAACTCCATTCACACGACCTGAATATAAATAAAATAATTTAGTGAAAATCATGGGATACAAAAAATAAAACAATCTCACATGAGCATCAAATAATTACCTGTCATAACGGCTGCCCCGTCAGTCCCGAGTCCATATAGTTTTTCTGTTGGGAGGCCTTTCTTCAAGATAACATTCTTGACAGCTGCGACAATAGTGTCTGCTTTGCCATCAGCAATAGAGACCAAATCCAGGAAGTGATTAAACACAAGTCCCTCTTTATCTATGGATCTGAGAGAAAGCATAGGCAAGTAGAATTCACAGTTCATTAACAGCACCCAGAATTTATGGAATTTACATCAAACAAAATAAATGTTCCCATACCGGACATGCAAGTCAAGTTGCCTGCTGACTGACACATCTGTAGTCTCATCAACTTCTAGGCTAATTCCCTGTGATGATTTAATCTTGGTGAGAATTGGCTCCTCTATGACCTCTGCTAAGACCTCAAGCATGTCGTCAATAATACGATGAGACCTATAGTTATTCCTCCTGTCAATCTTGACATTGGGAAAAGGGAAAAAGGACTGTAATTTTTATTTATTAATGTAAAGATTAAATGTAATCTTAAGTAATGCCTAGGTGACCTTTACCTTTAATTTCCTGAAGTAGTCGCACCCTAGAAGCTCAGCAAGGCTCAAAAGTTTTGGATAGTTTGTGTGGTGGGCTAGTTCATTTTTTACGAGCCAGTAAAGGCACTTGAACCCACCAATGACTGCCTCATGCTCCAAAACAATAGTGGGCTCAAACGAGTTTATGACTGAGATGCCTGTGACAAAATTATTATAAAACTATTTGAAAACTAAAAGTTTATACTTGTTTTTGAAATTGGAACCTACCAGAGGCAAGAGATGCCTGGCATCTGATACTGTCCTGGTGGTGCTCCATAGTGATGTGACGTTCCAAGTAGTCTTTTCTGTATACAATGGCTCCAACCTCAACAAAAGCCCTATTTGCTGCCTGTCTTAGGCGCAGGCTTGTGTTGTCTGCATAGTCGACAAAACATTCCTAAAAAAAAAGAAACAAAAAAAACACAGCAGTCAAAGAATTAAAAATTAATAAAATAATGAAATAAAAATATTTTTTTTATTATTGTTTCATGATTACACAAATTATGCAGATATTAAATTTACCATGCTTTGTGAGGTACAGCCAACTCTTAAATTGAGGCATCTTTAGCCACTCTGGATCAAATCCAGTGCCTCTGTGCTTGCTGCTTGTGCCTGCTGTCCTGTCTACAAGTCACAGACAAATAGAAATGTGACTGCTTTTCCTGAAACATCTGCTTTTCTGACCTGCTCTGCTTCTACACCTCCCTGTGTTTGCTGTTAACCTCACCTGTTGCTTCAGCCCTACCTGGCTCACCCACAGCAGCACCATGTTGGCTGCAGTCCTCCTCACCTACATCTCTCTCAGCTAATGTTCCCTGCGCTCTCTTGCTGCTTCAGCAGCGCTGAATGAAGCCTGGAAATATTCAAAATAAATTAACCGAATAGCTTATCACAAAGGTCGGAATAATGATCTTCCACATGTGTTTCTCTGCTTTGCTATTACCTCTGGTCCAGACTGTATTTGCTCCTCTGGACGAGACTTTTAAATCGTTTAAAATATTTTTCAATATTCATCTGTATTGAGGAGCAAACAGTCGGCATTAATTATGATTAAATACTTAAACATTAACGTTATGTAGTAAGGGCAGTCGATATTAACAGCTTACAGCGTGTTAACATTATGTATAACTTACATGCTGTAACTGTTATTCTCATGTAAACAGCTAATTATTAGCTAGGCTCCTTAATGCTTGCTAATGCGTTTCCATTACCCTTCAAATCGCGCAAATTGAAAATTAAGCTCGATGGAAACATGTAAATTTCACAAAAAAGACTCCCATTTATTGCAAAAAAGGTTTTAAGCTCGCTTGAGGTGAAAATATTTTGCAAAACTGCAATGGAAACAGTTTTTGCACATTTACAGTCAACTGACTGTTTACAAGCGCGTTTACAATTTGAGCGCGGTGTGTTTGAACAGATTACAAGACTTCTTTAATTCATAAAAGACAAAATAATTAGAGGAATACATAGACTAACTTCTCAGAGTTATGTTGTGCAAAAGTGTTTATTACTAACCATTCAACTCCGGATTGATTCTGGAATCTTCGAGCACCGGAAACAATCCGTCCTCCAACGCATGCTTCTTCTTCTTCTTCTTGGACGCTCGTGCTTTGATTCAGATCGTGCTCGAAGAGGAGGAGCTATTCGCCGCTCCTCCGTTTGTCAGTTTCGAGAGAGGTAGAGAAGGGACATTGTCTCTGGAAGGGAGCAAGCTGCGCGCAGATCTACAATAAAATACAACTTTACCCAAATTAAATAGTAAAAAAACTGAAAAGCAATCCGTGGCGGCCGCGTCGATACTGTGGTGGGCCGCCACAAATTAATGAACATATGGGAAACCCTGCCTACCGGTGTCGGGCACAGCCGCTCCTGCTGCGCCCGGCTGCTGCCCGAGGATGGCCACGATTGTTGCTTCACCTGCCTCGGATGGCGTCATCAGCTGGAGCAGTCTACCTGCTTTGCCTGCCTTGGCCTTCCCATTCTCCGTCTCGACCCCCCCCTGCCACCGAAATCCATCGCGGTGTCCCCTGCCGCTACCCCACCTCAGCTGGATTGGGCAGCGAGTAGTGAGGACGGGGGAGGCCCGTGGCGAGGACGCTGGCTCCACCTGTACTGGATTTTCCGCCCCTGACCTCCAGCCAGCTCATCGGTACCGCTAGATGACCTGCCGCAGCTGTGGTTCGAATGGAGACCCCGCCCCAGCCGCTTGAGACGGCTCCGGCGGACTTCACACTGGGGCTAGCGTCACAGACTCGTTCCCGGCCACGTGTGGCGACTCTCTGTCCACTGATGACACCCATCGCCCATTATGCCCAGCGAGAATGGCAGAGCCCGCTCTCGGCGAGAGGCCCGCCCGGGCTATCTGGGCTATTGCAAAGTGGAGGGCTGGAGAGATCACTGGCGTCCCACCTATTGAAGACGGGGTGAGGATGTGCCTGCTACCGTCATCTACCCCCTGGCCGAGCGATAAGCCAGCTCTACCATCGGAGAGGGACCGGTTGACGGCGTCGCTGATAGATCGCTGCTGCGCTAACGCCGCTCAGGTGGCTAGCAATATGGCTTTCCTGGCGGGCTCCTTGGACAAGCTCAGGCATGAGCAATATGTCCTCACGCATTAGGAGATAGATGCGGTTCAGACCACAGCGGCTGTTCTCCTGAGGATGTCCCAAGCATTCGCCGTGGATGGGGCCACACCATGAGCGTGGCTCAGCTCGGCGCCAGACACCTGTGGCTCGGCCTGTCTTCCCTGAAGGAGCAGGAGCAGAAACGCATCCTCGTCTGCCGCTCTCCACCTCATCCCTGTTTGGTCCTGATATTCAGTCTCTTGTAGACCGACTAGAATCAGCCTCCAAACGTCCCAGCAGCTTGCTCCTCATCTCCAGCCAAGACGCCAGCGGGCACGACATGTGGCGCCATCGTGCAGACCGGCACCAAGTGTCCGCGACTCCCCGTGAGCGAGCTAGGGCACGCCCCACTGTTGCCGCTGCTGGTCCTGTCCCCGCCTTATAGCGCAGGGCGGAAAACGCCGGAGAGGAGGAGGTTTTCAACGTAATAGGGTGCTGGCTCCTCCCGCTCCCACAAGTCGTCCTTTAATCAGAATCATGTCAATAAAGGCCGCAGGGCCCGTTACTTCTCATTAAAAGAACACGCTTCTGGGTCATCCCTTCCCTACATTTATCCCCACGGCTTTCGCCTTAATAGGTAACCACTAGCGAAGCCGTAGGTGGGCGGAGCACACACTCAGAGATTTGTAGTTACATCAGGTAACTATAATTTCCTCACTAAACAGCTAAAAAATACATAGATGGCTGGCAACAAATGAAAGAGGTCTGTTCGTGTGTTGGTCATGCTAACCCGGCCCCCAGCCCCTAACGCAATGCGGTTCTTCCTTCTAGCTCAGCAATGTTTTGGTGCTACCTACAAACCGCTTTTCCTGGTTCGGAGCTGGTGCTTTGGTAGTTGAAAGACAAAGAACCGTTTTGAAACTAGGCTCTGGCTCCGAACCAGCACCCATTTCCTTGAAAAGAGTTAAAGGAAGATTAAAGCAGGTCCAAATACAGAATTTAATCAGGTCTAAGCAGGACCTTGTACAATTTGAATGAAAGGGTGTGATGTTAATGTACTAAAAGATTTACTCTTCCCTGTCTGCAGTGAGGAGATTGCCTTCTACAATGGAAACATAAGGGAAAAACTAACCATCCACAGCACCTTTAAGAAACTGGTTAGTACAGGGCTAACTCTGCTGGTGGGGCTTAATGTAGCACTGCAACTAAGTGTTCTTAACTCCATATACACAGGTGGATCATTTGCATAACTTCATCTTTTCCGCTTCTCCATGGGCTTTGTGGACAGCATCATTGCCAAGTGTAAGTCTTCTATTGTACATTTATCTATAATCATGGGGGTCATTGAATTGTTTTAGATCATGCTGTGGCTCTCATAACATGCAGAATTGTAATAAAAAGGACTCCTTACTATGAGCAATCTGCTTTATTCTCCTTCTATGTCCCTCCATCACAATGCAGATGTGAATGTTTTTGCTCTGTCTGTATTTCACAATTTTTAATCCTTTGTTTGAGTTTGTAGCTCCCGGCCAACAAAGGAGGCTATTAGAGTTTATTTAAAAGCCAGCTGAAACCTGTATTTGACTGTTACTCAGTGATATCTCCAAATGACATTAGATTAGATACTTGGAAATCAAACATTCACCTGGAAATCCTGCATATCATGTTGGGTGTTACTGCCTTTTTGATTGACCTTATTTTCATTAATTTCTGGTTAATTTTAGAAAAACGCTCAACAAAATAGTCTATTCGCTTGTAAAGTTGTAAATCATTTTAACATCTTAACCCTCATTTTCTTCCACGTCTTTCTGGTTTTGCTCTCCATTTTAAGGCATTGGAGATTATTTTAGCTGCTTAGCTGCTTAACAGCCTATACTTTTTTGCATCTCTTTATAGGTTTTCCTCTACTCCAATCAACTTTTTAATCAAAGTATGCTGTTCTTCTGAACAATGTCTTGAACAACCCATTTTCCTCAGGCTTTCAAATACATGTTCAACAAGTGCTGGTGGCTTCATCTTTAAATAGGGGACACCTGATTTACATCTGTTTTTTCACAAAATTGATGACCTCAGTGATGCCACACTGCTATTGTTTGAACGCACCTCTTTCAACTAATTGCCCAATAGCACAGCCTTAAGAGCGTGCATATCATGAATGCTGGTTCTTGTTTGTTTTCTGAGAATCTACTGCACCTACTGGTAACTTGTTTGCCACTTAGCAATAAAAAATATACTAAAAACTTGGATTATTCTGGTTAGTCTATTATTTTAACCAATGCTGTATGTGAAGTTTATTTATTTATTTAATGCTATAGAGCTAAAGCTCTTTTCTAAAGTCTCACACTGCTTATCCCTTGCTTTTCTTAGAAGTTTAGTCCCTTTTGCCTAAACTGTCTTATTTTTAAATGCCAGCCTTTTGTTTATACTGTCTTTAACATCCTTGGATATGTGTCTTACTATTCAGAAGGTGAGAAATGTGCTTTTTTTGGAACAACAAAATCTAGGCAGAAGTTTGTATACTCTGTAATAGTTGCTGTGGCCTCATTTAAATCCATGTTAAGGAAAATACTGTAGTCTGTGTAAGAAAAGCAGCCCCTCAAAGTCTTCACACTGTGCTCTTGTCCGGTGCAACACTTAATATGCTGTGGCTTTTATGACTTTAGCATTGATTTGTATGTGGGCATATGTTGCACATTGGAGTAGTCAGAATTTGCAACAGGAGGAAGGGCTTTTGTGCTTTAGGCATTCTTAATGTTCCCAAAGCACTTGTCTAACACCTTTTCCTTGTGTGTATTGATAAAATTCAGGAAGTGCCTGCTTCAGATAGCATTGATTTCAGTCAGGTCCATAAATATTGGGACATCGACACAATTCTAATTTTTTTGGCTCTATACACCACCACAATGGATTTGGAATGAAACGAACAAGGTGCAGACTGCAGACTTTTAACTTTAATTTGAGGATGTGGTGAATGGTGTAGGAATTACAACGATTTGTATATTTACCTCCCACTTTTTAAGTGACCAAAAGTAATTGGACAGATCTTTCATCCTTTTAATACTTGGTTGCAAATCCTTTGCAGTCAATTACAGCCTGAAGTCTCGAACGCATAGACATCACCAGACGCTGGGTTTCATCCCTGGTGCTCTGCCAGGCCTCTACTGCAACTGTCTTCAGTTCCTGCTTGTTCTTGGGGCATTTTCCCATCAGTCTTGTCTTCAGCAAGTGAAATGCATGCTCAATCAGATTCAGGTCAGGTGATTGACTTGGCCATTGAATAACATTCCACTTCTTTCCCTTAAAAGACTCTTTGGTTGCTTTCGCAGAATGCGCTCGTCATTGTCCATCTGCACTGTGAAGCGCCGTCCAATGAGTTCTGAAGCATTTGGCTGAATATGAGCAGATAATATGAGCAGATGATATTCTCCGAAACACTAAAGAATTTATCCTGCTGCTTTTGTCAGCAGTCACATCATCAATAAATACAAGAAAACCAGTTCCATTGGCAGCCATACATGCCCACGCCATGACACTACCACCACATGCTTCACTGATGAGGTGCTATGCTTTGGATCATGAGCAGTTCCTTTCCTTCTCCAGACTTGTCTCTTCCCATCACTCTGGTACAAGTTAATCTTGGTCTCATCAGTCCATGTGATGTTGTTCCAGAACTGTCAAGGCTTTTTTAGATTTATATTGCGCTTTTCTCCCGAGGGACCAAGGGACTCAAAGCGCTTACAGTCCGTCCATTATTCATTCATATACAGTCACACTGGTGATGGTAAGCTACAACTGTAGCCACAGATGCCCTGGGGCAGACTGACAGAGACGTGGCAGCCATTTTGCGCCTACGGCCTCTCCGACCATCACCACATACATTCACTCAACATTCTTACACATTCATACGAGGCAAGGTGGGTTAAGTGTCTTGCCCAAGGACACAACGACAGTTTTGAATTGTGGGAGAGCAGGAATCGAACCCACTACCTTCCGGTTGAAGGATCACCGCTCTACCACTGAGCCACTACATGACTCCTGATATTTAGGCAAGGCAATTTTATTTATATAGCACAATTTATACACTGGGTAACTCAAAGTACTTTACAGGAATAAAAGACAATTTACAAGATTTATATTAAGAAACATAAGAAAAAATTAAAAACATTTTTAAAAGAAGAGTGCAGATTAAAGAAAAAACACTTGAGGTTGTAGTGTAGGCGGAGCTAAAGAGGAAGGTTTTAACCTCCCTTGAACATTGTTAAAGTTGAGGCTTGTTTTACTTCATCTGGGAGGCTGTTCCAGATTTTTGCTGCAGAGATTTTAAAACTGGCGTAATGTGGTTGTACTTCCTTGTTTTGGTTAGAACCCGAGCAGCCGCGTTCTGAATAAGCTGCAGCTGTCTTAACCCTCGTTTTGAGAGACCAGTGAGCAGGCCGTTACAGTAATCTAACCTGCTGGAGATAAAAGCATGGATAAGTTTCTCCAAGTCTGGTTGAGACATCATCCCTTTGACTCTGGAAATGTTTTTAAGGTGATAAAATGCATTGACTTAATGTGACTGTGGAAATTCAAGTCTGAGTCCATGATGACCCCTAGATTTCCAACATGTTTTTTAGATTTTAGAGAATGAGACTCGAGGTGACTGCTGACACTTTCTCTTTGTTTCTGTGGCCCAAAGATGATTAGTTCAGTATTGTTTCTGTTCAGTTGGAGAAAATTATTTTGCATCCACACATCAATCTGTTCGATGCAGTGACACAGTGATTGGATTGGTCCATTTTCACCTGCTGTGAGTGAAATGTAAATCTGAGTGTCATCTGCATAATTATGGTATGATATGTCACAGCTGCGTATTAACTGGCTCACATCTCAGGGCCATTTGGTCCGATACACAGTTACCAACCGAAACAAAGTACTTCCTGTCTTCAAGATAGGACTGAAACCATTTAAGGGCAGTTCCAGTGATACCTATCCATTCCTCTAATCTTTGTGTCAGGATTTCACGGTCCACTGTATCAAACGCAGCACTCAGGTCCAACAGAACTAAGACAGACTTTGCCTGCGTCAGTGTTCATGGATGTCATTTGTGACTTTGATTATGGCAGTGACTGCTGATTAGTGTTAACTCGTGAGTGCCCTGTGTGTCTTGAAGACTGTTGATAGCAATGTGGGCCCTAGGACTCTAATGTAGGACCCGTATAGAAAGCATACTGTTGTCACAATCACATATCGCTTACTGGGGGTGGATTCATGGACCTGCTTTATACTCACTGTGGTACTAGAGGGGCATGAGTGTTTGTCCAACCAGTCTATCTGTTTTGTGTGGCTACTATAATTAATTTTAAATGAATTTGTTAGTATATGTGTATTGTTGTATGAATATGCTAATATGTGCCTGTACAACTGGAGCAGGAGCCTGGTCACTGATGGACTTAAGCCAGACAAGTTCCAAGTTCAGACTGTCACAACAGACACTACATTTTACGTTGTTTTTTTATTTATTTATTTATTTTACTGTTTTTTACCGTTTTATATTGAGAAAGAATTTTTAGGTACACACAGGACCCAGAGGGAGTCCAGTTTGGTGAGCACAGGATTGTCTCTGGTGTTTGTGGATAATGTTGTCCTCTCTGGAATGACAATATGGCTCTTCCCACCCTTGGACTTGCAGTTTAGGACTCATAAACAATGAGCCCCCCCACATGCTCAATTGTTGTTAGACGTATCCATACTCACTAAATATACATTTGACATTGACGCTAAAAGCTGTAAATCATCACCTGATCTTACCTTTGCCAACAATACCACTCTCCGATTATTTGTGGGGCTTTAATTCCTAACTAATTAACGTATGCAAAGAGACGTGTGACTTAAGTGACGTGATTTGGACACTGTGATAACACTGCCACTGCTTTAGTTAATAAGCTGTTTATGGTTTAGAAATGTTTTGCAACTTTCCTTTTATGAAGGTGCTTTATTGTAGATGTCCCTTGTTTTTAATACTATGTTCAATACTGATGAGTGTCACCTTGCATGAAATGTTTAAGTCTTTTCCCTATTGTTAATTTACAGACATTGCCACTGTTGTCGGCTATTTGGTTGTCAGTCGTCCATTTTTAAATCAGTCTGACCCACGACACTTGCACAGCACACACTCAGAGCTGCTGGAGGTGAGGCTAAAAGACATTCATGGATAATGCCCTTGAGGATGTGTGGCCAGAGTGTGTTTTAACACTGGTGTTGTGCAGGATTATTACCAGAGCGGGCGCATGCTGCTGAGGATGTCCCAGGCCTTGGGCAGGATCGTCCTGGCCGGCAGAGAAATGACTCGACTCTCAGGGTGAGTTGTACCTTTTCAACAAATAACAATGTGCTACAGTCTATTTTCCTTGACCAAATTGTACAAGGTCTCAGGGACCTGCACTGGTTCATGGCCTCAAACAGTCTTAAACTATTTTTGATGCACAATTAAGACTTGACTTGGCTGGAATAGGATGGATGGATGGATATTGATCTTTGTTGATCAATATCCATGGTTGGAGCTAAAGTAGAACACTGTCATGGTACTAATAGGTTTCATTGGCTGTTTAAAGATAATCACTGTCAAAAAAAATAAAGTGGGCCAGGTGAAGAAAAAAGACCCCATGGTTGAACCCTCCTGTGTCCTTCGACATTTTTTTATTTTAGCATAACTTTGTCTGTGTTGATGCAAATGACATAAAAGGGGGGTAGGTTGTGTATTTTTGGGGTGAATTAATTTTTATATATATATATATATATTTTTTTTCCCTCTGGAATTTTTTGTGTCATTGACTCCATTCAGGATCATGCAAGATTTATTTTATATATTTTTTTACATTAACTGGGTTTGGAATCCCTTCTTGTTTCCATAGCAACCGTTTAAACACTTTTTTTCTTTGTCCTAGGGACCCAGGTGGAGCAACTTATTTACAAGCAACTATGAGAATTTTTATTTTTTTCATTTTTTTTATTTTGACAGTTCCAAATTTGAATAGGAACCTCCCAAAAAAAGTAAGACTTGCATTCATGAGATGGGGAAAAAAAAGACTTTTTTTGCTGTTTTCTTTGCAACGCAAACAGAGACTCTTCACTAAACCTAGCATTTAAGGGGTTAAAAATTCGGAGAATTTATAAATATTTTTTATGTATGGTGAGGACTGAAGTTAATAAATGTTTACGTATTTTGTGTCCGAGGGACAAAAAATGTATGGACATGGAAAGGTTAAATTGAGGCCCATGGCCAAATCCAGTCTTGTGATTTAAATGGTTAAATGTCATTAAGTTAAGAGCCAAGTGTCGGTCATATTTATTGATTGTGGATACGTAAAAAGCAGAACAAAAATAATAGCATAATCGCAATATAGTTTGGAAAAAATCACAATTTGATTATTTTAAAATTAATACATATAATTGTACATTTAATATGTTTATATTATATTTATTTAATGGTGATTATGTAAAAATAATTATTTGAGTGTCTCTCTAATACTTTTTTACATTTTCCCCACTTGCACCTTTTCCTTGAGTTGTCCCATCTTCAGAATTAGACATAGATGTTGTGATGGCATTGTCTCATAACATTTATTTTGTATATTTGTTTGGTGTGTAATGACTTAATGGACAAGGAAATTGGTGATATGGCTGGGCAACATAGCCCAAATCCTGCCAATATACATCAAGAAAGTTTGTGATAAGGTTAAAAAAATACTGAACAATGCTATTACAGCTTTTTAGGTGCAACAGCTGCTCCATGTATTTTTGCAATTACTACAAACAAAAGAAAAGACCATTTGCCTCTTTACCACCATTCACTAATTCAAAGTCATCTACAGCAACAACAGCATTATGTCATCTGATACAAAGTCAGAGAGAGAGACATTTATTTAGAGAGAGACTGACCGTGCTCTGGAGCCATGATTGGTTAGTGCAAGAAATGAACCTTTTTGAGTTGTATCAGACTTGTATGAAATAGTGATGCCTCACTCGGACAGAGATGTTGACAGTGCTTGCTGCTCACAAAACCCGCCTGACTGCTGCAGAAGCTTTGAAGGAAACAAAGCCTTTACAACTGGTTTAGATCTGTTTCTGAGACACTGGGCCCTACAGTTCAGAGGGGCACGGCTCTGTTCAGGACTGGTTTTGGACTTGTTATACTGTTTTATATTGTAAGATGACAACAGCATTAACCCATATTGCATTTAGCTACTACAAAGTGTTCCTGTTCTGCAGTGCTTGTTTTGGTTGGGCTAATAAATCCCAGGTACAACTTTTAAAAGTGACCTTTTTAATGTAAATCTGTATGATCTGATGTGCTCCCCAGATTCACTGCCCGTATCACTGAATTGATGAAAGTACTGAAGGAGCTGAATGCTGGCAAATATGAGCGCACCATGGTGCAGCAGGATAGAGGTACATGCATCTGATGAGAAAATGTATCAATGAAAAGAAAATACTTGATGTGTTTTTTTTTCCAGAACCAGACTCTACAGAGAAGCTTGTACTGGTGCCAGGCAATGGTCACATTGTCAACAAAGATTATATCATCAAGTAGGTTTGAACCGTTCACTTGCACCAAGTTTCCACTGAGCTGTACTCTCTGGGTTGGGTTGGTGTGGCATAGTTCATAGCAAACGTTTAAAATGTAGGCATTTTATTAAAATAAGTGTGGGCGGGTGGTGTGAGAGGTGGGGACTGCAAAAACAGTAAAAGATACCTTCCAGTTAATTCTTGGTTCCTAAATGCAGTGTTTTTCCTTGAAACAATACATTTAGTGAAAAGGTACATTTTACATAACTTTTTGCATATGGCTGCTAACCACACCACACCAAAAGATAACAAAAGCATCCAGTAGGCACTAAGATTTAAGCACTCTTGCGATTGGGAACAACATGCTATGCGAGAAATGTCAATCAAGTGACATAGATTAAACCATTTTTGGGGGCTTTATTGGGCAGAGACCATCTCAAGACAGAAAACGTCATTTTAAGCCCACAGATGCTCTCTGATCTGTGTGTTCACACATGCAGATTAAGTCCATAGTATTTGTAAATTGTGTTTACGTTTTTTTTACATTATTTGTGTTCATACATGCCAGGAATAGCCCGGCACCAGAAATTAGTATAACCAAACTAACACAGAACTAAAGAATCACCATCAGGCACTAGTGTTGTCACGATACTGGAATTTCTAACTTTGATACAATACCTTCAAAAATATCGATATTCAATACCATTTTGATACCAAAGGAAAACAACTGTCACAATATTATAATTTTTTTTATTTAAAAATAAATACAACATGTCTAGATAGAACATGACAATGAGGTATATTTTACATTAACAAAAATGTCTTGAGGTAGTGCAGGGGTCTTCAATTATAATCAGCCAAGGTCTGCTTGGACCTTAGTTAACTTTCCTCACCGTGAGGGGTCCGGAAAGTTTTAATAAAAGGATATGTGTTTAAATATAATTCTTTAAAGTAAAGTCTCATTTATTCCACACCTACAGCCTCTTAAACAATATGGAGATGAATGTTGATAATCCACTGTTTTCTGTATTTTATCCTTTGTTTACATGAGAAAGATGTTTAGCTTTCACCATACACAGCTCACAGACAAAAGGAAAATACTCCAAAATCAAAAGAGGCTAAAGCTCAGGACCTGGTGGTTTATTGACAACAGCCTGGAATCTCGCATATAATGCCTAATACACCTTGTGTGAGAACATTTTAAATACAAAATCCTCAATTCAAGCCAAAACATATTTGTTAAACAAATGTATGTAATGTTTGTATGAAAAGATGCCTGCCATAATTGATTTCTTTCTCATTGTCATTCCTCTGAAAACAACAGGAACAAGAGAAAAGCACTGAACATTTCTTTAGCATTATCTGTTGCCAATAATTAACTGTTATTGTTTAATTTGCAGGTTCATCTTTAAACATTTTTAAAATTTAGAATAGAAATATTTATTTCATGTATTTTCCCGTGTGGTAACATTTTAATTAAAATGCTTATGTTTAGTTCTGTAACCGCATTTAGGATTCACACAGAAACTGACACAACTTAAGGAAGACTTAACCTGTGTCACTCATTTCCAAACCCTAATTTCACACCTTTTCTGTTTTAATCACCCAAATAAACATGTGTTGTTCAAATGAACGCAAATTGCGTAAGCTAATTATTCACGTTGTTTGTAAATGAGGTCAAATATCGATACTTAACCTCGACAGAATAAAGAAGTTGATAGACAAATGTACTCACCACATTAGATGTCCTCACTTACCTCTGAGCTAGAGTCTTTTAATCCTGATATGAAAACTGTCCAGTTCTGGATTCATTCTCTGATTATCAAAGCAGCCGGGACTAGAGGATAAAGGGCTGTTGTTCAGCTTTGACACTGACATAGAGCTGAGGAGCTGTATTTTCTGATTAAAATAAACGTTCCTCTCTGTCCATAACGCCAGCGAATCTTCATTATGTTTTGCAAGGCTCAACTTTAAAATTTTAGTCGTTTCTAACCGTTTCTAATCCGTAACCAGTAACCATAGTAGGACCTGAGGACGCAGCGTGTAACGTCCTGTCAGTGCCGTTCAAAAATATGTTTTACACAATGCACTTGTAATTATGAATAATGTCTTGCGGTCCAGATCGCGGTCCGCCTTTTGAAGACCCCTGAGGTAGTGCACTTGTTCAAAGGCCTCTAAGATTGTCATACATTCAGAAACCAATAGTGCAAGTAAAAAAAAACTTGTATTTTCAAGTAAAATCCAAAGCTCAGTTGGTATCGAAACTTTGGGAAATGAGTATCGTATCGTTTGAGATATTTCAGTATCAATATTTATCGAAATATTGATATTTTTGACGACACTATCGGGCACCAATGACTTTGAGGTAGTGTTGCCAAAAATATCGATATTTCGATAAATATTGATACTGAAATATCTCAAGCGATCTGCGATACTAATTTTCTAAAGTACTAATTTTCTAAATTACTAAAGTATCGATACCGAGTATCGATATTGAGGTTGTTTTTTTTTTTATTTATTACTTGCACCAGAATGTATGACAATCTGAGAGGCCTTTGAACAAGTGCACTACCTCAGGGGTTTTCAAAAAGGCGGACCGCGATCTGGACCGCAAGACATTATTCATAATTACAAGCGCATTGTGTAAAACATATTTTTGAACCGCACTTCTAGGACAGCTACGTCTTACACTCGCGTCTCAGGTTACTATAGTTACTGACAGAGCAGCGGAAATTTCAACATGTTTAGCGTAGCCTGATAATGAGTTAGAAACAACTAAAATTTAAAAGTTGAGCCTTGGCAAAACATAATGAAGATTCACTGACGTTATGGCGGAGAGGAAAGTTTATTTTAATCAGAAAATACAGCTCCGTGTCAGTGTCAAAGCTGAACAACAGCCCTTTATCCTCTAGTCCTGGCTGCTTTGATAATCAGAGAACCAGAACTGAACCAGGACTGGAAAATTTTCATGTCGGGATTAAAAGACTCTAGCTCGAGAGGAAAGTGAGGACGTCTAATGTGGTGAGTTGTACATTTGTCTGTCAACTTCTTTATTCAGTCGAGGTTAAGTATTGACTCTTTATCGCAAATTTGACCTCATTTACAAACAACGTGAGTAATTCGCTCACGCAATTTGCGTTCATTTGAACCCAACACATGTTTATTTGGGTGATTAAAACAGAAAAGGTGTCAAAGGAGGGTTTGGAGATGAGTGACAGGTTAAGTCTTCCTTAAGTTATGTCAGTTTCTGTGTGAATCCTAAATGCTGTTACAGAACTAATCATAAGAATTTTAATTAAAATGTTACCCTACATGGGGAAAATACAGGAAATAAATATTTCTATTCTAAATTTTAAAAATGTTTAAAGATGAACCTGCTAATTAAACAATAACAGTTAATTATTGGCAACAGCTAATGCTAAAGAAATGCTCAGTGCTTTTTCCTTGTTCCTGTTGTTTTCAAGGGAATGACAATAGGAAGAAATCAATTATGACAGGCATCTTTGTCATATTTGTTTAACAAATATGTTTTGGCTTGAATTGATGATTTTTTATTTAAAATGTTCTCACTCTGGTATGAAGGAGTACTAAGCATTATATGCAGGATTCCAGGCTGTTGTCAATAAACCACCAGCTGAGCTTTAGCTTTAGCCTCTTTTTGATTTTGTAGTATTTTTTCTTTTGTCTTTGACAAACATCCTTTTCATGTAAACAAAGGATAAAATACAGAAAATAGTGGATTATCAACATTCATCTCCATATTGTTTAAGAGGCTGTAGGTGTGGAATAAATGAGACTTTAAAGAATTATATTCAAACACATATCCTTTTATTAAAAATTTCCGGACCCCTCAGTGAGGAAAGTTAACTAAGGTCCAAGCGGACCTTGGCTGATTTTAATTGAAGACCCTTGCACTACCTCAAGACATTTTTGTTAATGTAAAATATACCTCATTGTCATCTTCTATCTAGACATGTTATATTTATCTTTAAATAAAAATAAATAATATTGTGACAGTTGTTTTCCCTTTGGTATCGAAATGGTATCGAATATCGATATTTTTAAGGTATCGGGTTAGAAATTCCAGCATCGTGACAACACTACTTTGAGGACTAACCTGCAGCAGTATAATATAAGGATGGGTATCGTTAAGGTTTTAACGGTATTACTACTCTTATCGATACTGCTTAACGTCCAGTACTTTAACGGTATTCTTATCGGTACTTTGTGTTGTGTTTTTTTTTTTTAAGAACAAGTTGAGAACAGAATTAACATTTTCAAAGCATATATATATATATATATATATATATATATATATATATATATATATATATATATATATATATATACTAACTTGAAGTGCTGTGCATTTAAGTTAGCCAAATAAATGTTTACATTTACATACTGATTTTTCTTTATTTGGAAATTTAAAAACAAAAGAAATCAACAGAAATTTTACATAAGGTTAACAAACCAGGGAGATTTTACATTTATTTTAAATGACGTGGACAACGTTGATTCAACATGATTTTAGCATACATACCAGGCGTAGATGGGGCAACAACCAGAGGCAGCTAGCTAGACAGTCGAAAACTTTGCATTTCTCTGTCGGCACATAATGCACTTTTGAAAGGTGCTTAGACAGATTGCTTGTGTTTCCGCCCTTACATGCAAACATTTTGTTGCACTTTTATGACAACGAGCGTTGTCTGCATCAACTCTAAAGAAGTGTAACCATACTTTGGAACGTTTTGCTCTCTCTGCCATTGTCACTCTTTGTATTAAGCGGAGTTTTCGTACTGTTGTGAGTGCTATTTATACTATCTATGTGCGTCGCCGCGCCGGTCTTGTGGTGTGGGACTGACAGACAGCCTCTGCGTGCGCATGAGAGATCTCGCAGATCTCACAGACAAACGTCTTATAATATCGCAAATTAGAAATGTTTGGTAAGATAAAATGTGCATGATAAGTGCATGATCTCTTCCCCATCGTCACTCTTTGTATTAAGCGGGAGTTTTCGTACTGTTATGCGCCGCGCTCGTTGTGTTGTGTGTGTGTGACTGGCAGACAGCCTCCGTGGCGCGCATGAGAGATCTCACAGACAAACGTCTTAATATGATCGCACATTAGAAATGTTTGGTGAGATAAAATGTACACGATAACATTATTATGCAAAAATACATAGTACATTCATTTTTTTTCTCCTCCAGTACCGAAAGCAGAACCGATAGCGTCAGATCTTATTGATACTACGGTCTTTCATAATTTAGCCCCGGGGCCAGTTTAATACCGGGTATCGGTACCCATCCCTAGTATAATAGCACTGCAGCAGCTAATAACTCTCCTCACTCTCTCTTTAACAGACTCACTTTTGGTTTATTGCAGGTTTGAGCACACTCCTTTAGCGACGCCAAATGGAGACATCCTCATCAGAGACCTCACGTTCGAGGTATGCATGGTTTCTTCCTTAGATGTCAAATCTTTCTTATGGCCTCATAATTTTTTATGAGGGACTGTACTAATGTAGAAAGTGGATGTGTCTGATTCTCTTTTCTGTTTTTTTTTTATCCATAATTTCAAACTCCAAGCTGTATAAACTTGAATCCTTATTGGATTTAATGCATATCAGATGATGTGTATTTGTGTAACGAGGGAGGGTGTGGCCTAAGGAGATCAACACCCTATATCAAGGTGAACATAATTATTAGCAGATTCTTCTCCTCTGGAAAAATGGGCCAAAAAAGAGATTTAACCGACTCTGAAAAGTCAAACATTTTAAAAAAGTCTTTCACAGGAATGCAGCACTCTTGAAATATATTAGGGCGTGATCACAGAACCATCACCTTTTGTAGCAAATAGTCAACAGGGTCGCATGAAACATGTCGAGAAGAAAAGACGTGAAGCTACCAGAAACCCATTATCCTCCAGTCCTGCCATATTCCACAACTGCAACCTACCTGGAATGTCAAGAAGTACGAGGTGTTCAGTTCTCAGAGACATGGCCAAGATAAGAGAGGCTGAAACCCGACCACCTCTGAACAAGGCGCGTTGAAACGTCAAGAATGGGCCAAAAAATATCTGAAGACAGATTTTTCAAAGGTTTTGTGGACTGATGAGAGTGAATCTTGACGGGCCAGATGGATGGGCTCGTGGTTGGATTAGTAACGGACACAGAGCTCCACTTTGACTCAGACGCCAGCAAGGTGAAGGTTACTGGTATGGGTAACTCTCAGACCTACTGCCAATTTTTAGAAGACACTTTCTTCTAAATCCACTTTGCACCAGCCCCTTACGGTTCCTCCCGCAGGTGGTGGGCCCACGGGAGGTCGGCCCCACGTCACTCCTTCGGGCTGAGCCCGGCCGGCCGGGCTCAGCCCCCGCTCAGCCCCGTGGGGAAAGACCCGGCCACCAGGCGCCGCATGCGAGCCCCAACCCCGGGCCTGGCTCCAGGGTGGGGCCCTGGTTGCGCCATGCCGGGCGACATCACGGTCCTTGATGTTTTTGTCTCCATAAAGGGTTCTGAACCGCTCTTTGTCTGGCCCGTCACCTAGGACCTGTTTGCCTTGGGAGACCCTACCCGGGGCATATAGCCCCTGACAACATAGCTCCTAGGATCATTCGGGCACTCAAACCCCTCCACCACGATAAGGTTGCGGTTCAAGGAGGGGTTAGATGTTGTCCTGTTGGCTCCATCAAGCCAGGACCTTCAGTGTGCACTGGGACGGTTTACAGCCGAGTGTGAAGCGGCTGGGATGAGGATCAGCACCTCCAAGTCTGAGACCATGGTTCTCAGTCGGAAAAGGGTGGCTTGTCCCCTTCAGGTTGGTGGAGAGATCCTGCCTCAAGTGGAGGAGTTCAAGTATCTTGGGGTCTTTTTCACGAGTGAGGGAAGGAGGGAACGTGAGATTGACAGAGCGGATCGGTGCAGCTTCTGCAGTGATGCGGTCGATGTACCGGTCTGTCGTGGTGAAGAAAGAGCTGAGCTGTAAGGCAAAGCTCGACGATTTACTCAATCTGTCATGAGCTTTGGGTCATGACCGAAAGAACAAGATCCCGGATACAAGCGGCCAAAATGGGCTTTCTTCTGCAGGGTGGCGGGTGCTCCTTAGAGATAAGGTGAGGAGCTCGGTCACTCGGGAGGAGCTCAAAGTAGAGCCGCTGCTCCTCCACATCGAGAGGAGCCAGCTGAGGTGGCTCGGGCATCTGTTTCGGATGCCTCCTGGACGCCCCTAGGGAGGTGTTTCGGGCATGTCCCACCGGGAGGAGACCCCGGGAAGACCTAGGACACGCTGGAGGGACTATGTCTCTCGGCTGGCCTGGGAACGCCTCGGTATCCCCAGAAGAGCTGGAGGAAGTGTTTCTTTTTTTTTTTTTTTTTTTTTCAGAAATGTTTATTTCTAAATTTTAAGTTTTATTATTCTCACTATAACAGGTGAAAATAAACAAGTGAGATGAAAATCTTTGTTTTTTACTTAGTTGCATAATAATTCTTCACACTAATATTTTCCTAATAATGGTGTGCTAATAAGATTATCTAGAGTAAGCCAAAACTTCATTTTTACTACTTAAATGTTCAGGTTTGAGGGTTTAACATTTTGGATTGACCAAGACCACTGTAGTTGTACAATAACAAAATTAATCCTTAAAAATACAACTTGCCTAATAATTGTGCACACAGTGTATTGTGATATTACATGTAACATTTACAGTATCTTTATACTGTATATCCATAGTTTAAAATGACCTGCTTAAACTAATTTTTTTGTTGTTGCATTCCATTTGCCAGACGTTGGTGATTATCACAATACTCTTCATTAGCATTATGCAGAAAAAGCAACAGTGTGCACAGTACAACTTTTAATTTAGAGCCTCAGACTTTATCTATCGGTTGTTACCTTCAGGGGTCGCCACAGCAAATTATCTGCCTCCATCTGTCCCTATCCCCTTCATCCTCTTGACTCAGAGCGACTACCTTCATTATCCTCCTTTACTACATCCATAAACCTTCTCTTTGGTCTTCCTCTCGGCCTCCTGCCTGGCAGCTCTAACCTCAGCATCCTTTTACCGATATATTCAGTCTCCCTCCTGAACATGTCCAAACCATCTCAACCTGGACTCTCTAACTTTGTCTCCAAAACATCTCACATGAGCTGTCCCTCTGATGTACTCTTTCCTGATTCTATCCAGCTCATCACTCCTAAAGAGAACCTCAACATCTTCAGCTCTACCTCTAGCTCTTCCTCCTGTCTTTTCACCAAACCATTCAACAACGCTGGTCTCACTACTGACCTGTAAACCTTTCCTTTCGTTATCGCTGGTATTCTTGTATCACACAACACACCTGACACTTTTCTTCACCCATTCCAACCTGCTGCACACGCTTCTTCACCTCTTTTCCACGTTCATTTTTGCTCTGGGCTGTTGACCCCAAGTACTTCTTTACCTCTTCTTCCTGTAACCTCACTGTTGGCCTCTCATTCACACACATGTATTATGTCTTGCTGCGACTATCCTTCATTCCTCTTCTCTCCAGAGAAAACCTCCACCTCTCTAGACTTTCCTCCACCTGCTCCCTGTTCTCACTACAGCTTCTTAGTCCATGGAGATTCTTGTCTGACCTCAACTGTCAGACTGTCCATTACCCATGGATCTAGGTTCATGTCCAGATTAGTCCTTAGTTGAAAACACAGCTGCTTGTATTTGAACAGGTTTTCATTTGTCCAATTTTTGTCTTTTATTTTTCTTAAAATGTTGCAATGGCTTTTGCTCCACAGTATCTGTCCTTCCAGCCTTTTGCTCCCTTGCATTCTGCAGATCATGACCAGTCTTTTTCAGTTGTGGCCACCAGAGCTGCCACTGCATGTCAGACAGGCTGATTGACTTCAGTTGTGTAAATCTGCTGATGTTTCCATTTATTATGGCAGAATAAATGACAGATGAGGTTTAATGAATTAATCAAACAATCTTTTTTTGCCTTTAGGTGAAGTCTGGTGCCAATGTTTTAGTGTGTGGCCCAAACGGCTGTGGAAAGAGCTCTCTGTTCAGAGTGCTCGGGGAGGTAAGGCACAATGAGCTTACATTCCTGTCACTGAAAACTTTATTGTAACATTTTACACAAGGGTTTGTTTGTTTTTTAATAGTTGTGGCCATTATTTGGAGGAGAGCTGACCAAACCGGAGAGAGGGAAGCTATTTTATGTCCCACAGGTGAAACATTAATTAAAAAGATATCTACAGTTGTGCTCATACCCTGGCAGAATTTGTGATTATTTTTCAGAGAATGATAACATAAAACCTTTGTTTCACTCAGTTAGTGGTTGTCAAACAACTGTGGTTACTATTTTTTAAACATAATGACAACATAAACTACCCAAATTACCCTGATCAAAGGTTTACATACCTGATTTTGGCCTGATAACATGTACACAAGTTGACACAAATGGGTTTGAATGGTTACTAAAGGTAACCCTCCTCACCTGTGATCTGTTTTCTTGTAATCAGTGTGTGTGTGTGTGTGTGTGTGTGTGTGTGTGTGTGTGTGTGTGTGTGTGTGTGTGTGTGTGTGTGTGTATATAAAAGATAGGTGTATTTCAGGGCTCTTGACAGACCCTTGCATCTTTAATCTATTGCTGCACTAACATTTCTATATTCTGAGTCATGGGGAAAGCAAAAGAATTGTCAAAGTATCTGCGAGAAAAGGTAACTGGAGTGTATAAAATTGAAAAGGGATATAAAGAGAGATCCAAGGAATTGAGAATGCCAATCAGCAGTGTTCAAATGCTAAATAAAAGTGGAAAATGAAAAGAGCAGGTAGACCAACAATGATTTCAGCCACAACTGCCAGGAAAAATGTTAGGGATGAATGGGAAGCTTTACCATCTGAGAAAATAGAGCCTCATCCACAACTACCAAAAAAGACTTCAAACTGTCATTGATGTTAAAGGTAGTAATACACGGTATAAAGAATTGTATGTAAACCTTTGATCAGGGTCATTTGGGTAGTTTCTGTTGTCATTATGATTTAAAAAGGGTAAATGCAATTGTTTGACAATAAATGGCATTACACAACCACTAACTAAGTTTTTTGTGTTATCATTTATATTCTCTGAAAAATGGCCAAAAAAATCACAAATTCTGTAAACTTATGAGCACAACTGTATGTTCTAGTTTACTGGCCACTGGTTTAACAATAAAATATTAATTTCCTTTGTTTGATTTCTAAGAGACCCTATATGACTCTGGGATCCCTGAGGGACCAGGTCATTTATCCTGACACTCTTGAGGAGCAGAGGAGGAAAGGAATCTCAGATCAGGTACATCACAGGCCTTCAGTGAATAAACTTGCAAATATACTTGCATCAAGTCTTCCCTTATTTCCCCGTCATGGATGTGGCCCACTTTGCACCATCATGACTACATCAAGACAGGAACCAATCTTAGAAAACATAACTTGTTCTCAATCTTTCTGATCATATTCAACAAAAATGGTAGGACAGCACCATATTACAAAAACATGCGATGTGCATAAACTATTTTGAATATTGCCATAAAAATATGAGCTGTGATATTTGAGCATATAAAATTTAATTTGTTATAAAAAAAATAAGGAAATACAAGGCTCTGGACTAACTTCCACTCAAAGCAGGAGCTAAATTTAAAATGAAAATAGTACAAGTTACAGTGTTGCTTTAAGAACAAGACTATTGAACAACGTAAGAACTGTTTAGTACCGGGTTTAAAAACTTTAGGAGAACTCTAGGAGTGCAATTATTGGTATTGTGATGGTTTTCTCTAGAACTAATCTTAAAAACATTACTATTGGGAGCTACTGTATGTAAATTAGGTCACAGCCTATTGAATCTTGGACATACAGAGATATTTACTGATTGCAGCAACACACACAGTTCAGTTTTATGGCTTTAGCAATACAATTCGATAATGAAGCACAAAACAACCTGCCTAACTCTGAGTTCCCATGTAATATTACTTGGCGTTAGGCGGCCTCTAGCCTTTAGCTGCTGTAGCCTAAATGGTGGTATAAACCAGGTCGGGCAGGTCTATTGCAGACCTGCCCTACTCCTGCCAGTGAGCTGGTAGAGACATTGACTCCATTTTAGTTGCTGCTCTCTGAGAACAGTAGATAAGATACGGATAATGCTGTGGGGCTGCCATCATGGAGTTGCTATACTGACCCTGCTATTAACACATTTAAAGTGCCTTATGGAATCTGACCTTGGGCCTTGGACTGACATGTCTGCTCTATAAAGAGTATTTGTCAGGCTTGTACAAGAAACCCTCATTCATCAGAAGAAACAAAAATCCACACTTTTTGTTCAGGTGTTGAAGGAGTACCTGGACAACGTGCAGTTGGGTCATATCCTGGACAGAGAGGGCAGCTGGGACGTGGTGCAGGACTGGATGGATGTGCTGAGCGGAGGGGAGAAGCAGAGGATGGCTGTGAGCACCTCTTCTGTTGGCACACAACGACACTAGCCCCTCAGCTGGACTCACATAATTTGTGTCTTTCTACAGATGGCCAGACTCTTCTACCACAAGCCACAGTTTGCCATCCTGGATGAGTGTACCAGTGCCGTGAGTGTGGACGTGGAGGACTTTATCTACAGCCACTGTCGGACGGTACGCACCATGCAGAATGCACAGACAATTTAGACCAATCACACGTGTACTCATTCACTCATAGCTCAGCTCTAGTTGATAGTAATACAAAGTTGTTAAATATTCTAGTGCAGTGATTCCCAACTGTGGTCCGAGGCCCCCTGGTGTGCCACAGAGGTACTGCAGGGGGGCAGCCAGAGGTTGTTCACATACAGTATTGTTCAAAATAAGAGCAGTACAATGTGACTAACCGGAATAATCCAGATTTTTAGTATACCGTATTTTTCGCACCATAAGACGCACCCGACCATAAGACGCACCTGGTTTTAGAGGAGAAAAATAGGAAAAAATATTCTGAACCAAATAGTGTAATAAAATATTTAATAAAGTATAACAGAATAATATTTGAATTATATGACTGGAGTGAAGGGCATGCGCACTGCTTTGTACTGTAACACCGCCTACTACATGCTATCCTCCAATAGCATACGGCGGTGACACAGTACAGCAGCATTGCGCCTTCCTGCACACATCGGCTCCCGTAAGGAAGGTGAGGGAGGACCCGCTGCCGCTCTGCCACTACGGTAAGGCAAGGCGACACGGGGGCCGCTGCCACTCTGCCAGTATCTCAGTGGACTACTGAGAAGCCTGGACAGGGGGCGGGAGGATGATGCAGTTTCCAGGGACACGGAAGGTCTCGGGACCGCTGCGCTCTGCAACTCGGACCATGAGTCGAGTTGCTGAGCGGCAGCGGGTGAGGGAATAAGATATGGTCCGAATACCGTAATATATGGTATTCCACAGACAGTTTGTGAGACGGCCCCCAAACTCTGAATTCAAGCCACAGTGAAGCAAGCATCATGATATGGGCATGTTTCTCCTACTATGGTGTTGGGCCTATTTATCGCATACCAAGGATCATGGATCACTTTGCATTTGTCAAAATACTTGAAGAGGTCATGTTGCCTTATGCTGAAGAGGGCATGCCTTTGAAATGTTTGTTTCAACAAGACAATGACCCCAAACACACTTATAAACAAGCAAACCAACAAAATTAATGTTATGGAGTGGCCAGCCCCAGTCGCAGGACCTTCATCCACAATGAACGGAATGTTGTTAAAGGATCATATAGTGTAATAACAGCTGAGAAGTGCCACAAGTTGGTGCCACACAGATGTGAAGCAGTTTAAAAAAAAAACTGGGATCATACAACTAAATAATAGCCCAATTGCACAGCCTTAAGAGCGTGAATATCATGAATGCTGGGTCTTGTTTGTTTTCTGAGAATCTACTGCACCTACTGGTAACTTGTTTGCCACTTGGAAATAAAAAATATACTAAAAAGCTGGATTATTATGGTTAGTCACATTGTACTGCTATTATTTCGAACAATACTGTATATTTATCCACAGCCTGTTGTTAATCAGAGCTGTTATAGTCATAGTGAACAGTGAGGGACATAGAGGTGAATTCACTGACAGTACCAGCTGGGACTGTGGGTAACGTGCAACCAGTGACATTTTAGTCGACAGTGACCTCAATTAGTCAAGTCGACTGGAGGCTGTCAGCCCTAGTGTAAGGTATTATCAATTTTGAAAAGGCCAAATCGTTTAAACGGATTATTCTTGCTATTCCTCCACCGTGACGGAACAAAACGGTCACATTGATTTATTGGTTACACTCAAGTGAAATAGTTAAGGCCCCTCTCTGAACTGAATGCTTTTTTCTTTAAAAACCTGTTTAATCTGATCAGATTGTAGTGAGTTTGAGAGTGAGGTAAATGCATGCTTTACTGATTAATGTATGTTTCTCTGATTCACAGGTGGGCATCACCCTGTTCACCGTGTCCCACAGAAAGTCTTTGTGGAAACACCATAAGGTAAAGATATCCTGGTTTATATAGCTGCTAAATTATGAACCAATGAGGTGTGTGCCCTGGCTAAATCACTCTAATTACAGGAACTGATTAGAACACATTCTTTAATAAGCAAGGGCCTCTCTGAAACAATTCCCTTCCACTTTCTGCACTCAATTTGTAGTGACACTCACAGATTAACGTAGTTCCCTTGATTACAGACTTTCGCCTAAAGACAGAAACAGGAACTCCCTGTCAAACAAAGAGAAAACTTTTTGCGTTACATGTTTTATTCATATTTCACATTTTACAATTAAATGTATTTGTTGCAAACATTAATCTTGCATGTCTGAAACAACGGTACAACGGTAAAAACATTTCTCTTTTTATTTCATAAATGCTAGCATAAAAAATTAAAGTCCCTAGATCGCGAATGTCATGCTCCGTGAGGAACACAGGACTTTTGTTTGAGACGCTTTTGCTTGAATTTGTAATGAGCATCTTCCAGATACCAGTGTTGCACATAGGAGCTGGCCCTTAATATGGCAGACCCTCGGTGTGAACGCGTAAATTGGATCAGCAGTGCAGGGAGCTGTTTTGGAACGACCCAAATAGTCAGGATGAGAATAGCTCTGCATGAATTCCGCATAATAAAAAAAATCCAGTTATGAAAAAGGGTCTGTGGTAAATTTGACTAATAATGGGAGAATGATGCCATGTCATTTGCAAAAACTGCTTTTATGGAGACTAGAGTTTTCTATAAGTAAATGTGAGGCCTTCTGTCCCACGGCTCAAGCTTGGTCCATTTTGGGAGAAACAAAGTGTCTAGCTCATGTTGTCATTCTAAGCCTCAGTCCTGTTTATCTCCAAAATAAGCCCCATACTACACTGTGTGCACAATTATTAGGCAAGTGATTATTTTGATCATATCATTTTATCCATAATTTCAAACTCCAAGCTGTATAAACTTGAATCCTTATTGGATTTAATGCATATCAGGTGATGTGTATTTGTGTAACGAGGGAGGGTGTGGCCTAAGGAGATCAACACCCTAAATCAAGGTGTGCATAATTATTAAGCAGATTATTCTCCTCAGGAAAAATGGGCCAAAAAAAGAGATTTAACTGACTCTGAAAAGTCAAAAATTGTAAAAGGTCTTTCACAGGGATGCAGCACTCTTATGTCAATATCTATGATATTGGGGTGTGATCACAGAACCATCATACGTTTTGTAGCAAATAGTCAACAGGGTCGCAAGAAAAGTGTCGAAGAAAAGACGTAAAAAAAAAACGTAAATTAACCGAAGAATCAAACGTGAAGCTACCAGAAACCCATTATCCTCCAGTGCTGCCATATTCCACAACTGCAACCTACCTGGAGTGTCAAGAAGTACGAGTGTTCAGTTCTCAGAGACATGGCCAAGGTACACACGTGGACAAAATTGTTGGTACCCTTCGGTCAATGAAAGAAAAACTCACAATGGTCACAGAAAAATCTTTATTTTGACAAAAGTAATAATAAATAAAAATTATATGAATGTTAACCAATGAAAGTCAGACATTGCTTTTCAACCATGCTTCAACGGAATTATTTAAAAAAATAAACTCATGGAACAGGCCTAGACAAAAATTATGGTACCCCTAGAAAAGACAATAAATAATGTGACCAAATGTGACCAAGCAGCTAGATGTTCCTGTGACTACAGTTGCACATATTATTCAGAAATTTAAGATCCATGGGACTGTAGCCAACCTCCCTAGACGTGGCCGCAGGAGGAAAATTGATGACAAATCAAAGAGACGGATAATCCGAATGGTAACAAAAGAGCCCAGAAAGACTTCTAAAGAGATCCAAGGTTAACTCCATGCTCAAGGAAAATCAGTGTCAGATCGCACCATCCGTCGTTGTTTGAGCCAAAGTGGACTACATGGGAGACGACCAAGGAGGACACCATTGTTGAAAACAAATCATAAAAAAGCTAGACTGGAATATGCCAAACTACATGTTGACAAGCCACAAAGCTTCTGGGAGAATGTCCTATGGACAGATGAGACAAAATGGAACTTTTGCCAAGGCACATCAGCTCTATGTTCACAGACGGAAAAATGAAGCATATCAAGAAAAGAACACCTTCCCTACTGTCAAACATGGAGGAGGCTCTGTTATGTTCTGGGGCTGCTTTGCTGCATCTGGCACAGGGTGTCTTGAATCTGTGCAGGGTACAATGAAATCTGAAGACTATCAAGGGATTCTAGAGAGAAATGTGCTGGCCAGTGTCAGACAGCTTGGTCTCAGTCGCAGGTCATGGGTCTTGCAACAGGACAATGACCCAAAACACAGCAGAAAACACCCAAGAATGGTTAAGAGGAAAACATTGGACTATTCTAAAGTGGCCTTCTATGAGCCCTGACCTCAATCCTATTGAGCATCTTTAGAAGGAGCTGAAACATGCCGTCTGGAAAAGACACCCTTCAAACCAGAAACAACTGGAGCAGTTTGCTCATGAGGAGTGGGCCAAAATACCTGCTGAGAGGTGCAGAAGCCTCATTGACAGTTACAGGAGTCGTCTGATATCAGTGATAGCCTCAAAAGGTTGTGCAACAAAATATTAAGTTAGGGGTACCAACAATTTTGTCTAGGCCTGTTCCATGAGTTTATTTTTTTAAATAATTCCGTTGAAGCATGGTTGAAAAGCAATGTCTGACTTTCATTAGTTAACATTCATAGAATTTTTATTTATTATTACTTTTGTCAGAATAAAGTTTTTTCTGTGACCATTGTGAGTTTTTCTATCATTGACCGAAGGGTACCAACAATTTTGTCCACGTGAAAGGCTGAAACCCGACCACCTCTGAACAAGATGCATCATTTGAAATGTCAAGAATGGGCCAAAAAATATCTGAAGACAGATTTTTCAAAGGTTTTGTGGACTGATGATATGAGAGGGACTCTTTACGGACCAGATGGATGGGCCCGTGGTTGGATCAGTAACAGACACACAGAGCTCCACTTTGACTCAGACACTAGCAAGGTGGAGGTGTGGTACTGGTGGTATATGTGGCAGTTGCTCAGTGGTAGAGCACTCGTCCTTCAACCGGAAGGTTGATGGTTTGATTCCCGCTCTCCCCACAGTTCATACTGTCGTGTCCTTGGGCAAGACACTTAACCCCCCTTGCCTCCAGTGGCGTTCCAGCTGTAACACTAGGGAATGGAATCTTAATGCAAGTCGTTTTAAAATTAAAGCGTCAACTAAATGTAACACTGGTGAATGTAAGTCGCTTTGGATAAAAGCGACTGCTAAATGACTAAATGTAAATGCATAGAGGCGCAGCACCTTGGGGGTGCCAAAGCGATGGTATATAAAAAAAAATAAAATCCTAAATGTAGCTTAGCTGCTGTTGTGCGTTTCTAAATCATTTCAGTATTTCCTCAATACTTTATAACATTTTAGAGGACTAACAGGCTACAGTAGGCGCCCTCATTAGATTCCATAAATAGAATTAATGGCTGGCGGGGCGCTGTGAGCCTACTGAGCAAGCAGGTAACAAACGTACAGTTGTCACAGTACGCACACAGTTGTCTTTGAAAAATGGATAAAGCAAAAAAGCTGTCGGGGCTAAAAACAAAGAGTGAAAAGGAGATGGCGTGTCAAGGTATGGGACTGCTGATAAACAAGTGGATGGCCAAAATTGTTGCTGCATACTGGTATGGGCAGGTATCATTAAAGATGAGCTAGTTGGACCTTTTCAGGTTGAAAATGGACTCAAAATCAACTCTCAGACCTACTGCCAATTTTTGAAGACACTTTCTTCAAGCAGTGGTAACAGGAAAAATTCTGCATCTTTCAAGAAGACTTTGACTTTTATGCAAGACAACGCTCCATCACATGCATCAAAGTTGTCCACTGCGTGGCTGGTCAGTAAAGGCCTTAAAGAGGAAAACTAATGACATGGCCCCCTTCTTCACCTGACTTAAACCCTATTGAGAACTGTTGGGCCCTTCTTAAGCAGGACAGTTACAGTGAAGGTAAACAGTACACCTCTCTGAACAGTGTCTGGGCGGCTGTGGTTGCTGCTGCACAAAAAGTGGATTCTGACCAGATCAAGAAATTTTGAGTTTGTTTATTATTCTCACTTTAACAGGTGAGATGGGAAAATCTTTGATTTTCATTTAGTTGCATAATAATTCTTCACACTAAATGTTGCCTAATATTGGTGTGCATGTAGATATTCTCTTAAGAAAGCCAAAACTTAAATGTTCAAGTGTGAGGGTTTAACATTTTGGATTGACCAAGACCACTGTAGTTGTACAAAAACAAAATTAATCCTTAAAAGTACAACTTGTCTAATAATTGTGCACACAGTGTACTAACTCTGTAGCAGCCAGTGGACTCTGACTTGTTGGCACTGATAGTTGCAGACACTGTGCTTTTAGATTAGTATTGGCTCGTTCAAACACTGACGCTGCTGCCTGTCTTTTGTCTCTCGCCTGCAGTACTACCTCCACATGGACGGAAGAGGAAACTATGAGTTCAAGCCTATCACAGATGAGACGGTGGAGTTTGGCTCCTAATACTACTTTATTTATACAGACGCTGCTCTAATTCAGCCAGTCCGTTAATCAAATGCACTTAATGTAGTGAAATAAATTTGTCTGAATTTTTGATTGTTTGTACACATCGTCTAACCATGTCTGTCACGCTGTTTTGTTAAATGTGAAGTGTAATTTATGAGGCCAACATGTAATATGTGTGCACAGTCTATCTGCTACAGGGCAGAGGTTGTACAGATAAGACTCTTTGAGTTACACACAAATACAAAAGCCATGTTTCCACCCAGCAGCGTTGTACAGTTCAGTTTGGAAGCTTCTGGTCTGGCTTTAGAATACACTGCACAAGGTGAAGGCATGTTTATAAAGACCTTTTATTCTTCGTTCTCTTTGGTCTTCTAGAAAAAAGTCAAGCTTAGCCAGCGATGGCTAAAAAAAAAAAAAGGTATTTCTCCCTTTCACTTGATGTTTGGTGAAAATTCTGTCAGACCGTTCAGACCGTTCACAATCATTAAAATGATGCTTAATTCCTGTTATTGGTTGTATTTACTTGTCAGTTTATTCTGTCTGTAATTCCTGGTGCAACTTCGTGTTGTCAGACATGTTCAGTAAAGAGCTAGCTTTGTTAATGTTAAACAGGCAAATGTCTAAAGACACTTCCCTCTTTCAATACTGTTAAAAACTTCTTTGTCAGAAATGTAGGAATTTACTAAATGTGTTCTCGAAGGCCAAAATGACAGATTCAATACAAAGGCAGTCTTTTTTTTTTTTTCTTCCTCTCGTCAGTCTTTTGGCAATAAGGCATAATGCACCATCTCATTGTGCTATAACAAACCTGAAAAAAAGCTTAAACACTGTGTACATTGTGTAGCTTTAACAGTAGAAAGAGACTAAAGTTATTTCCCAGATTTCTAATGTTCCAAATGGAACAATCTGAAGTGCCACACCAGTTTTTCACTTTTTAAAGACTAACTTAGTTTATGTCTTTCATGTTGCTTGCGACTAATTTAATGTTGACAGTGAATTCATTGGAATTGCAAACGGGTTCAAAACCATCTAAAACCAGTTCAGATCCAACTAAAACCATTTCGGATCCAACTAAAACCTGTACTTTCTCTATATTCTCATCAAATATGGCCTCCTTTATAAAACCTTGGACACCTGCTGTAGATGAAGCCATCTGCTGTACACTGCCTCATTTTTCTGGATCAGTTTTTTTTAAATTTAAAGACAATATAAGGGAACATTTAGTTAAAGGACCTTTTTTGTTCTGCTCCATTTGACAAACCTGGTGTTTATTAGAGCCGTTTCAGTCAAAGTAAACTGTCAAGTAGTGGAGTCCGTGAGGGACAAAGTGTCACTGACAGACGATTGTGAAAACGCTGCTAAAACTGATGAACCGTACCATGATGCTTGATGGGAATAATGTCCCATTTCCAGTGTGAAAAATGCAATTGTAATTTTTTTTATCATTTTCTGCTTATGGAATGTATATTTTTAGCTATTTCTGGGTTTTGAATTGTGTAGACAACAAACGTGTTGGAAAAAATAGTTTTGTTTCAAAACTTCTGCCCCAGTTCTGTTTTTGAACCTGAAACTATTTCACACTCGTCCCATCATATCCATGACAAAAAAAGAATGATTTGTGTTTTTCTTACAGATTTGTGACTTTAAGCATTTTGCTCACCTAAATTTTCTATTTTTAATCCACCCCTATTTCTACCTCTTTTAAAACTACAATGTCTCGGATCGTCAAAGTAAAATACTGTCTACAATCTGGAAATTTGGGTGTGAACAAATATATGAAATTTTGAAATGAAACAAAATGAGATGTTCTTTTAATGTTCTCTGGAAAACAATGTTCTATCTTAGTTATATTTAGTGCAATGAGGGTTTATCTCACGCAGTCTTCCTCACTACAGAAGCATAGGCCAAACTAATGTAATAATGTAAATGAATAACAATGCTCTTATGATCAGACTGGAATCAAATAAAAAGTATCCTAAAAATCTGTTGTCATTATTGTGTTTTTCTAATCCTTTCCAGCAGCAGAAACCTTTATCTACTGTTCATTTAGACAAGAGCAATGTATATATTTATTGTAAACCTTGAAAGTCAATTAATTTGAAATGAACAAGATGTGAACATTGTAACTTCATATTCCCTGTTGCTGCACCATGCACATCTTCTTCTGCAACATGCACCTCTTATTGTGCACCATGCACCTCTTATTGTGCAACATGCACCTCTTATTCTGCACCATGCACCTCTTATTCTGCACCATGCACCTCTTATTGTGCAACATGCACTTCTTATTGTGCACCATGCACCTCTTATTGTGCAACATGCACCTCTTATTCTGCACCATGCACCTCTTATTGTGCCCTCCAAAGGCAGAATGCAGAATCTGCTCTAACTCCAGGTGAACCTGAGAAAAGTGTGTTAAGGTACGTTAGTGACATTGTAATGATATAATTCCAAGTCAGGAATAAAACCATTACCTCTTATTTGACCTTTGACCCTTAAATGCAGATGAAGCTCTTCATATGTGGATGTCCTCAAAAACCTACATACTGTGCAATATTACGCAAAATCATAAAGTGGATAACAGTATAAACAGAACTTATTAAAAAGAAGTGTTTTGGCTTAGTCTTCTAATTTGGAAAAATAAGAAACATTTTTCAGTAAGTGACAGACTGAGGCTGATGCAAAGGCAGACTGAGGTAACTGCAGCTCCAAATGTTCTAAATGATTATACAGAACTCATTTTTAGTCTTAACTCAATTTTGACAAAATATGCAGGTACTGTGTTTTGACTTTGTAGACTGTTTAAACTAATGCTATTCATTTATACATGTTCCAGGTGGCACGGCTACACTGGACATTTTTCAGCAGAGAATTCTAACACTAAGCTTATCACAGCTTGTGGTTTTATAACATGATTAATTAAACGGTTTATTACAATTGTTGAAACCGAAGAACAGTTAGCTTTTTACTCAGTAAGGCCCTGGGCTCCATCCCGATATGGGACATAAAGCATTCTCACATGATTACATAATACGTGGCAATCATTTATTAAAAATGTGATCATACAAAGTGTTTTTTTTGGGGTAAAGTGCAGATTATATTCATGTAAACAGCAGTTGCTCTTGTGCTCACAGGTCACAGGCTCTATCATCGGTTAAGTGCTCTGCTCCTGTCGTGTGGGTTTGATCCTCCTGCTGTCGACACACTGACACGTTTAGGTGTGACTCTAAAGGTCTGATAGTCAAGGCACATAAGTGGTACAATGAATGATTATTTCCTTATATCAATCATTATAAAACATTTACCAAGATATTTCCAAATGCATCCATTTGATTGTTTTTACTTCAGCAGCTGGTCTATGTGGCGCCCCTTGCATTGTGACCAATATCGCTTATGCTATTTTTGTTTTGAAACAGTAAAAAATAAATGACTACATACAGAGACCAAAGCCAGGACTCATACCCAGAACATCTCCCCAAAGGTACAACTCTGATGATCTACTTAATATAATGCTATATAATGGGATACCTTTACTTTACTGCTGTCGACCTGAAATATCAACAGAACACTTTCTCTATTCATCTCATAATTTGTTTGTGACGTTACCTTCACAGTTCTACCTTCATGTAACTAACCAGGTTTGGAATAGGCCTTTTATATGTGTTTCATTTTAATGAATAAACTCTACAGTAGTTATTATCAACGCTCATATTGGTGAGTAGGATCTCCATGGTAACGCTCAGAGGGAGGAGTTTGTGAAAGTTCGATAAACTGTTGCTACATGAAGTTTGTATTGCTGTTCTGTGTCAGTCTGCACGTGTTCTGTGTTCTTTAGTCTTAATCTCTTTACCTCCTTTATATGTTCTATTTACACCATTATGTTTTGTACAATAATAATACATATGTTCTGTTTTATTTGGATAAACCTGTTGTATTTACTTTTGTAAAGTTCTACATAATGTCATAATTATGCTATAACAGCATTACATTACACATTGTTAAACATTCCACTTTATTACAATAAGTGGCAATCAATAAAAAAATGAGTAAAGCACATTACATAATGTCACTACATATACAGTATATATCCTTTATAAATAATATAATGATAATATTAAAAATGTGGTTTTGATAGAAAGTAAATGATGTTACATTAATATTATTATTATTGTTATTATTATTATTATATTTATTACATAACATTATAACCAGTACCACTCTGAACCACATTTGATGGAGTTATTACATTTTGTTGTCATTGTAATGTTTCATTTCCTGATGTGTGACATGTAGGTCACTTGTGACAGAACGCAGCTGAGAAGCAGCACGTGTTGAAGGAGACAGTTGCTGTGTCTTGTGGAGTTTGTTCTCCTTCAGTGGTGTTCAGGTGAAACACATGTGTGCAGAGTAAATGAGGCCTCTCTATCACCACACCAGTCCTTAAACCCTCAGTGAGGAGGAAGTCACAGAGGGAGGGGCTTGTACCTGCATCAGTCAGCTGACACAGGAAGTGCCTGCCGCTGCTTTCACTTTGACAGAGACACAAACACAGCCAGGACTGCACTCATGTCTCACCGGGTTCTGCTGCTCCTGCTCCTCCACACCTCCCGGGTCCTGGGCAGCGCTCTGGAACAAGGTACTGGAGGTCAAAGGTCACACTTCTCATGGTTTTAACGGCAGGCTTTATTTATTCAGATTGGAAGTGCTCTTGGAAACGTCAGTAAGCGTTTCTTTCACAACACATTTCTTGCTAAATAATTTGATTTTTTTTTGAGCCAGACATAATATTGAGGTCAGTAATTTTAAATGCATTATTTTGTATAACTCTGTAATTTACCTCGGTTGTAAGGAAAAAGGGACCTTAAATTTGACCTACGATAATGAATCTTAACCCATGACATAAATAGTGTATAAAGCAACAGGACCGACTCCTTCGTTTGCTTGTATTGTCTCCTCTTCACCAACTGTTACAACAAACTTATTTGTGGTCGGTAGAGTGACCATAGAGATAAAGGTTTTTTGTTCACAGTCACATGCTTCTGTCTGTGACACTGTGATACGTGCTGTAACTCGAACCTAACAAACTTCTATCAGAAATGTTGCTGAGCTTGTTCTACATGAGTTTGTGCCGACTGAACTCACCACACTCTGTCAGTCTTTATCATGTGTGGATATGAGAAAGGAGGCTTTTCTCTGTTGTCTTGTCTCAATTCCTTGTTGTGATTGTGATTTTGGAAACACGTTAGAGTAGAGGGCATCAAACTCTAACTAGAAATGATCATGTTTTCATTATATTTTCCTCCTAACCTTAACCTAAACCCTATGCATGTACTCATGCATGAGTCTTGCATGAATTCATAGATTTTTGCATGAGTTTATGGATGAATACATGATAAAATGTGCTCCATACTCTAAAGTGTTATTGTGATTTTTTTTATTGTGCTGCAGAACAGAAAACTGCTGCAAAAAAATCTAATGAAAACACAAAACCAGCAGCACGCGTAAGCTCTTACTCAGAGATGCATTCGTGTACGTGGAAAACTTATGTCTGTTGTGAAATTGTCAAACAGAAGACAAGGTGACCCTATGTCATTTCCAACAGAGGCACTGGGTTTTGCGGTGCTGGGCGACTGGGGGGGCATACCCATCCCCCCGTACCACACGCTGCACGAGGCGGCCATGGCTGCGGAGCTGGACAGACTGGCCCGGACACAGGGACTGGACTTCGTGCTGAGTCTGGGAGACCACTTCTACGCCGGACGGGTCAAGGGCGTGGGCGATCCGCGCTTTAAGGTCAGGGCTTGCACCTCCACATGAGAGGTGCAGAGGGGGCTGTGAGGGCATTAATCGTATCTCTTACATTATCATTACATCACAGCACAACACATTGCACTCACCTGTCCCACTCCATATGGCTGTCCCTCCGTCCTCTAGGTGTTTCCTTACATGCTTTACATTTCCCAAAGTGTGCAGTTTTGAAATGTCCGCCCAAATCTACATATAAACCATAACGACCATAACAACCATAACGACCATAACAACCATAACGACCATAACAACCATAACCATATATGGCTGCCCCAGTTTATAATTACACATGTAACACGCTGTAACACCATATATACTTTCTAATATGCCCTCATAAAAGGTTCAAATAATCATGAAGGAATCATATAGCTGAAGGACTGGGTTAAATGCTGACTTCTGGAGCAATCCATAAATGTTAATCCATGTTTGGTCTTCGATGAAAGTTAACTTTTTTGTTTTTGAGTGTTTTAGCGTGACTGTTAAACTTGCTGCAGTCTTCCCGTTACTGTATAAAACATCACAGTAACATCACATGACTCTTCTGAGGAAGACTGCAGGAAGTTACAGTCAAAACAAGGAACAAGACTTGTGACCTTTTGAGACACATGCCTGTGCCTGTTTTTCTGCTCATAGCAAACCTTTGAGAAGGTCTTCAAGCAGGCCTCTCTTCAGGGCGTCCGTGGCACCTGGTCTCTGGGAACCACGACCACCGAGGCAATGTGTCCGCTCAGATCGCCTACTCCAACGTGTCCCATCGATGGTAAAACATTCACACTAGTCAAATAAAATGTTCACAAAAACACAATGACACAATACTTTTATGATAAGTTATAAGTGGCAGTCTTATGAGAATGTCAGCATTTCTATGGCTTTGTCCACATGAATGCATTTCCATTTTAGTGTAGCTTTGTGGAACAAAAACAGTGTTTCTCTATTATTTTGCCAAACATCACAGCACAGTACATTCCAATAAGACATCATCACTGCAGTTTTCTGCTTTTTTTGGACTGGATCAATTTTTGTAACAGGAATGAATTGTGTGGTTTGACAAATTGATTAACTGAACATCTAATTTAGCCATTAGTACATTTTGTAAACTTTTAAAGCATCAAATACTAACATTTTTTATTAAAAAATTTACCAACGTATACTACAACATGTTTTGACTGACATTCTTCGTTGTGCCAGGAACTACCCCAGTCTGTACTACCAGCTCTACTTCACTGTTCCACACTCCAACGTGTCCCTGAGCGTCCTGATGATCGACACGGTGGTGCTGTGTGGAAACACGTACGACCTGGATCAGCCTGTGGCTCCTGAGGATCCCAGAGCAGCAGAGCAACAGTGGGACTGGATCCAGAGCACACTCTCCAGAACCAAGTGAATCCAACGCAGAGTGGAAAATCTGTAGATTCTTTTTCTAAATAATACACAGAGAGTGACACTATGAATCTCTTCAGGATTTATGCCTATTAAAAGACTCAAAATGTCACTTGAGACAAAGTATTCTCAGGCGATGGCAGTGTGCCAGAGTTACATAGTGGAGTGTTGTGCCAGAGTAACATAGTGGAGTGTTGTGCCAGAGTTACATAGTGGAGTGTTGTGCCAGAGTTACATAGTGGAGTGTTGTGCCAGAGTAACATAGTGGAGTGTTGTGCCAGAGTTACATAGTAGAGTGTTGTGCCAGAGTTACATAGTGCAGTGTTGTGCCAGAGTTACATAGTGGAGTGTTGTGCCAGAGTTACATAGTGGAGTGTTGTGCCAGAGTTACATAGTGGAGTGTTGTGCCAGAGTTACATAGTGGAGTGTTGTGTACTTGAGTTACATAGTGCAGTGTTGTTGCCAGAGTGACATAGTGGAGGTTGTGCCAGATGATTTTAGGAGTGTTGTTTGAGTGACATAGTGGAGTGTTGTGCCAGAGTTACATAGTGCAGTGTTGTGCCAGAGTTACATAGTGCAGTGTTTTGAGCTTCTTCAATTCTAGTTTGAATTTGCCAAATGCGATCAGTTTCATCGAGTCATGTCGCCAGCATTATATAATTATACTAGTGTCTTGTTAAAGCTGTTGTATATACTTGGAAGATTTACTTTTTCTGACGGACTCATCATTGTTTAGTCTGGTCCAGAGTTCAATGAACAGCTTAAATCAACCTCACTATCAACAAGCTTATGGCATTTTGTTTTTTGCATTATGAATAAAAGGTCATCTATAGCCTTTCTGTGCAGGGCCTGCATCTACTACTGTGGGTTCAATTCTATTTTCTTTTCTTTTTTAAATTTCACCCCATATCCCAACAGCAGTTGCCTCAAAGAGCATTACACACAGAACCAGACAAATGAGCAGCAGCTGGTACAAGCACTCTGTTTGATGATGATGAATGTCCTGTGTTCCAGGTCGGACTATGTCCTGGTGGCTGGTCACTACCCAGTGTGGTCCATAGGGCACCATGGGCCCACCTCGTGTCTGGTGAAGAGACTGAGGCCTCTGCTGAAGAAGTACAGAGTCAGTGCGTATCTGAGTGGTCACGACCACGACCTGCAGGTACCAGACACGTTTATCCATAAGACACTGTGCAATCACATCTGTGCATCGTCCAAGGGTTACTTTTAGGCATCAGTTGTGATATTCTTTCATTTATTAACACCAGAGGACAGCAGTGAGTAAGAGCACCAGCCCTTAAGACATTTCATGCTAAAGTGACAACAATTGTGAAGGACTGTTTAAGAAAAACGGACTATTTGCTGAAACTAAAATAGAAATTGAAGTCACTTAAAAATCTGAATTTCTAAAACCATGACCATTACTTCATCATTTGAGCTACTTTGAGCAAATAAAAATCTGTCAGACTACACTGTCTACACTGGAAATGTGTGTCAAACTGGGACAAAACCATTTCATATTTTGGTGGCTCTTAAAGTTACTCACAACTAAGAACAGCTTTTGAGACATGAACTATCTTTTACCAACACCCTTGAAGAGATTTGCTGAACCACTGAATTGTTGTGGCTGTGTTGCAGTGTTTTTAGTTTTTTGTTGTTTTATTTGGCTGACATCCCCTTAATACAAATCATTTTAATACAATATGCAGGAACACTCACTAGCTCAACCATGCCAGCCCTTTATGAGTGCGCTCACCCATCTGAGGATTGACACGGTTTTATGTCTTCACAGTTTCTCCGAGAGGACGATGGTAGCTCGTACCTGGTCAGTGGGAGCGGGATGGTCAGTGACATCAGCACCAGCCACAGGGACAGCGTTCCTGCGTCCTGGCAGCTCTTCTCCAGTCCGTCAACCAAACCAAAGGGGCGTGGCTTACTTCCAGCTCACGCAGCGCCACCTGACTGCCAGTTTTGTGCAGACAGATGGGAAGTGTGTTTATCAGGCAGTGCTGCCAACAAGTAGAGACCTCAGAGCAAGGGTCTAAATCAACATACATACAGTCATACACATCCCATTACATATATTTATACATACAACCTAACATTACATTTATACATACCATACATAACTTTAAAATACAGAAGGCAAACAGAGAAGGGAAAGTGGCAGTTGTAACTAAGCTACAGTACTTCTCTTTGGCCATTTTTGTAGTTTTCTCAGAATGGTTTGTACTTGGTGTCCTCTTGAGTGAAGGCTCTGTTGTAAAGGCCCTGTGTTTTCAAGACATGATTTTAGGAGTTTTATTAAATGAAATGATCCAGATTTAACTTTGTACAGAATGCTGTTTTTTTTGTTTGTTTGTCTGTTCTCTGACAGACCACCAGGGGGAGCTGCACCATTGGAAATAAATTATTTGAAAACTCTCAAACAATTTCTTAAGTGGTTTTGTATCCATATTAAAAAGTTTAACTTAAACAATTTATGCAATTAAAATGTAAAGTAGATCATTGTGTAAATATTATTCTATGGTACAAATATTGTCAGGTCAAATAAAGTCATATCTACAGGGGCATGAAAAAGTATGTGAACCTTTTGGAATTTCATGGTTTTCAGAATAAATCTTTCATAAAATGTGATCTTCGTCTAAGTCAAGAGTTGACAAATATAAAGTATCTAAAAATAATAATTACAAAAAAGAATTCTGATCTTTAATGTCTTTATTGAGAACAACCAAAAATCCTCAGTGTTTGTGTGAACCCTTGAGTTAATGACCTCAATAAAGCAAACTGAGTCAGGTTTTAGCACAGATGGAGTGTGATCGAGTGGGACACTCTGGGGTTTGCTGATTTGACAGAGAGTGGGCACGGAGAGGGCTGCTTCACCAAGAATACGTTATTCTGGATATAGCAGTATTTACATTGTGATTATGGGACGTTTTATTATTATCCTTTATTTAACCAGTGTTATTAAAAATCTCTTTTCCAAGAGTGACCTGGCAACTACAACAGCATTACACACAGTTTCTGACAAATACAAGACATTAACAAAAACACAAATAACAATATTGTAGTGTTTATAATTGTAATTGAGATATGAATTTATTAATGGTGTCCTCTTGAGTGAAGGCTCTGTTATTAAATTATCAATTAATATTTTTATTATCAAAATTATTGTCTCATTGAGGGCACTACCCAGAAAAAGTTCTGGGAAACTGATTATATTGACTAAGTCTCAATTAACCTGAAGGAATAGAATTCTCTGTTTTCAAATATGTCTTATATAAACATTAAAACACCAAATCAAAATCTTTAACGTTTTATGGGAGTTTATTAAAGATTACACAAGGGAATAATGAGGAATGAAATAATGGGAACACAACACGTAATGAGATTAATGATTAACATAGAACAATAAACAATAACATTTACTGATTAGTGGGTTCTCTCCGGGTACTCCGGCTTCCTCCCACCGTCCAAACACATGCATGTATAGGTCAATTGGCAACTCTAAAGTGTCCCTAGTGAATAAATGTGAGAGTGAATGGTTGTCTGTCACTGTCTGTCCTTAAGTGTTAGCCCTGTGACTAACTGGCCATTGTTCAGGGTGTACCCCGCCTCAGGCCCAAAGTTGCTGGGATAGGCTCCAGTCACCCGTGACCCCTAACGGGACTAAGCGGTAGAAAATGAATGAATGAATGAATGAATTTACTGATTAGAACTTTGTGGAGGAAAAGGGAAGTTTTGACAAATTAAATATACAGTAACCCCTTAAATATACAGTAACGCCTGAACATCAAAGTTTTGACCCATTAAATATGCCGTTTACCTAAGGGACGTTTACGGGATTTTAGAGGGATGTAGATGAAGGTGTAATGACTTGAGCTTATAAAATACAGTTTAGAACGCCAAAACTCCTGCTGTGTCAACCGTGCGGCTTACTTGTTTTTCGCTGGTACTGGCCTAGTTCGATTTCCATCAGAGGTCCAAAGGGTCGCTTCAAAGCTCTGGCGCTGTGCGTCTGGGTTTGGAAGGTACCGCGTTCACAAGACATCCGTCACGTCGCTGGTTAGCGGTGCCATAGATATACATACTAAAGGCCTTTATTATGTATATCTATGGTCCCTACCAGCTGTCATTGACACCTCTACAAGCCTGTCAGCTGTAGATATGTCCTCTGCAGCAGGAGGAGAAGATCTTCCATCCCCATTTGCTGACATTCCTGCCCTAGTACATGACCACAGCTACCTTCCCATCCGCTTTGATGGTCTTGTGGACAACGCTCTTGTGTACATTTCAGGTAAAGGCTGACTGAAAGTTGATTTTGCCTATAACCGATAGTGCCAATAGTCAAATTCTGGGGGAAAACAATCTCGCAATAGTCCATAAAGAGAAATCTTCCCTTAATTTCCACATCCTTATTAATGATTATTATTATAAGTGATGATATTATTATACTAACTCAAATTTCAGGATTTGTTGTGCGACGGGCTCTGAAGAAGCTGTCGTGTGATGTCTGCCGTGCCAGCCTAGTGACAGACGCTGCATCTGCCATCAAGGACCAGAGCTACCACCTGCTGAGCTTAAAAAACAATGATTCAAGATTCAAGATTCAAGATTCAAGATTTTATTTGTCACATACAAAATTATATACAGCATATATAACCAGCAGTGAAATGTGAGTCAGGTCCGCTCCATGGACAGTGCAATTATTTAGGAAAACACACAGATGAAAATATACATAAATGTAGCTATGTAAGAATGAGATAAAAGTAAACAATAAAAAATATAAGAATAAAATATAAAAATATAAAAATGTGTAATGTGGAATAAATCTAGATCGCAGAATAATGTACATGAATGTAAACTGTAGACTTAAAATATTAAAAAATGTACAGGGATGTACAGTGTGCATATATGCATTTAGCTGTGGTCTTAAATATTAAGATACACAGGAAGGTGCAGGAAGCAAATGTGCAAAACAGTTTGTAGCAAAACAGAGTGACACTGTCAGTGTGTCAGTGTGAGGTAGCTGGTTTTGGAGGTCTGGTGATTCCATCAGAAGGCACAGTGAGGGTTGTCAGGGCAGTAGAGTGGGTCATTCGTCAGGCATCAGCAAGTACCAGACGATCACAGCCCATCAAACTGCTAGAGGTCGTACATTAGGATAGAGTCAGAGGATGTGTTTGTGCTCGGGAGCACATTGGACGCAGTATGGCATAGACAGCCACCATCATACGCTGTTAACAGTAGTGGTGTCCCTGTTTTTTAAGCTAAGGCTGCACCACATCGCTAAAATGACTAACCTTACCTTACAGCGCAACAACATGCGACAGAAGCTCAATAAAACTGTCCTTTTCAAAGGGCATTAGCCCAAGCTCTGTTATTTTGGGTCCTTTTTTTTTCTTCTCTGTCCTCCACAGTAGTGAAGTTCTCTCTACAGGGTGGAGATTTCAACATGCAGCATTTTTTATGTATATTTGTAAAGGGGAATCTTGTATCTATTTTTTTTTATTGCAAATGTCACTTTTATAATAGTTAAAAAAAAAAAAATAAATAGACTTTTGTGTAATTATTTCATATTTTGTGTAGTCATTCTATTTTAGAACCCCTGACATACAATCCAAATAGTCTACAAGAAACTTCAGAGTGTTACCTTTCATTTGAGGCCAGGAATATGCTTCTACACCAAGAGGTTACACACAGTAAGCCTTTATTGTCAGTATGTATTTTGGGTAACCAAAAGTCCTATGGGGAGTTTCGATAGGGCATTTTACAAAACGCATGAGCATACCTTGGCAAATAAATGGTCTAAAGTACTCATATTTCATTCTATATTGATCTGCTTTTGCACACAGCTTTACAAGACCTGGTGCTTGGGTTCAGTTGTGTTTCTAAAGTCATAACAAGAGACCTAGAAGCTGAAATGTGGTCAGTTGAGATGCTTGTTATCCAGCAGAAAGAAAAAACAATATTCTAGCCTCTATAACTCTGTGCCAGTACTTCACACAATTATTCTGATTGTTTCCTAAGAAACTACAGGGTCTCAGCTTTCTAAAGAGGTCAGGCATTTGATGGTAGGCAAAAATAGCTGGGAACAGTGATCTCTGAAGTAGGCGCAGTGCAATGTCGAGGGGAAAAGCCTAGTAAATGGCCCAACCCTGAAGAAGTTAAAATAAACGTAATAATTCAAATTATTTTATTATAATATTAATATTATAAAAGTGTATAATATATATATATATATATATATATATATATATATATATATATAAAATAAATACCTTGGGCGTGTGTATATTCATTGCACCTATATGTTCTGTTCAATGTTATTTTTATATGGAAGTCCATGGTTATAATTATTCATAAGTATGCAGTGTCATAAGTACATCTCTGACGTTTATAACAAACCAAACAGTTTGAAAATCGGTAGAAAATTTAGCAAGTTATGGTTATTTAAAAAGTACATGCACCATTAAAACACAATGTTACGAGTGAGCAAGCTGACTGTGACAAGATGGCCGCCAGGTGCGGACGTCGACCTCCATTGGCCAGCAGCGCGGACGAGACATCTAGCCTTTATTATGTATGTCTATGAGCGGTGCTGTTGGAGCGAAGTTGATGTGCAGGCGTTACTGTATAAAGCTCTCTATCTCTGCCATTGGCATTAAGCAGAAACAGATTAAAGTCTGTCGCTAAAGGGTTCTCAGGAGTCGTTTCCTCTGGCTTAAAACGGCTTGCTGGATTTGGTTCAGTCCGGTATCCCGTTGTAGTACAGAACTACAAATTGCCCTCCGTCTCCTGGAGATGACGTCAAAAGAGTGTCTTACAAAAATAGTCAATGTGCAGAGGCTTTTTAAAGGAAAAAATCCACGTTTGCACGGAGTGTGCAACGTCTAGGAAAATTAAAGTTACTTGATAGTTACAGAAGGGTCCAAAGCGGACGAGATTTGCACGGAACAAAAACGAGAGAAGCGAAGCAAGAGAAGAGACAAAAAGAAGCAAGGGGCGATTTCCGGCACGCACAAGGGTTTTGTGTCGGCCGAAAAAGAGGCGTGTTTTCGACACGGCATCAAAAGGGGGGGTTACGTTACTGCTTGGGATCGGGAAAGGTGTTATTCTAACTAATTTTTATTCAAATAATCCTTTTACCTTCCACAAAGTAACACTGAACTTTAGTTTTCACAACCCATAAGCATACAAATACATTGGTACTGCAGGTTTATACTGATAAAATGCATATTCACGCATGCTGACACACATAACCCATGTAACACTTTTATTATACTGCGAGCTGTAAAGAAAACTGTCCTTTAATCCCGGTCAAGGGAGCAGCAAACTGAAATGACATTAACACATTAGCACAATTTCCTTTTTAAAACTTTCTTTTCATTAAGTAATCCAAATTCCTTGGCTGAGTTACTTAGCGTTGTTCATTCATACTGTCACTAGATGGCAGTATGTTGCCATCACAGAAGTCTCAAGTCTTTTACACTTCCAATTATTTCTGTCCGAGTCTGTGAGAGTGTCAATAGCCAAACCGTAATTCAAATGATTACATCCTGTCGGGATGAGAGTCAGAAAGTCTGGTTTTGTCGGGGATAACACCTTGATCTGCTTCGGAATGTAACAAAACAAAGTCGTTAATGCTGTATATCTCTGTATATCTCTGTGTATCTCTGTATATCTCTGTATATCTCTGTATATCTCTGTAAATCTCTGTATAACTCTGTGGGGCGGCAGTAGCTCAGTGGGTAGAGTGGTCGTCCTTCAACCGGAAGGTAGGTGGTTCGATTCCCGCTCTCCCCACAGTTCATACTGTCATTGTGTCCTTGGGCAAGACACTTAACCCACCTTGCCTCCAGTGGCTGTAACACTGGTCATAACATTAGAACAATGTAAGTCGCTTTGGATAAAAGCGTCAGCTAAATGAATAAATGTAAATGTATATCAATTCAATTCAATTCAATATTGCTTTATTGGCATGAATGTAAATTATACAATATTGCCAAAGCTTAGTGTACAAATGTAGAAAAAATAAAATAAATTATAACAAAAAATGAACATCACAGTAATGGAACCGATTATAATAACATCTTATAATATTAAACTAACAAATTATAACATTTGTGTGAACATTTGATTCCACAGTCTTAAACTTACATAGAAATGCACAAACATACTAAGGATCACTGTGGTGCACAATAGGGTCAGACACACTGAGGTCACACACACACACACACACACATACACACACACACGTTCACCTGCTGTCTCTCAGGCTGTGGCACGTCCACACGTATCTCGCAGCCAGTGCTGCTGTGTGTCCCTCTCCTAATATTATTTTTAATTTTTCTGTTTCACTAATTGCTGTAAAATTCTGTATTAAATTTGTGAATTTGTTAAAGTATGTGTCTCTTATTGACGTGTATTTCTGGCAGTGCAGGAGGAAGTGTCTCTGTCTCGATCTCTCCTGTCTGACAGTGAGCACACACTCTTCTTTCTCTGGGAAACCAGCTCTTTCGGTGTCTGCCCGTCTCAATGGCTAGACTGTGCTCACTGAGCCTGTACTTGGTCAGGATCCGTCTCTGCTTTGTGTCTCTGACACTTTGAAGATAATCTTCATGTTCATAATCTGACTTTAGAGTTCGATAGAATTGTAATTTACTTTGTGTTTTAGTTTCTTGATCCCAATGTTCCAGGTATGTATTTTTAGATTGTTTGGTAATTTGATTGATTTTGATGTTTGTGTGAGAAGCAGTGCTGGTTAGTGTTAGTAGAGTTAGTCAGGTTAGTAAGTCTCAGAACTAGCTGACTGAGTGGACTCTTTTCAGGGTTCAGTTCTTGGGTTTGTAGCGCTTTAAAATGTAGCGATTCTGTGGGACTTGATTTAAGATGCATCCAGAATTTGAGGATCTTTTATGCATATTTATAATCAATGGGAATCGGCCTAATTCTGCCCTACATGCGTTATTGGGTGTTCTTCTTTGTAATTTTAGAATCATTTTGCAGAATTCTGTGTGTAGGGCTTCTGTTGGATGTCTGTCCCATCTAGTGTAGCTCTGATCACTGAGTGGACCCCAAACCTCACTTCCATACAGCGCTATGGGCTGAATCACACTATCAAAGATTTTACACCAAATTGGAATCGGTATTTCAATATTTTGGAATTTTTTCCTAATTGCATATAGAGCTCTTCGAGCTTTATCTTTGAGAGCATTCACTGCCGAACTGAAACTCCCGATGCAGTGAGGGTCAGGCCGAGGTAAGTGTACTGCATCGTGTGTTCTAGAGCGGTGCTGACTAGACTGAACTGGTGTCTGTGTTCCTGACATCTGGGCTTCTTCTGGAAGACCATAATGTTGGTCTTGTTGAGGTTTACTGCCAGGGCCCAGTTCTGGCAGTAGTTGTCCAGCAGGTCCAGCTGCTGCTGTAGTCCCTGTGGGGTGGAGGACAGCAGCACCAGATCATCTGCGTACAGCAAAAGCTTGATGTTCTTGTCTTGTAGAGAGAGTCCAGGGCTGTAGACTGTTCCAACTGCACCGCTAACTCATTGATGTAAATGTTGAACAGCGTTGGACTCAGGCTACAGCCCTGCCGCACTCCTCTTTTCTGGGTGAAGAATTCTGTATGTTTGTTGCCAATTCGGATCGCACATTTGTTGTTCGAATACATTGATTTTATAGTGTCAAAAACTTTACCCCCTACACCACTTTGTAAAAGTTTATAGTATAATCCGTCGTGCCAAATAGAATCAAATGCTTTTTTGAAATCGACAAAGCATGCAAATATTTTACCATTTTGGGTCTGTTTTACGTGTTTATTGATTAGGGTGTGTAGGGTGTAAATGTGGACAGTCGTTCTGTGATTTGGAAGGAAGCCAATCTGACTCGGGCTCAGGACATTGTGCTCGTTAAGGAAGTTTACCATTCTATGGTTTAAAATACTGCTAAATAACTTCCCCAGATTACTGCTCACACAGATGCCTCTGAAATTATTAGGGTCCAATCTGTCTCCACTCTTGTGAATAGGGGTAAATTATTTTTAAATGTGTCTTCATAAGTTTGTAGATTTTGTTTGATCAGATCATAATTGTCATTGAGTTGTTTTGGTGGGATTTCTTGATATAAATTTTCAAAATGTTGTGTCCAAATGTTTCCATCTTGTATTGGTAGATCTTGTGGTTTTGTTGTGCTCAGATTATTCCACATGTCCCAGAACTGATTTTGATTTATTGAATGTACTATTTCTTCTAAACTTTTGTTCAGATGGTGTTGCTTTTTTGCTCTAATTGTGTCTTTGTATTGTTTTAGTGTTGAACAGTATTCAGTTCTTATGTCGGTGTCGTATGGTTCTTTATGTTTCAAATTTGATAATTTTCTAAGTTGTTTTCTTAATGTTTTACAGTCTGAGTCAAACCATTTTTCATCTTTTGGTGTTTTTTTAATGAATTTTTGCCTTTCTTTTTCAATTCACTTATATATGCTGCTTTTTGAAATATATTATTGATTTCATTTGTAGCCAAATTAACACCATCTTTAGTTGTTTCAAATTTTTTATTCATAAATATAGTAATTCGATTTTTCAGTTCTTCAGAATTCAGGGCATGGATGAATTTTTCTGCGCTGTCTGAAGTCCATCTGTATTTCTGCTGGACCTGAAACATTGTGCAGGTTTCCAGCTTGATTTGTTCTGGTGTAAGATTTGTTTTAATATAAATGTTAGTTTGGTTATGGTCAGAAAGTGGAGTTTGCTGTTTGACAGTGAATGCACTGAAGGAGGAGGGCTCCATGTCAGTGATGGCGTAGTCAACTACACTAGCTCCAAGAGCTGAAGAACACGTGAACCTCCCTAAAGAGTCCCCTCGGATCCTGCCATTAAGGATGTACAGGCCTAAAGCTCGACAGAGGTGCACTAACTCGGAACCAGTTTTATTTACAGTTTGGTCAAGATTATTTCTTGGTGGAAGATTTCTTGTGAGACCCAGAGAGCTCTGGCCAAAGATATATTGATTCCCTTTGGATCTATGTAATCAGGTTCAGATCCAGTTCTTGCATTAAAGTCTCCACATAGCACCACATTTCCCTGGGCCTGGAAACGGCTGATCTCTGTGTGGATGTTGTTCAGTATTCCTCATCATGGTAAATTCTGCTGGGGAATATAGATGGCACAGAGGTATGTGTCAGTGGTTGAAATGCCAATTTGCTTGTTTAGTTTTAACCAGCAGTGAAATTTTTCGAGTTTGATGACAGAAATGTGTTTGGCCAGATCTTCACTGTACCACACCAGAACTCCTCCTGAGTCTCACACGATGTACTGTACTTAATTTAACTGAGGGCACAATCACTTCATAGTAGCCTGAGGGACAGTAGGTGAGTGCATCATTTCTACACCAGGTCTCAGTGAGAAAGAAACATCAGCATCTTTGATATTTTTAAGGAATTCAGGGTCTGTGCTTTTAGAACCAAAAGTTGAAGAACAAAGACCCTGAATATTCCAACAACTTATATTAAATGAACGCATTAGTGTTATTAAAGATAAACCTATTTCGTAAGACAGAGAAAATAACCTGTCACAATGTACAGTACATGTTAAGCAATTTACATTACATTGCATTTTTTTTTTCAATGTGTTTGTGTGTGTAGTCCTTATCTGCTGAGGAGCTCTCTGTATATCTCTGTATATCTCTGTGTATCTTTGTATAATTTTGTATATCTCTGTATATCTCTGTATAACTCTGTATATCTCTGTATATCTCTGTATAACTCTGTATATCTCTGTATATCTCTGTATAACTCTGTATATCTCTGTATATCTCTGTATATCTCTGTGTATCTTTGTATAATTTTGTATATCTCTGTATATCTCTGTATAACTCTGTATATCTCTGTATATCTCTGTATATCTCTGTATCTCTGTGTATCTCTGTGTATCTTTGTATATCGCTGTATATCTCTGTATATCTCTGTGTATCTTTGTATATCGCTGTATATCTCTGTATATCTCTGTATATCTCTGTGTATCTTTGTATATCGCTGTATATCTCTGTGTATCTCTGTGTATCTCTGTGTATCTTTGTATATCGCTGTATATCTCTGTATATCTCTGTATCTTTGTATATCGCTGTATATCTCTGTATATCTCTGTATATCTCTGTGTATCTTTGTATAATTTTGTATATCTCTGTATATCTCTGTATAACTCTGTATATCTCTGTATATCTCTGTATATCTCTGTGTATCTCTGTATATCTCTGTGTATCTCTGTATATCTCTGTATATCTCTGTATATCTCTGTGTATCTTTGTATATCGCTGTATATCTCTGTATAACTCTGTATATCTCTGTATATCTCTGTGTATCTCTGCATATCGCTGTATATCGCTGTATATCTCTGTATATCTCTGTATATCTCTGTGTATCTTTGTATAATTTTGTATATCTCTGTATATCTCTGTGTATCTCTGTATAACTCTGTATATCTCTGTGTATCTCTGTATGTTGCTGTAAATCTCTGTATATCTCTGTATATCTCTGTGTATCTCTGTATATCTCTGTATATCTTTGTATAATTTTGTATATCTCTGTATATCTCTGTGAATCTCTGTATATCTCTGTGTATCTCTGTATATCTCTGTATATCTCTGTATATCTCTGTATATCTCTGTGTATCTCTGTATATCTCTGTATATCGCTGTATATCTCTGTATATCTCTGTATAATGCTGTATATCTCTGTTGTAGCAGACCAGTTCCACGCTTATCACTTCCTGGCGCCCCAGCAAGCAGGAGTTTGGACTAACACCGAGATCTTCCCCACAGGAGATTAAACGTGCCCTTTTTAAATACTCACAGATGTTTCTTGCTTGGATAAGACCGAACGAGTCTTCAGAACTTATAATTAACAACTCTGTTTGTTATCGTAAAAAGACAGAACCCGGAGAGATCTGACACCCAGGTCACAAAAGGACTCAAGACCAGGACAGAATGGCACCATAACCGTAAAGTCTGGTTGATAAAGTTGTGTATTCAGCTTTAACAAAAATATCTCCTTTCCAGGCACCAGGCCAGGAATGCTTTGATCAGAGCCTTCGAGGATGATCAAACAATACCCCCCGATGTTAAAATGGACAAATGGCTCTAACTTCACTAAAGGACAGTTGGGTGTTAATTTGTTTAAAATAAAGATATTGTGTTGATGTACTAACAATTATACTGTTCGTTTCCAGGACGCGGAGTTTTACAAGCTAAATAATTCCTTATCCCATTTCTACAAGTTTACGTTTTATTTTTAATAAAATGTAATGAATATGTTTTCATAATAAGTCTGACAAATGCATTGTCTTTGTATAATCCTACAAGTACGAATGTTTTGTGTGTTTTATGAGAACCAGGGAGAATATGGTGAAACAAAGGAATGTTTTAAAACTTTGTGTAACCATTTAACTTTAGTAAACTTCATTCACTAAGCGAGGTGATAAAGCTGGCTGCTGGCCAAGAACTAAGGCTATGTCCACACGAAGCCAGTGCATCCCTATCCGATCTTGAGGCGGCGTCGTCTCAAGAAAATATCTGCGCACACCATTACCGGCTGAAAACGATGTAGTATATATGCCAGACCAGTATGGGGCGCTGTAATTCTGCCACAGATATACACTATACACGGAGAAGAAGACTTTGAGCATGCGCATAACCTTGCCTGCAGAAGAAGAGGAAGACCTAAATATTTATTTTCTAATAAAAACAAGTTCTCAAATTGTTGCAGTCATATATTTAGAGTGTAGTAATTGGTGCCTTCATGTTTGTTGTTTGCTCTTCAATATACGGACTGAGTTCTGAGTGCTTTGGACATGCGGAAATTCTCTCTCCATTCATTTTCTCCTGGTTGCTCTCCTGGTTCTCTTTCGGTGGATCTAAGAGCATGTGGCGTATGGTGTTGTCCATTATCGCTTGTTGCTCACCACAACTGCATAGAAGCAATAGATTTTGCTGTAATAAAGCTAGTAGGCTTAGTAGCTTCTGCAGCACGAACTCAATCATGTAGTCCGCCATTATTGTTGTTGCTGTTACGTGGAGGCCGACACGTGATGCGATGACATCATCGTTTCTACAAAATATACGGATTGGCTGTACACACGACACCGCAAGGGTGTCGCAAAGGTGTTGTCGAAAGATTTATCCACTTTAGAACCCTGTTTCAAAAAATAGCGGATTCAGTCTCCCAAAACACCGGATCCGTGTGGACGAAAGGCCAATACGATACAAAATGTATATGGATACAGTGATTTGTGTCTCCGTGTGGACAGCCTCTAACTCTCTTGCCTCTCCGCCTTCTCTGCCTCCACAAGGGCCGGTCCATCGGGCCCGTTACTGCAGCCATTACAAGCTTTGGACCTCGTGTAAACGAGTAAACTCTCTTTGTACTTTAAAGCCAGCAAGTTTAGCTTGTTACTGTAAAGTTTTCCTTCCTTCTAATCAGCTGGTCAAACTAGTTTCGTCCCTTCGGCCGAAACTAACTTCATTTTATTTTGAAACCATTTTTGCCTGCTGAAACCAGTTAGCTTGACCAATAGCTTTCTTAAAGCAAGTTTTAACCCAGAAGAACAGCCGCTAAGACCTCCTCCAGTGGACCTCGCAACGACTTTGAAAGACTTTACACGGAACTGATGCCAAAGGCCTAGCTAGTTCGGACAGTAACAATCTTGAGGCGACCAGTCATCAGCCATCGACAGGGCTCTGAAGAACCTTTGGACCTCTCGTCGCTAAGGTCTGGTACCAATCACGACCCCCAGGGTGAGTCTAAACGTTGCACATAAGTTTGGCGTCATAAGTGTACCGTCTAAACATAAGAGCCTTGGCCCAGAAGCCAGTTCCAGTTAAAAGCTCCTAAAGCCCCTCGGTGAGTCCAATAATCAATACTTCCTTTGTTTCACAAACCCTGTGAAAGCAAATGTTTATTCCTGTGTTTAACCCTGTGTTTATCCCTTTTTGTGTTTATCCTTTCCATGTTCCCATTTTATTTACCATTATAAATTTGTGTAATTTTTAATAAAATCCCATAAAAGACATTAATGTTTCTCTGTTTATATTAAGAAATGTTCGAAAACAAGACGAATTCTCTTCCTTTTAGATTAATGAGACTAGCTTAAACAGTTTCTCTGGACCTGTGCAAAATCAGAGTGGTGCCGCTTTTAATCAGAAAATAATTTTAATAAATTAATATTAATATCAAAATGTATTATTAAAAATTATTAAAATTATTCTTCTATATGTTTATACAAACATATCCTTGTACGCTACACTGTATATCTCAGTATATTGCTGTATATCTCTGTATATCTCTGTATATCGCTGTATATCTCTGTATATCGCTGTATATATCTCAGTATATCTCTGTATAATGCTGTATATCTCTGTATATCTCAGTATATCTCTGTATAATGCTGTATATGTCTGTATATCTCAGTATATCTCAGTATATCTCTGTATAATGCTGTATATCTCTGTATAGTTGTGTCTGAACAGTTGTGCCTTTACATTGTACACCCGGAGTGAGCTTTTGGATATTGGTTCGCAAATTTCCGACGGTTTTATGGACAACCTTCGACTCCTTCCTGAAATCGCAAGGACGCCCGAAGCAGCGCATTCTTCCCGGCCGGGCGGTTCTATCTGCCGCGGGAGTTCACTTCCACCATTATAACTGCAGCTTATATTCCCCCGGATGCTGATGCCAAGCTTGCTATGAAAGAACTTTATGCAGCCATCAGTAAACAACAGACTCTTCACCCAGAAGCGGCGTTTATTGTTGCCGGTGATTTTAATCACTCTAACCTAAAGACTGTGCTACCCAAATTTCATCAGAATGTTTCCTGTCACACCAGAGGAAACAAAACCCTAGACCATGTCTACACAAACATGGCTGGAGCTTACGTGGCGACACCCCTCCCCCACCTGGGACAATCAGACCACATCTCTTTGTTCCTCACTCCCAAATATTCACCCTCATCAACCGTGTGAAGCCATCAGTGAAGACCATCAAGGTGTGGCCTGCGAGGGGTAGATTTCACACTCCAGGAAAAGTTTCTACACACAGACTGGAGTATGTTTGCTTCCAAGCCACCAGTGGTGCTCACACAGACATTGACTGCTACACCTCCTCTGTATTGGATTATATTAATACCACCATTGACAGTGTTACAACCCAGAAACAGATCACCACATACCCAAATCAGAAGCCATGGATGAACAAGGAAGTGCGACTCCTGTTGAAGACACGCAATACTGCCTTCAGATCAGGAGATGCACAAGCCTACAGCACATCCAGAGCAAACCTGAAGAGGGGCATCAAAAAGGCCAAGCACTGCTACAAGCTGAAGATAGAGGGACACTTTTCCAACTCTGACCCTCGACGCATGTGGCAGGGCATCCAGGCCATCAGTGACTACAAACCCACCCACTCCACCCCTGCAGCCACCGATGTCAACTTCCTGAATGAGCTAAATGACTTTTATGCTCGCTTTGACAGAGAAACTGCAACCAAGCTCAAACCCTCAGTTGACCACCCTCCAATCACACTCTCATCCACTGATGTCTGCAAGGCACTGAGCCGGATCAGCACACACAAGGCTGCTGGACCAGACAACATCCCTGGTTGTGTTCTCAGGGCATGTGCGGAGCACCTCGCTGGGGTTTTTACAGACATTTTCAACCTGTCTCTTGCCCAAGCAGCTGTACCAACATGCTTCAAATGCACTTCCATTGTGCCAGTGCCAAAACACTCTAGTCCACGACTACCGCCCTGTAGCACTCACACCCATCATCATGAAGTGCTTTGAGCGGCTGGTCCTGGAACACCTAAAAGACTCCATACCACCCACATTGGACTCTCATCAGTTTGCTTACCGCAGCAACAGGAGCATAGAGGATGCAGTTGCTATGGCACTGCACTCTGTGCTCACCCACCTGGACAATAAGAACTCTTATGCACGTATGCTGTTTGTTGACTTCAGCTCAGCATTCAACACTATCATCCCGACCAAGTTAATAGCCAAACTTGAAGACTTGGGCATCAATACCTCACTCTGCAACTGGATTCTGGACTTCCTGACCAACAGACCCCAGAATGTCCGATCTGGATCCACCTGCTCCACATCCATCACACTTAACACTGGTGTACCACAGGGCTGTGTGCTAAGCCCATTTCTCTACTCCCTCTTCACATCCGACTGCAAGCCTGTGTTTGGATCTAATGCCATCGTCAAGTTTGCAGACGACAGTACAGTGATTGGTCTCATCAGCAACAACGATGAGACTGCCTACAGGGAAGAGATCCAGCACCTGTCCACATGGTGCAACGAAAATAACCTGCTCCTCAACACCACCAAAACGAAGGAGCTCATCGTGGACTTCAGGAAAGAGTCAAGAGGCACACACGACACCATCCACATCAATGGAATGGACGTTGAGCGTGTCTCCAGCTTCAAGTTCCAGCCTGGTCAAGAAGGCTCACCAGCGCCTCTTCTTCCTGAGGACACTGAGGAAGAACCAGCTCTCCTCGGCCATCCTGGTGAACTTCTACCGCTGCGCAATAGAAAGCATCCTGACGAACTGTGTCACAGTATGTTATGGGTGCTGCTCTGTCGCGGAGCGCAAGGCATTGCAGCGGGTGGTGAAAACTGCCCAACGCATCACAGGGACTCCACTTCCTGCCATCGAGAACATCCAGAGGAAACGCTGTCTGCGTCGAGCTCGCAGCATCCTTAAGGACTCCTCTCACCCAGCCCACAGACTGTTCTCCCTTCTCCCCTCCGGCAGGCGTTTCAGGTGCCTCCGGACTAGAACCAGCAGACTAAAGAACAGTTTCTTCCCCAGAGCTGTCTCTTTACTGAACTCTAACCCTTGCTGACCCCACTCCTCTCATAGACTCCTCTCTCACCCCCCACCATGCCACTCCCCTCACAGACTCTCCTCTCACCCCCCACCATCCCACTACCCTCATAGACTCTTCTACCCCCACCATCCCACTCCCCACACAGACTCTCCTCTCACCCCCACCATCCCACTACCCTCATAGACTCTTCTACCCCCACCATCCCACTCCCCTCACAGACTCTCCTCCCACCCCCACCATCCCACTACCCTCATAGACTCTTCTACCCCCACCATCCCACTCCCTCACAGACTCTCCTCTCACCCCCACCATCCCACCACCCTCATAGACTCTTCTACCCCCACCATGCCACTCCCACACAGACTCTCCTCTCACCCCCACCATCCCTACCCTCATAGACTCTTCTACCCCCACCATCCCACTCCCCTCACAGACTCTCCTCTCACCCCCACCATCCCACTACCCTCATAGACTCTTCTACCCCCACCATGCCACTCCCCTCACAGACTCTCATCCCCCACCATCCCACCACCCTCATAGACTCTTCTACCCCCACCATCCCACTCCCCACAGACTCTTCTATCCCCACCATCCCACCACCCTCATAGACTCTTCTACCCCCACCATCCCACTCCCCACACAGACTCTCTCATCTCTCCACCATCCCACTACCCTCATAGACTCTTCTACCCCCACCATCCCACTCCCTCACAGACTCTCCTCTCACCCCCACCATTCCACTACCCTCATAGACTCCTCTACCCCCACCATCCCACTACCCTCACAGACTCTCCTCCCACCCCCACCATCCCCACCAACCATCCCTCTCTACCCTCATAGACTCTTCTACCCCCACCATCCCACTCCCCTCACAGACTCTCCTCTCATCCCCACCATCCCACTACCCTCATAGACTCTTCTACCCCCACCATCCCACTACCCTCACAGATTCTCCTCCCACCCCCAGCATCCCACTACCCTCATAGACTCTTCTACCCCCCACCATGCCACTACACTCACAGATTCTCATAGACTCCCACCCCCCCACCATCCCTCCCACCCCACCATCCCACTCATAGATTCTCCTCCCACCCCCTACCCCCACCATCCCACTCCCCTCACAGACTCTCCTCTCATCCCCACCATCCCACTACCCTTGCACTACTGCACTAGCTACCAACTGTTCATACAGTACCAACTGTTTACATTTCGCTGTTTGCACTACCTTAAATCTACTGCTTACCTTTCAGTATATCTCAGTATATCTCTGTATATCGCTGTATATCTCTGTATATCTCTGTATATATCTGTATATCGCTGTCACCTGTATATCTCAGTATATCTATAGAAAGTCACCTGTAATTATCTGTATATCTCTGTACATCTCATCCTGTTATATTCTGTATATCTCTGTATATCCTGCACTTCTGGTTAGCTAACCATTGTAGTATATCTCTGTATATATCTGTATATCTGTATATCTCTGTATATCTCAGTATATCTCTGTATATCGCTGTATATCTCTGTATAATGCTGTATAACTCTGTATAACTCTGTATATCTCTGTATATCTCTGTATATCTCTGTATATCTCTGTATATATCTTTATATCTCTGTATATATCTGTATATATCTGTATATCGCTGTATATCTCTGTATATCTCAGTATATCTCTGTATATCTCTGTATATCTCTGTATAATGCTGTATAACTCTGTATAACTCTGTATATCTCTGTATATATCTGTATATCGCTGTATATCTCTGTATAATGCTGTATAACTCTGTATAACTCTGTATATCTCTGTATATATCTGTATATCTCTGTATATCTCTGTATATCTCTGTATATCTCTGTATATCTCTGTATATCGCTGTATATCTCTGTATAATGCTGTATAACTCTGTATAACTCTGTATATCTCTGTATATCTCTGTATATCGCTGTATATCGCTGTATGGTGGCGCCATTACTCGTGGACCTTTTAAGGGGTTCCTTGCGAGAGGCTTGGGGTGAACAGGTGTGTGGGAAAGTGTCAAAAACAACGGAGAAGTCAATTAAATAGAAGTGACATCACTAAAGGATGTCAACTACAGGCTCTACAAGTTAAAACAACTATTAACAGTTAGGACTTTCCGACCTGGAGTCTCATGGAGATAATATGTTTGGAGGTATGGACTACAGCAACTTTGACTGAAGAACTGTTGGAAAGAGTTACACATTTATTTCAAAGACTTTACCAGTCTACAGTAATGCAAACAATCAACAAATGGAGACGCTTTGAAACTTTACCAAGAAGTGGGTGCAGGGTCAAAATGACACCAAGAACACAATAAAGTTATTCTGCAGAAAGAATGGGCTAAATTCCTCTTCAACGATGTGCAGCTCTGATCCACAGCGACAGGAAGTGCCTGGTTGAGGTTATTGCTGCCATTTTCAATGTTACAATTGTGTTCAATAAAGACATGAACGATCAGATTTTTTTTGTGTATTTATTTTTAGACACATTGTCAAAACCCTTGACTTAGATGAAGATCAGATCACATTTTAAGACAAAATTATTCTGAAAACCATGAAATTCCAAAATGTTCACATACTTTTTTATTGCCACTGTATTTACTTTATTTTAATAAATGTAGTTATTTTATTACATTTCAACACACACTGATCAGAAATACAAAACTATTTTGTGAATAAAATAATAAATTAAATACAAAAACAGAGTTATACTCTATGTTGATTTTCCATCATCATCAGATTAAACAAATAAATAAAAGCAGCTAGTGTTCGTCTACAGTAATCACTATGTTCAGCTAAATATACAAAAATGACAGGACATACAGTGTACAGTGTTTAGAGTAGGACTGGGTGACATGGTCATATGATCCTTATCAGGATAAAATTCAAAAAGCTTTGGGTGTTTCCATACAAAATGAAAACATCACAGAAGTTCAATTTGCAGTTTTCAGAATTTAAATATATGTCATTAAAGAACAACTTATATAACAAGCATACTTTTCTTACTTTATACTTAAACTAAAACACAAATTGTAGTCAGACTTGTCTTTCTGGTGATAATAAACTAAAAACGTGCAACCCATGCAGGATGGACGGTACATTCAACATGGACCGTCCTCTACGTGCTGTGATACTCTTCTGCAGTAGTTCTAATAAATATTTATTAACATACATGTGTCAGAACCTTTCTCTTACAATCATTTGAACAAAATAACATGTACATTAAGTTTAAGTTAGCAACCAAGTTAACTTTATCAAGTTATTCCAATTAGTGCTATATCACTTTTTTGTGTGTCATTACTACAATATCAACACCACATTACCCCAAATATAAGACAGCATTAACTGGGAAGATAAGTGGCCAATCACAGCCTATTTAAATGAAAACATCAGTGTTAAGGTAATGTCCTAATGTCAGTTTAACCAATGTACCCTCTGATTTTGTTATTCCTTCTCCAGAATGTTCCACCTGATCAAGTGTTATAGTATAAAAATAATTATGTTAACAAAGACAAAATGTTTAGTGGTTCTCACCCACTGCATGGAAACAGAAACATGTTTAGGCAGTTTCACAGAAACTATAGTCACAGTGTATGGAATGGCCTCAGTGGAGCCATGTTGTCTGCATTTCCCACAACATATACATTCCTATATACTATTAAGGGCCTCTGCTTCTTTTTCAGTTTTTTCAGCTTTCTTCCTGTGTTTGCAGCACACTACGACTGCTACAACAATTGCAATCAGAACGAGGAGGAGGCTGAGGATGGCCCCAGCGATGACACCCACCGAGTACGCTGTGAACACAACAGATACAGGCGTCAGCAGGAGGGACAACACAACCAAAAGAACATGACAGAAAATGCTCCATGTGTAAACACAACTGTGTTTTCTGTTCGTCCAGCTCAGTGGGAGTAAGAGTTAGGAAAACATTCCACAGGATGGAATCAAGGAGATGTGTATCTTTAAATTTTAGTTTCTACCCAATTAGGTGTTAGAATGTTTTGTCACTGAAGAATCTTTGGATGACTGAATGCACCCTATTGGTCCTCCTGTGACTCCACTCACTGTCGAATATGGACGGGTTGGTGTCGTTGGTGCACTGCGTCTGGCTCAGCTCGCCCAGCTGCTTGTTGATTGCGCGGCTGCGGATGTAAGCCTGCACCTGGAAGCAGTAGCTCTCCCCTCGGTCCAGGTCTGTCAACGTAATGTTGTTGGACGTTGAGTTGCGGACTTTCTGCAGACACACAGAACACAGATCCATGAGTGGATTTCACAGAGGTGTGTGTGGACAGTGCGATGTGTGCTGCGTACCTTTCCCGTGCTCTTGTTCCTCCTGTAGATGACTTTGTACTCCAAACCCTCAGAGTAGATGTCTCTAATGGTGAGCTGACGACCATCCTTATACGCAGCGGTGAGTGGGTCTGTGACGGACACAGTGGTTTTGCTCAGGTCCTTGCTCACCTCTAACTTGAAGTCGGGGCTCAGGATGTCCGCTGTTGAGAAGCAGTTCCACACCAAAGTAGCATCATTCCACTTTTCACACAATTTTATTCTTATGCGCAAAAGGTAGTACATAGTTATACCTGGGCTGTTTTCAGACCCAGGCTTTACACCAAATACTTTAATCACAACTTATATTTTTCAACCAATATTCAGGGTTCTAGCTTGTTTTAAGAAATGCTTTTCCAAGACATTTTAGAAGCATTTGACATTTCAGGAGGCTTTTACCAATTGCCCTTAATTTCCATGGGCTTAATGCAAGGGCATTTATTTATATTTCAAAATTCTATTGTGTTTATAAAGGGCACACATCATTTCTCTAAAGCCAGTGGAGTTTTACACCAAGGGCCTGGTTTGTGGAAAAAAAGCAAATGGATTTGTTTCCCCGAACGCTATATGGAGTAAGGTCTGCATGTTAACGTAGTGATTATGTGGCCGTATCCAATGTGGACCCCAATGGAAGGACACAAGAAAGAGTCCAGTTGGACACATCAGTCTACGTGCCCATACGTTTTCCCTTGGAGGGCAAAAACTGAAATGTATTTGTGGGCCGTGGGCCAAACACAAAAATATTTAGAATGTAATTAAAAGAAATACACCGCTCCATTTTGTTCTGACGAGGTTAGGTTGCACTTAACATGACAGGCCAACTTTATTCTCACATCTCAGACTAAAAGGCTCAAATAATTTTTTTACACATCTTTATTCTATGTTTCCAAAGACACATGAGAACCTAAAGTCCCATCAGCTCTAGCCAAGACCCAGGGGTGATGTCTGTATTTGTACGTACTGTCTTCGTAGGGGCAGAAGCGAGGCGAACTGGTGTAGGGGTACTCTGTGAGCTCAAAGGCCACTTCCGAGGGGGGCTCAGACAGGACGTCAGCCGTGTAGCAGGCCCTCAGGTCCTGAATGAAGTTGGACATGTCACACTTTGTCTGTGACGTGCGGATGCAGTGAGGGTTTTTCTGACGGTCCCGGCCCACCCTGAGAGATCAAAAAATGACTTCATTGACACCAACACACATTCTTTTAACAGGACACACTCAGTGCCAGCGTATGTGTTGAAATGATGCAGATTATAATAAAACAATGTCCATACTGTACTTAAAATAGTTCGATAGGTGCATGATATTGAACAGGAATATTGCTCAACGGTAGAGCTGTATCTTTCAGGTTGAGTTTTGAGTTCATTGTTCAGATTGGATATGGATCTGGGTTTAGAAAACTTAGAAAGCTGGGAGCTTGTGATGTGTTGTGAGATTGTTTGATTTGATCAACATAAAACCCAATGACTAGGGATGCACCGAATGTTCGGCCACCAAAATTATTCGGCCGAAAATAGCCAAAAAAAAAACACTTTTGGTGTTCGGCCGAATAAGTAAAAAGGACAAATATTATTTTGCCGAACAATGGGGTTTTTAATGACGCAATAACCCGCGTAGAGTGAGAGGCATTATATTCATTTTTAAAGGGCCAGATAAAAGCTCCGTATTGGCCAACTTTGGTCCACATCTGTATTGAACTGAAATGCTCTTTATCTACAGATCACACTGTCCTGAATGACCTTCACTGTTTGATTCCTCTACAAGCTTTGACTGGAACAAGTCATAGATCCTTATTGGGCACTTCTATCTTTCTTTAAGGTCAATAACGTCAGCTGACGTGCACTTAGAGAAGAGATGAGCGTGACTTCAATAGATAATGGGCTTGGGTACAGCCGGATTACTCACTGAGCGAACTCCACGGTGTAGGAGTAATTCGAGGATGGCGTGGGCTCCCAGCTAAGGATGGTTTTGAAATTGGTGGACTTCCAGGTGACGTTTTGTGCTCTGGGGAAGGAGCCTGTGGAAGAGAAGCAAGGTGTGTTAACTGTCACGTCATCAAGTGCTGGAATACAAACAGAGCCATAGACAGAGGTCAAAGTACACAGCGGCAAACACAATGAGACTTTTATGGAAGATACAAATACTCTACAATGTTATGTGTTTCTCAAAAAAGCTGATGTATGTGATGAGACCGAACAACAGAGCAAGAGAGAACACAGTCTTCAGGGTCTTGAATCTGAATCAGAAACCACAGTGATTCTACAAGTACCATTTCTATTATATTATCTACAGGGAAAACAGATTTTATTCAAACTGTACTACATGTCAATGTCTTTAATACAGGCAAAAGTAGGACTATTTTATAACATAGCCAGGATTATGGCATATCAGTGTGCACAGCCGCCTCATTGGGTCTGACTGAAATGTTTGCCTTGATGTGTAGAATGTGTATTCTAGATTTCATGACCCTTCATGAAAGACTAATTTTACTTCTCATTGACAAAATGTATTTTTACTTTACCAGGGTGCTGTTTCAGTTCTGTTTAGTGGGTCACATTAGTGTTCAATTCTTGGGTCCCATTCATTTACACCACACATTTGTGGTGTTGCCTTGGCAACACAATTGCAAGTAGGGGTTGGTCGTTATAGGCTTTTATGTTCAGGGGCACCTGAGGAATGTGTGTACCAAATTTTATTTGCCTAAATTTTTAAGTCCCATTCAAAATATGTAGGGGGCGCTGGAGAGCCACTTCAAAACATAGTTATTTTGGCTCAGTGTGTGCATGGCATCATTGTACACAGCTCATTGGGTCCAACTCAATGCAATGGAAACTCTTTGTAGCATTTTGCATGAGGTGTAAGGGGTTGCGCATTCCACCTATAATGGTGAACTTCCTGTTTCTCAGGGGGCAAAGCCATAATTGTGTTTTGTTTGCCTTCATGTGTAGAATGAGTATTCTAGATTTTATTACTTTCACTTCCTCATTGTTTTAACAGTAACCATTTTTAAAAGAAATACAAGATCATACTTGTAGTGCAGATGACTATACTCTGAATATTATTTTTTTCTTTTCTACTTTTAAAGGAAACACATTTGTTTGTTTTTTACATCTGCTCTATTTGGGGGCTATATTCCAGGGGGCTCCGAGGACCCATGTCAATATCAGTGACTAGCATGTTTTTGATTTTGTTGGGAGAAACCGGGGTACCAGGAGAAAACAAGGACAGGGAGAGTACACTCAGAAAGGTTCCGTTCAGCCCGGGAGTCTCTACATTCCTGTGGTGCTAACCACTGTGCCACCGTGTCGCCATTTTCTTCTCATAGATTTGTTGTTTAAGTATTATTTTTTTTATCTTGGTTTTAGTTGCATTTCTAGGTTTGTTTGTTATTTTTCTTTCATGAACACATTTGACAGTCCTATTGTAGACATTTAGTTCAATAGGTTTTTTATTGCCCAGACATCGTTTTATCTGCAGTGTGTTGTAAAGTGCATGTAGCTGTTACCTCCCATTCAGTTCCTGATAATAATCAACCACAGTGTTAAGTTTAAGTCAGCTACAATTAAAAAGTGGCTGAACTTCAGGTATTAGTTTGGAGATTGGTTGAAATTGTGGAGCAACTATAACAACATAGAGCAATTTAGTTTAGTAGAAATTTACATTCCACTTCGAGAGAAAGTCAGACCTACAAATTGGTTTATATTACCACTATCACTGCTGGGAAAGATAAATGTCATAAAAATGAACATTGTTCTAAGATTCTTCCGTGGAGTCACAGTGGCAGAGTGGTTAGCTGGCTCTGGTGTGGAGTTTTACATGTTCTTCCAGAGTCTGCATACGTTTCCTCTGGTTTCCCCTACCACTAAAAACATGTACAAAATAGGACTACAATCTGGTACAAGCATCGGCTTAATGCGGCTTAATATATTTTTGTATATCTTTTCAGATATACAAAAATATACAAACAAGTATATTACAGTCTTTAAAACTCATAAGCAGGAAAATATATGGAGGCACCTATTCATTTAAATCAAGACATACATTTTAATTCAACACTAATATAAGTAAAAGGACGAACTGTGGCATAATACTAATTTAATAATCTAATTATAAGCAACATGCAATTTAAATCATTTATTGATCTGAGGTCCAAATATAAAATTCTTAATAAAGATTTATTCAAATATCTATAAATGCGGAGTGTTGTCCACTCACTTATTAAGACAAATAAGATACTTTTTCTTTCTTAATACTCTCGACCTTGGAAGATTTTTCCAGAGGCGATTAAAGACCAGCCTAGTATTTTCTCCAATCCTATACCTGGACATGCATTCCTTGTAACGGTCATATATGTACCAGTATGTGAATAATACATTAATATTTGTTTTGCACAGTATTTGTATTAAATTGGTTTAGGTTTGTGGCTGCTCTCAGAATGGCTGCCTCACGTATGAGACTTTTGGCAAAGCCATAATTGTGTCTTGTTTGCCTTCATGTGTAGAATGTTTTTTTGAGGAAATGGGAAAAGTATTCATGAAGTTAAGAGTTTACTTCAGAGCCATGCAGTCAAACCGAACTATACTTCAGCAGGTGTGAACATAACAATAACAGTTAACATAGCATTGGGAAATTGTGCTAATTTATACAATGGTGACATAAAAAGAGAACTTACCTAAGGCTAACTGTGAGAACAGACAGATGTGCAAAAGTACAGCCCCACAGACCGGTGCTAGTCCTGTCCTTGCCCTCATGTTGGTTGTATGGCTCTCGGGTTTTTATTCCAAGGTGATCCTGCTTCCAACGTTCTCACGTCGTCTGTCTCTTAACTCTTTAGTTCTAGGGATATAAGCGCGCAAGCTCTGACCAAATAAGGAGCGTCCGCCTGTGTCGTCACTTCTCGAGACTGTGGCAGATGAAGAGGCTCTTGAGCGCGTTCCTGTCCCGCTGAGGTCATTCGCTGTAAAGTGAGAGGCTTCTGAAGAACGCTTTTTTTCCTAAACATTACCATGGTGGACAGACCTCTAGGTGCTGTGTCAGTTTAAGCATCCCACACTAAGGTGCACTAAGGTGCCTCCAGTTGTAAATGTATTAGGTAACGCTCAAGCCTCTCCCATGGAACCTCTAAAATGGTCCTCGTGTAAGGGCGCCGCCATACGGTGATTTTACAGCAAAATACAGCGATATACCTCCGTCCACCAGAGGGCAGGCTCCAAAAGCAGAAATATAAGGAGAAACCCAATGGCGGGGAGGGGTTCTAACATAGAGCTTGCCACAGTTGTAGCCCACAAGCTAAAGTGTAACAGGTCACTGATAGAATAATATTCCCCAAAAGAGGGAGGCCTGTATAAAATGCATAAAGAAGCCTTCAAGCAGCTGTGCCAGGAATAGTACAGAGACTTTACAGTACAGTGAATGTAATATCAGTTGTGTTATGCATTAATTTTAATACATTTCTTAGTATCTTGTAATTTTATACTTTTGAATTAAGCTCTAATGGCTGCATAAATTGTATTTTTGAGTAATTTATCTGTTAATAAATGACCTTTGAAGTCTGTTTAACATATTACTATGATAAAAAAAAAGTGTATACATTGACATGGGAAAATTGTATACATGGACAAGAAAAGTTTGAAGTAAAAGCATCTGGACTCAGTTTTCAAGGTGAAGACATTTCGTCTCTAATTTCAAGAAACTTTATCAATTCTGAGATCAATAATAATAATTGTAAATGGCATGCATTTATATAGCGCTTTTTTGCACCCTTCTCGAACACCCAAAATGCTTTACATTGTGCTTCCACTCATAATGGATTGGATTTATATTGCGCTTTTCTCCCAAGGGACGCAAAGCACTTACATGTCATCCATTATTCATTCACTCCACAGTCACACACTGGTGGTGGTAAGCTACGACTGTAGCCACAGATGCCCTGGGGCAGACTGACAGAGACGTGGCAGCCATTTTGCGCCTACGGCCTCTCCGACCATCACCACATACATTCACTAAACATTCTTACACATTCATACGAGGCAAGGTGGGTTAAGTGTCTTGCCCAAGGACACAACAACACTATCAATTGTGTGGAGAGCGTCTACCTTCCGGTTGAAAGACGACTGCTCTACCACTGAGCCACTGCCGCCCCTACAGGGATATCTCTCCCCTGAAACCAAACCTGATGGACCAGGCTGTTCTGGTCTCATAGTTGTTAGCCATGAATGGACAGTGTGAGGACACAACAGTAACGACTCACCTGAGCGTTTAACAACTCTCACATCAGGAGTCACCCTGCGCTTTCAATGACTATGAAACCAGAACAGCCTGGTCCAATCAAGCTTTTGTCAGTTGATCTCAGAATTGATAAAATCTCTTGGAATTAGAGACCAGGTGTCTTCACCTTGAAAACTGAGCCCAGAAGCTTTTGCTTTAACCTTTTCTTCAAGATGACCTGGAGAACTGAGAACCTTCACAGAGATGTATACATGGACAAAAAAATAACTTACATAAAGGACAGCCAACACATGAGCTGCCAGCTGCACAGGCCCTTATTTATCGTCTGACTTGAAGATTGTGTAAAGACACTTTTCACTGAAGCAGTACGGGGACAGGCACAGACACAGTTCACTTTCAAAAGTGGTACTAAGTATCTCAGAAGAGTGCCGTAATATTTCTGTTAAAGTGGCACAGTTACAGAAGTTAGTAGCCGGTCCAGTCAGAGCATAAATATTTTGATTTAGGTTTGATTTAGTCCTATACCTGGTTCTACAGGAATTGCACTTTCAGGTCAAAGTTCTGTTCCCTCAGTTCAGTGGACACAAAGTTTAAATGTAAAACTTAAGTTAGGTTCTTTTTGATCAGACTGTTTTTAATCTAATAAAATTGACTCCTAAACAGACTAAACTAAACCTGTAAAACATTTTTACTCAAAATGATGTTGGTCTATTTAACATTAAATGTCATCATTTTAATTCAATGTCTACCACTTCTACCCAGTCTTGTACTAGAGGAGAGATACAAATATAAAGCTATAGGCAGGTAACTCTAGTACATACTAAGACTGGGTAGAAGTGGCACACCTTGAATTAAATTGATGACATTTAATGTTAAATAGGCCAACATCATTTTGAGTAATTTTTTTAACAACTGGCACAAGCTGCACCTTTAACAAGAGGCACCATTAGTCATTTTGTTGTTGTTAGAACCTGTCTTGTGTAGCCTACAGCCCTTGTGCCTACTTTAGACAAGCTGGCACACCAGTGTTGGTTGAAAGCTGTTCATTTGCAGCAGATTCATCTACAAGAGGTACATAATAAGAAGCTGGGCTAAAATAGAATCCGCCCTTTATATGTGTATAATCTATGAGCCACAGCTGTTGGGCATTTATTACTTGAATGGATGATATTAAATCTACACTGTATAATGGTTTGAGATGTGAGATTAAGGTGCAGTTGATTAGAATAAAGACTGTAGAATAAAGTGAAGGTAAGTACAATAGTAGCCTACCAGACAATCCTCGTCCTGTAAATGTTATTCTGCCTGATTGTTTCTTCAAACATTGGTGGAGTTATCAGATTGTTCGAAGTCTTATCCTGGGCCGGCGGGCGGTTACATAAGAGGAGATTTGGCTGATAGAGAGGCCAGCTGCACAGGCTCTTATTTACTGAAGTTGGGTTTTCAACTGGAGCTGAAGGTTGGCGTGCTTTTAGAGATGGTTCTATTGACAGTATTGGCACAAAACATTCCAAAGAGTAGCAGATGTTTATTAATAAAAAATAATCTCAAACCATGCATTGGTTGTAGCTATGACTTATACACTAAGTGATGTCACTGCACATGCACAGTGATGATGAGAAAAGTACCTGACATTTATACTCATTTTAACAACTGCATGATATAGTTTAAAAATGAGTGAGAAACAACATTTATCATACCTGGATTAATTCTTTGAAATATGACAATAAGTATTGTACCAAAGACCTTTTGAGGCATTATTGTTTAATTGTGTGGATTAGTTAGTTCTCTCATTCTACTAAACTTTGGAGTACTCCCACAGTGTTTCAACCATCCAAAGATTCCAAATGACTTGGACAAGTGTGCTAATGATTCAAATGGATAATTTTATCATTTAAATTCATTGACATATTTTTTTTTGTGAAGAAGTGTTCCACATTTAGATTTATTTATTTAGATATCCAATAAAAAAATCAATTTCAACATTTTCCAAACATTCAAAGTTTCAAAAATTCAACAAAAAATATCCAATTTGGGGACTTTATGGCTTGACACATTCAGCAAATGATGGCAAAGTAGCACATCAAAGTGATCAGCAGAGACTCAGCTACAAGCAATCTAAGCCATTTACATTTTTCTTCAAACACAGAGCAAACAGCAAGTAAACAAAAACAGGTAGTACCAAAATATGCAAATTCTGCCCTAGTCTTTAAAAGGGAGACTCCGCCTGACCATTTTATAAATACATTTTAATAGTTTTGGTTTATTTCACATTAGAAGAACTATATTTGGTGCAGGTGTTGTTGACATCAGTGGCTGTAATTTAAAAATAGTGTTTGAGCTGCAACTACCTTCATCTAAAAGGATATTAATTCAAATATTGTTTTGTTTTTAAGCAGAAATGTTTTGGGGTTATTTTGCTGTTTTCCATCTTGATTTATTCTGAAACTGTAACATGCACATTCAATATTTCCCTTCTGGGAAATCTCACAAGTGCCCCCTTCATTTTGACACCAGAATTATTGATGTTGCAGAGATACAGTCAATTTTCTGTGGACATGTTCTTTTTGAGCAGACACACCAAAAAACAGGCTCCGGTTTAAAGGGTTAAATAGATTTTTAAATTTACAAACAATGCTGAATGCCTCTGCATACTTATGTAAACCATTAGTCTAAAGGTGTGCCTCTGCATGTCAACCGCTGTTGTGTAGTGGATAAAACTACACACTACGGTGCAAGAGATGTGAGTTTGACTCCCACTGACCGCAGTCATGAATAGATTTTTACACATCTAAACATGTTCCGATTAGCAAATGACCATCACCTAAAGCATTTCCACAGGCAGGGAAGTAACAAAGTATACTCTGTACTTCGTTACTGTACTGAGTAGATTTAATAGATATCTGTAGCCTACTTTACTTGAGTATTTATTTATGTACTTTTGAACACAAATATCTGTACTTTCTACTACTTACATTGTCAAAACCGTCTTATTACTATTACATCCTACCCGGATGACAACATAACATTAGAGGGAAAGTCAAGCCAAAAATAAGAGAAGGCGTCTGGCCAGCGTGGGGTTTTCAGCAGCAAAGGAAGACATTAGCCATCCAGGGCTGTGTTTAAGAGAACTGCTCGAGGTTATTGGTTCCAAAAAGGATTTATGGCGTAGCTTATTTTGTATTTCTATAAGTATCAGTACATCTAGTTTTTTTAACACAGGTATCTGTACTTCTACTTAAGTACACAATGTGAATACTTTTGACACTTCTGTCCAAAGGTTATAAAAAATGATCCATTAATACCTCAGACTTACTAACTAACTGGTTTTGAGCTCTCCCCATCCAAGTGTTTACAACAGTCTATTGGTCAAAGTTGTGTCCTTTCTTTCAGAAGCAGCGGGTTCCATTCCCACGAAAGTAAGTTTATCAACATCCAGCCAACCTTAAACAACTTCAGCAAAATACAAAACCTAACCTCAGCATCTGCACGCAAACATTTCTAGTTTTGTGCTACTAAGAGAACCATTACATCTCTACTGTATAATACCATTACATATGTACAGATATGAATTTGTGTCTAATATTTGTCACCTTCAAATGGGTATATATATGTAGCTCAGAAACAACAACTACCCTCACTTATGGTGCTCACATTAACTCAAAAAATTAAAAGGTCTTGAAAACAAAAACACAGATGCACATTTTCCCACATTATAAGTCCACAGCTGTCCTGTTTGGATGGATTTTTGAACGGTCCAGGTCAAACAGACAAAGTTTGCAAGCTTCTTGCAAGAACAAAGTTTCAAATGCTTAGTGCTTATTTAATAAAGTCATCAGTGGAAACATGGCTTAAATCATCCCAGCAGAGTCATACACAGTAGCTGACTACTGGCTCTGGCACTGTGAGTATGTTAATAATGGGATTTAAATATGCATGATGTCACGGAGAAAAATGCTCCTCATGTCTGGTCCGAACTGCTGCGACAACCTCTCTGTGATTTCTTTCGAGTGGAGAGACTCAGCGCATGAGTCAAGACCACCACTTAACCACAGAGCTCCGGCCTATTAGGAGTCTATTTATAGAGAGGAATGCTGCTTTTCAGACATGGCCGTTTCCGAGAATATAGCAATACAAACAAAACAAAGAGCACAAACAAAATGTAAATATTCGACCAGGGACGTGACATTAATCTGGTTTTTGTGTGTCCCAGTTTGAAGCTGGCAATGTTCCAAGAGTGGTTCCAAAGAATAAAACACTTCCCACCTCTCTTATCATCAGCCAGGCCAAAATGTTACCACAATGCAGTGCACAAAAACACAGCTGCTTCTTTCTCTCTAAAACATGTCCAGGCTATTGTTTAGAGATCTAAGAAAAATGGGCAAAAGGACCATGAACTGTACAGTGTTGCTCAGTTGTATGACATCCCTCAGTGTAGTGTAGTGCATGTTAATTACTTTCTCAGGTTCTTTCCTGGAACACTGCCTAATCTATTAACTGTGAATCTGGCAGCAGCCAAGGCTAAAGCCTGTAACAGCAGTGATAGACTTCTGCCGAAGAAAAACATACAAGAAAAAATTTCAGGAAATATTTATTTTAGAATGGGAATTAAATGTATAAGGCACATTTCCACTAGAGCTAGGGTGACAATATTTTCAAACCTAAAAACCATAACACTTTAATTTTACCACAAATTCAATCAATCATTATTTTTTTTAATTCATTAAAATTGCCATTGCCATGGTCACTGTGATTGATGTACATACAGAAATGCTCTAGTACTGGTTTAAAATATGGATGTTTGGGACAGGGAGAGGGCAAAACAAGCATTTTTGTGTTTTTGTGGTTATCCACCGGGACAAGTGTCCTCAATTTGGGGTCTTTGACTTAGACCTTTGACCCATTATTCTTTTTGCTGCATTCTTGGGTCTCTTCTCAGCCTCCTTTTGTATTCTGACAAGCTTTTAGTCTGTTAATTGAACGAGAGAAGACCTGATGTGATCCTGTAATTATCTCTCCCTGGTTAAAAACATTGTGTGAAGGCCCTGCCAATAGAGCTCCGAACGTCCAGCGACTAAATGGCAGGTAAAGGCAAGTAAGATATAACCAGCGCCAGTGTAGCTCTCAAATGGACAGACTTAATTTAGCACTTAATTTAATACCACAGTTGTTAAACGAAACTTCATTAAATCTATACCCCGACCCTTAGCATGCTTAAGGCGTGTGTTTGTTAAAAAAGTCTAGACCGATCACATAAACCTACATGAACAGGCTTTATTAGCTACCGCTGCTTGTTGCTACTGTAACCCCAAAGTCACTAAAACCACAAGACATGTTGAAGTTTATAAGGTGTGTAGGTCTATAAATGTAAAATAAGGAGATAGTGTATGAACAGGAGTTTTTATTTGACGTTACGTGAGTCTGAAGCAGTTGTACAACAGAGTTACAGCGGCATCCGTACACGCTTCCTTGGTTTGTCGAGATATCATCTTTAGTAACATGAAAGATTGTCCGTTTTCACCTCTCTGGAGCAAATTCTGGAGTCAGCTGCACAAGTATCTACTATGTCACTAAAAGACTGTATTGATTTATGCTAATTAGCCATGTGTGTTCTTTGGTTTAGATTTCTACCAAGTGCTGTTTTTCTTCATTTTTCATTGCTACATAAAAGCCATTGTTTGGTGTGTATATTTTCTATATAGACACCAGAATCTAAAAAGTATTCTATGTGAGTATGTCTGATATACAGCTCACTAGAGGCCTGTCTGTTTTGTCTCTGGTTTTTCTTCTGTTTAAATGTTTCACAGACAAACAACACGTTTCACAAATGTACAGGAAACTGCCTTGGAAATGGGCTCAATGCTTTTCTACAGTTTAGTTTGAACTAATAAACAAAGGTTCCTGCCAGCGGCCTAAGCTTAGTTTATGTGACGTCATCTCCAGAAGCTGTATAGTTATTACTGTTTCACTTTGCTCTACTTTAGCACGGTTTATGTTGTACTTCTTGGCACTGTCCTGTCCTTTCCTGTTTTCAAACACTTTTTTTTACAAAATACAAGAAAAATAACTCTACTTTCTTTCTGTATGGGTTCAAATCACATGGATTCACAAGGGTTCAAATCCCAACATATCAAAGAAGGAAGATTCTCATTCCTGAATTGTAACTAGCTAACCCTTCAGTATTCAGATAAATACCCGAGAGCCATGTTAAACATTGCCTTTGCCCGGAACTGTCAGTACACTTGGTCCAAACTTGCAGTAGGTCCAATGATTGTATATATAGTGGATAGCATGAGCTCATTGCTCCTCCATTCACCAATATTGTCGTTACCACAGGACAATAACATGCCGGTTACATCCAGGCTTACTTTGCTTGCTAACTCTGTGGCATTATGGGGTTACACTTTGCCTGGGACTCTTTTCTTTGTTACTTCCGTTGCTCATTTGTTCAATAACCTTCACAAGAGATAACGTGAGCCATGACAACTTTATAAATGTAGCCAGGATGTAATATAAGATGTAATTGTTATCACAGCCCATCTAATGCTAAGTCTGTCACTTTTCTGGCATTGGTTGTCTCGTTATATTTACTGGTCTGTTTATATTAAATATAGTGTATATCACATCCATTTGTCTCTCAGTTGTGATCCAAAGTACGACATACAATAGCACTTGTTACTAAATTCATCATATTTAAGGGTTTGGTAGTGAGGTGTACTGCACCACGTCAGCAGTGAGCACGAGTGGGACCTCTGCAGATGCCAGCATGTTTCTCTGGATGAAGCCCAGACAAAGAGGTCATACCATCAGGTTCTGCAGCACGAGGCCTGTCACAGACTGGACTCAACAGGCAGTGTCTGAAGGATGTGAACAAGTGTCTTCTCTTTCGGTGAGAGTATAAGACATTAATTGACTAAACACAATAAAACAACAACATAATAATACTAATTAAAGCCGCAAGCGGCGATAAAGGCCCTCGCCTCCCTTGAGACCGCGGGGACACATGCACTCGGAGGATTGCATTTCGTGCTTTAAAGTGTGAACTTCACTGTAATGTCAAATAACTAGGGATGGGTATCGTTAAGGTTTTAACGGTATTACTACTCTTACCGATACTGCTTAACGGTCCGGTACTTTAACGGTATTCTTATCGGTACTTTGTGTTGTGTGTGTTTTTTTTTTTTAAGTTGAGAACAGAATTAACATTTCTTTATTTTTTTTTTAATTAATAAAACAATTATTTGTAGTGCAAGAAACAGCCATGTTTGAACAAATAGCTATTAAACACACACACACATTAATATATATATATATAGTAAACTAACTTGAAGTGCTGTGCATTTAAGTTAGCCAAATAAATGTTTACATTTACATACTGATTTTTTTTTTATTTGGAATTTTAAAAACAAAATAAATCAACAGAATTTCTACATGAGGTTAACAAACCAGGAGATTTTACATTTTTTTTTAAATGCGTGAACAACGTTGATTCAACATGATTTTAGCATACATACCAGGCGTAGATGGGGCAACAATCAGAGGCGAGCTAGCTAGCCAGTTGAAAACCTAGCATTTCTCTGTCTGCACATAATGCACTTTTGAAAGGTGCTTAGACAGATTGCTTGTGTTTCCGCCCTTACATGCAAACATTTTGTTGCACTTATGACAACGAGCAACTCTAGAGAAGTATAACCAGTACCACACTTTGGAACGTTATGCTCTCTCCGCCATAGTCACTCTTTGTATTAAGCGGAGGTTAAGCGCGCTCGTTGTGTTGTGTGTGTGACAGAGCGCTGTGACAGACAGCCTCCGCGGCGCGCATGACAGATCTCGCAGATCTCACAGACAAACGTCTTAATATGATCCACATTAGAAATGTTTGGTGAGATAAAATGTGCACGGTAACATATTATTAAGCGAAAATACATAGTACATTCATTTTTTTCTCCTCCAGTACCGAAAGCATAACCGATAGCGTCAGATCTTATTGATACTACGGTCTTTCATAATTTAGCCCCGGGGCCAGTTTAATACCGGGTTTCGGTACCCATCCCTACAAATAACCGGGTCTGTGCTACTGCTGGGGCCTGCTACACCACCTTGTAATTTAGAGTTAAAGGTCTCCACAATCTCTGTTTTTTCTGGGAGCTGTCTGAACCTTTGAAAATAATAGATTATGCTTGGGCTAAGGCGAGAAAAACAAAGTACTGGCTGGAGATTTGAGATGACTCAGGAATCGCTGCACCCCCGTGTTTAAAAAGGCAAAATGTAAATATAACTTTTCTAAAAGTACAAGTTTACAAGTTCCAAAGGATTCTGAGGAGTTTTCTAAGACTCTAGCCGTGGCTCTGGAGGGCCTCCTCTAAAGGAAGGATCCTGGCAATTGGGAAATGGCATTTATTTCCCAAAGGTTGCCTCTTCACAGACTCATTACGACCACAGCCACAAATGTATCAAAAACAAATTGATAACTTTTTTTGCACACGTGTCTAGATGATACTCACCAAATTTGGAGCTGTTTAGATGAAAAGCCTTTAGACACAAGGGTGAGATTTAGGTGGTCACGCATTCCACCCAACATAGTAGATTTTCTGTTGAGTTTACGGTATGGCTGTAATAAACTTTTCTGTTTGCCCTGAGGTGTCCTATGGATGTACCAAGTTTTGTATTTCTACATTGGAAAAATTTACTTTCATTTTCCATAGAACCAATGTATTTTGACTCTTCTAGGGTCGCCACTGAGTCATTTTTCGTATTTTTTTTCGGGGACTTCAAATACATAAATTTGTCGCTGGGCTTGAAGTCTGGGACCAATAAAAATGACTTTTAGTTGCACGTTTACTGGGTCAAATTTAGGATCATTTTGCAGAAAAATATGATAAAAAATATATTCGAATTATAATAAAAAAATATAACTCGAGCAAAAAAGTCTAGAAAAACACTTGTCTATTTTACATACATGTGTTTAGCTCATTTTGCCCAAGTTTGGTGTCTGTGGAATGAAGCAGCTATTGTCTGTGTACTTTTAAAAAAGAGGTGTATTTTAAGTCGGTTCACATTTTCAATTCAAAATGGCCGCCTTCCCGTGTGTGATAGGGTGTGGTCCCCATTGGCTTTTTGTTCATAAGCCCATGGTGGATGTGTGTACCAAGTTTCATTTGCCTACAACAAACTAAAAATTTCACTTCCCATTGACTTTTTCCACATTTTTGGGACATTGCTATGGCAACATATTTATAGATAGGGGGTGGTTGTCATTGGCTTTTATGCTCGTCATGACATAAGAGATGGGTGTACCAAATTTTATGTCTCTATGACAAACTAAATTCTTGGGTCCCATTATAAGTTTGTAGGGGGCGCTGGAGAGCCATTTCTAAAAATAACCCTTTTATTTACATATTTTTTTGTTCAGGTCATGAATGTGCACAAACGCCTTTTGGGTCCAACTCGATCCGAGAAGGCGTTTGAGAGTTAAGAGACGTTTTATTTTCACAAAAATGGCCACCTCGTTACAGGCTTGCCACACCCATACCCGATAAGATATCAAAAACAAAGTCACAACTTTGGTTGGCACACGTGTCTAGATGATACTCACCAAATTTGGGGCCATTTAGATTAAAACACAATGATTTGCATCTTTCTGCAAGTGCGATTTTAGTGGCGCGCGTTTCACCCCACATGGCGGACTTCCTGTTGAGTTTAGGGTGTGACTGTCATTGACTTTTCTGTTTGCCCTGAGGTGTCCTATGGATATACCAAGTTTCATTTTTCTACGTTGGAAAAAAGTTACTTTCACTTTCCAAAGGCCCAATGTATTTTGATTTTGTAGGGGTCGCCACTGAGACATTTTTCGTATTTTTTTTTCGGCGACTTCAAATACATAAATTTTTCGCCGAGCTTGAAGTCTGGGACCAATAAAATGACTTTTCGTGCATGTTCACTGGGTCAAATTTAGGATCATAGGTGGAAAAGAAAAATAAAAAATAATAAAAAATTAAAAAAAAAAAAAAAAAAAAAAAATCCGAGCAAAAACAATAGGCCCTCCCGGCCATCACCGGCTCGGGCCTAATAACGGACGCTATCAGAAATAATAGACCCTTCCGGTTATCACCGGCTCGGGTCTAATAATAACAGACGCTATCAGAAATAATAGACCCTTCCGGTTATCACCGGCTCGGGTCTAATTAAAGCCGCAAGCGGCGATAAAGGCCCTCGCCTCCCTTGAGACCGCGGGGACACATGCACTCGGAGGATTTCATTTAGTGCTTTAAAGCGTAAACTTCACGGTAATGTCAAATAACCGGGCCTGTGCTACTGCTTGGGCCTGCTACACCACCTTGTAACCTAACTTTAGAGTTAAAGGTCTCCACAATCTCTGGTTTTCCTGGGAGCTGTCTGAACCTTTGGAAATAATAGATTATGCTTGGGCTAAGGCGAGAAAAACAAAGTACTGGCTGGAGATTTGAGATGACTCAGGAATCGCTGCACCCCCCTGTTTAAAAAGACAAAATGTAATTAAAGCCGCAAGCGGCGATAAAGGCCCTCGCCTCCCTTCATACCGCGGGGATACATGCAATCGGAGGATTGCATTTCGTGCCTTAAAGCGTAAACTTCACGGTAATGTCAAATAACAGGGCCTGTGCTACTGCTTGGGCCTGCTACACCACCTTGTAATTTAGAGTTAAAGGTCTCCACAATCTCTGGTTTTCCTGGGAGCTGTCTGAACCTTTGGAAATAATAGATTATGCTTGGGCTAAGGCGAGAAAAACAAAGTACTGGCTGGAGATTTGAGATGACTCAGGAATCGCTGCAGCCCCCTGTTTAAAAAGACAAAATGTAAATATAACTTGTCTAAAAGTACAAGGTTACAAGTTCCAAATGATTCTGAGGAGTTTTCTAAGACTCTAGCCTTGGCTCTGGAGGGGCCTCCTCTAAAGGAAGGATCCTGGCAATTGGGAAATGGCATTTATTTCCCAAAGAAATGGCTGCCTCTTCACAGACTCATTGACCACAGCCACAAATCTATCAAAAACAAATTGATAATTTTTTTGGCACACGTGTCTAGATGATACTCACCAAATTTGGAGCTGTTTAGATGAAAAGCCTTTAGACACAAGGGGTGCAATTTAGGTGGTCACGCATACACCCAACATAGTAGATTTCCTGTTGAGTTTACGATATGGCTGTAATACATTTTTCTGTTCGCCCTGAGGTGTCCTATGGATGTACCAAGTTTCATTTTTCTACGTTGGAAAAAAGTTACTTTCACTTTCAATAGGCCCAATGTATTTTGACTTTTGTAGGGTCGCCACTGAGTCATTTTTCGTATTTTTTTTCGGGACTTCAAATACATACATTTTTTGCCGGGCTTGAAGTCTGGGACCAATAAAAATGACTTTTAGTTGTTCGTTTACTGGGTTAAATTGAGGATCATTTTGCAGAAAAATTATAATAAATTAAAGCCGCAAGCGGCGATAAAGGCCCTCGCCTCCCTTGAGACCGCGGGGACACATATATTCGGAGGATTGCATTTCGTGCTTTAAAGCGTAACCTTCACGGTAATGTCAAATAACCGGGCCTGTGCTACTGCTGGGGCCTGCTACACCACCTTGTAATTTAGAGTTAAAGGTCTCCACAATCCCTGGTTTTCCTGGGAGCTGTCTGAACCTTTGAAAATATTAGATTATGCTTGGGCTAAGAGAAAAACAAAGTACTGGCTGGAGATTTGAGATGACTCAGGAATCGCTGCACCCCCCTGTTTAAAAAGGCAAAATGTAAATGTAACTTGTCTAAAAGTACAAGTTTACAAGTTCCAAAGAATTCTGAGGAGTTTTCTAAGACTCTAGCCGTGGCTCTGGAGGGCCTCCTCTAAAGGAAGGATCCTGGCAATTGGGAAATGGCATTTATTTCCCAAAGGTTGCCTCTTCACAGACTCATTGACCACAGCCACAAATGTATCAAAAACAAATTGATAACTTTTTTGCACACGTGTCTAGATGATACTCACCAAATTTGGAGCTGTTTAGATGAAAAGCCTTTAGACACAAGGGGTGAGATTTAGGTGGTCACGCATTCCACCCAACATAGTAGATTTTCTGTTGAGTTTACGGTATGGCTGTAATAAACTTTTCTGTTTGCCCTGAGGTGTCCTATGGATGTACCAAGTTTTGTATTTCTACATTGGAAAAATTTACTTTCATTTTCCATAGAACCAATGTATTTTGACTCTTCTAGGGGTCGCCACTGAGTCATTTTTCGTATTTTTTTTCGGGGACTTCAAATACATAAATTTGTCGCTGGGCTTGAAGTCTGGGACCAATAAAAATGACTTTTAGTTGCACGTTTACTGGGTCAAATTTAGGATCATTTTGCAGAAAAAATATGATAAAAAAATATATTCCGAATTATAATAAAAAAAAATATAACTCGAGCAAAAAAGTCTAGAAAAACACTTGTCTATTTTACATACATGTGTTTAGCTCATTTTGCCCAAGTTTGGTGTCTGTGGAATGAAGCAGCTATTGTCTGTGTACTTTTAAAAAAGAGGTGTATTTTAAGTCGGTTCACATTTTCAATTCAAAATGGCCGCCTTCCCGTGTGTGATAGGGTGTGGTCCCCATTGGCTTTTTTGTTCATAAGCCCATGGTGGATGTGTGTACCAAGTTTCATTTGCCTACAACAAACTAAAAATTTCACTTCCCATTGACTTTTTCCACATTTTTGGGACATTGCTATGGCAACATATTTATAGATAGGGGGTGGTTGTCATTGGCTTTTATGCTCGTCATGACATAAGAGATGGGTGTACCAAATTTTATGTCTCTATGACAAACTAAATTCTTGGGTCCCATTATAAGTTTGTAGGGGGCGCTGGAGAGCCATTTCTAAAAATAACCCTTTTATTTACATATTTTTTTGTTCAGGTCATGAATGTGCACAAACGCCTTTTTGGGTCCAACTCGATCCGAGAAGGCGTTTGAGAGTTAAGAGACGTTTTATTTTCACAAAAATGGCCACCTCGTTACAGGCTTGCCACACCCATACCCGATAAGATATCAAAAACAAAGTCACAACTTTGGTTGGCACACGTGTCTAGATGATACTCACCAAATTTGGGGCCATTTAGATTAAAACACAATGATTTGCATCTTTCTGCGCAAGTGCGATTTTAGTGGCCGCGCGTTTCACCCCACATGGCGGACTTCCTGTTGAGTTTAGGGTGTGACTGTCATTGACTTTTCTGTTTGCCCTGAGGTGTCCTATGGATATACCAAGTTTCATTTTTCTACGTTGGAAAAAAGTTACTTTCACTTTCCAAAGGCCCAATGTATTTTGATTTTGTAGGGGTCGCCACTGAGACATTTTTCGTATTTTTTTTTCGGCGACTTCAAATACATAAATTTTTCGAGCTTGAAGTCTGGGACCAATAAAATGACTTTTCGTGCATGTTCACTGGGTCAAATTTAGGATCATAGGTGGAAAAGAAAAATAAAAAATAATAAAAAAATGTAAAAAAAAAAAAAAAAAAATCCGAGCAAAAACAATAGGCCCTCCCGGCCATCACCGGCTCGGGCCTAATAACGGACGCTATCAGAAATAATAGACCCTTCCGGTTATCACCGCTCGGTCTAATAATAACAGACGCTATCAGAAATAATAGACCCTTCCGGTTATCACCGGCTCGGGTCTAATTAAAGCCATAGCGGCGATAAAGGCCCTCGCCTCCCTTGAGACCGCGGGGACACATGCACTCGGAGGATTTCATTTCGTGCTTTAAAGCGTAAACTTCACGGTAATGTCAAATAACCGGGCCTGTGCTACTGCTTGGGCCTGCTACACCACCTTGTAACCTAACTTTAGAGTTAAAGGTCTCCACAATCTCTGGTTTTCCTGGGAGCTGTCTGAACCTTTGGAAATAATAGATTATGCTTGGGCTAAGGCGAGAAAAACAAAGTACTGGCTGGAGATTTGAGATGACTCAGGAATCGCTGCACCCCCCTGTTTAAAAAGACAAAATGTAATTAAAGCATAGCGGCGATAAAGGCCCTCGCCTCCCTTCATACCGCGGGGATACATGCAATCGGAGGATTGCATTTCGTGCCTTAAAGCGTAAACTTCACGGTAATGTCAAATAACAGGGCCTGTGCTACTGCTTGGGCCTGCTACACCACCTTGTAATTTAGAGTTAAAGGTCTCCACAATCTCTGGTTTTCCTGGGAGCTGTCTGAACCTTTGGAAATAATAGATTATGCTTGGGCTAAGGCGAAAAACAAAGTACTGGCTGGAGATTTGAGATGACTCAGGAATCGCTGCAGCCCCCTGTTTAAAAAGACAAAATGTAAATATAACTTGTCTAAAAGTACAAGGTTACAAGTTCCAAATGATTCTGAGGAGTTTTCTAAGACTCTAGCCTTGGCTCTGGAGGGCCTCCTCTAAAGGAAGGATCCTGGCAATTGGGAAATGGCATTTATTTCCCAAAGAAATGGCTGCCTCTTCACAGACTCATTACGACCACAGCCACAAATCTATCAAAAACAAATTGATAATTTTTTGGCACACGTGTCTAGATGATACTCACCAAATTTGGAGCTGTTTAGATGAAAAGCCTTTAGACACAAGGGGTGCAATTTAGGTGGTCACGCATACACCCAACATAGTAGATTTCCTGTTGAGTTTACGATATGGCTGTAATACATTTTTCTGTTGCCTGAGGTGTCCTATGGATGTACCAAGTTTCATTTTTCTACGTTGGAAAAAAGTTACTTTCACTTTCAATAGGCCCAATGTATTTTGACTTTTGTAGGGGTCGCCACTGAGTCATTTTTCGTATTTTTTTTTTCGGGGACTTCAAATACATACATTTTTTGCCGGGCTTGAAGTCTGGGACCAATAAAAATGACTTTTAGTTGTTCGTTTACTGGGTTAAATTGAGGATCATTTTGCAGAAAAATTATAATAAATTAAAGCCGCAAGCGGCGATAAAGGCCCTCGCCTCCCTTGAGACCGCGGGGACACATATATTCGGAGGATTGCATTTCGTGCTTTAAAGCGTAACCTTCACGGTAATGTCAAATAACCGGGCCTGTGCTACTGCTGGGGCCTGCTACACCACCTTGTAATTTAGAGTTAAAGGTCTCCACAATCCCTGGTTTTCCTGGGAGCTGTCTGAACCTTTGAAAATATTAGATTATGCTTGGGCTAAGGCGAGAAAAACAAAGTACTGGCTGGAGATTTGAGATGACTCAGGAATCGCTGCACCCCCCTGTTTAAAAAGGCAAAATGTAAATGTAACTTGTCTAAAAGTACAAGTTTACAAGTTCCAAAGAATTCTGAGGAGTTTTCTAAGACTCTAGCCGTGGCTCTGGAGGGGCCTCCTCTAAAGGAAGGATCCTGGCAATTGGGAAATGGCATTTATTTCCCAAAGGTTGCCTCTTCACAGACTCATTACGACCACAGCCACAAATGTATCAAAAACAAATTGATAACTTTTTGCACACGTGTCTAGATGATACTCACCAAATTTGGAGCTGTTTAGATGAAAAGCCTTTAGACACAAGGGATGCGATTTAGGTGGTCACGCATTCCACCCAACATAGTAGATTTCCTGTTGAGTTTACGGTATGGCTGTAATAAACTTTTCTGTTTTCCTATGGATGTACCAAGTTTTGTATTTCTACATTGGAAAAATTTACTTTCATTTTCCATAGAACCAATGTATTTTGACTATTCTAGGGTCGCCACTGAGTCATTTTCATATTTTTTTGGGGACTTGAAATACATACATTTTTGCCGGGCTTGAAGTCTGTGACCAATAAAAATGACTTTTAGTTGCACGTTTACTGGGTCAAATTGAAAATCATTTTTCAGAAAAATTATGATAAAAAAAATATATACCAAATTATAATAAAAAAAAATAACTCGACCAAAAAAGTCTAGAAAAACGCGTGTCTATTTTACATACATATGTTTAGCTCATTTTGCCCAAGTTTGGTGTCTGTGGAATGAAGCAGCTATTTTCTGTGTTCTTTTAAAAAAGAGGTGTATTTTAAGTCGGTTCACATTTTCAATTCAAAATGGCCGCCTTTCTCGTGGGTGATAGGGTATGGACCCATTGGCTTTTTTTGTTCATAAGCCCATGCCGGATGTGTGTACCAAGTTTCATTTGCCTACGACAAACTAATATTTTCACTTCCCATTAACTTTTTCCACATATTTGTGACGTTGCTATGGCAACACATTTATATAGATAGGGGTGGTTGTCATTGGCTTTTATGCTCGTCATGACATAAGAGATGTGTGTACCAAATTTCATGTCTCTATGACAAACTAAATTCGTGGGTCCCATTATAAGTTTGTAGGGGGCGCTGGAGAGCGATTTCTAAAGATAACCCTTTTATTTACATATTTTTGTGTTCAGGTCATGAATGTGCACAAACGCCTTTTTGGGTCCAACTCGATCCGAGAAGGCGTTTGAGAGTTAAGAGATTTTTATTTTCACAAAAATGGCCACCTCGTTACAGGCTTGCCACACCCATACCCGATAAGATATCATAAACAAAGTCACAACTTTGGTTGGCACACGTGTCTAGATGATACTTACCAAATTTGGGGCCATTTAGATTAAAACACAATGATTTGCATCTTTCTGCGCAAGGGGTGCGATTTTAGTGGCCGCGTGTTTCACCCCACATGGCGGACCTCCTGTTGAGTTTAGGGTGTGGCTGTCATAGACTTTTCTGTTTGCCCTGAGGTGTCCTATGGATGTACCAAGTTTCATTTTTCTACGTTGGAAAAAACTTACTTTCACTTTCCATAGGCCCAATGTATTTTGACTTTTCTAGGGGTCGCCACTGAGTCATTTTTTGTATTTTTTTTTCAGGGACTTCAAATACATAAATTTTTCGCTGGGCTTAAAATCTGGGACCAATAAAAATGACTTTTAGTTGTACGTTTCCTGGGTTAAATTGAGGATCATTTTGCAGAAAAAATATGATAAAAATATATACCGAATTATAATTTAAAAAAATATAACTCGAGCAAAAAAGTCTAGAAAAACGCTTGTCTCTTTTACATACATATGTTTAGCTCATTTTGCCCAAGTTTGGTGTCTGTGGAATGAAGCAGCTATTGTCTGTGTACTTTTAAAAAAGAGGTGTATTTTAAGTCGGTTCACATTTTCAATTCAAAATGGCCGCCTTCCCGTGTGTGATAGGGTGTGGTCCCCATTGGCTTTTTTGTTCATAAGCCCATGGTGGATGTGTGTACCAAGTTTCATTTGCCTACAACAAACTAAAAATTTCACTTCCTATTGACTTTTTTCACATTTTTGGGACGTTGCCATTGCAACACCATTACAGATAGGGGGTGGTTGTCATTGGCTTTTATGCTCGTCATGACATAAGAGATGTGTGTACCAAATTTTATGTCTCTATGACAAACTAAATTCTTGGGTCCCATTATAAGTTTGTAGGGGGCGCTGGAGAGCCATTTCTAAAGATAACCCTTTTATTTACATATCTTTGTGTTTAGGTCATGAATGTGCACAAACGCCTTTGTGGGTCCAACTCGATCCGAGAAGGCATTTGAGAGTTAAGAGACGTTTTATTTTCACAAAAATGGCCACCTCGTTACAGGCTTGCCACACCCATACCCGATAAGATATCAACAACAAAGTTACAACTTAGGTTGGCACACGTGTCTAGATGATACTCACCAAATTTGGGGCCATTTAGATTAAAACACAATGATTTGCATCTTTCTGCGCAAGGGGTGCGATTTAGTGGCGCGCTTTCACCCCACATGGCGGACTTCCTGTTGAGTTTAGGTGTGACTGTCATTGACTTTTCTGTTTGCCCTGAGGTGTCCTATGGATGTACCAAGTTTCATTTTTCTACGTTGGAAAAAACGTACTTTCACTTTCCATAGGCCCAATGTATTTTGATTTTGTAGGGTCGCCACTGAGTCATTTCGTATTTTTTTCGGCGACTTCAAAAACATACCATTTTCGCCGAGCTTGAAGTCTGGGACCAATAAAAATGACTTTTCGTGCATGTTCACTGGGTCAAATTTAGGATCATTTGGTCACAATAAAAATAAAAAATCCGAAAGAAAACAATAGGCCCTCCCGGTCACCGGCTCGGGCCTAAAAAATATATACCGAATTATAATAAAAAAAAATATAACTCGAGCAAAAAAGTCTAGAAAAACACTTGTCTCTTTTACATACATGTGTTTAGCTCATTTTGCCCAAGTTTGGTGTCTGTTGAATGAAGCAGCTATTGTCTGTGTACTTTTAAAAAAGAGGTGTATTTTAAATTGGACCAAATTTTCAATTCAAAATGGCCGCCTTCCCGTGTGTGATAGGGTGTGGTCCCCATTGGCTTTTTTTTTCATAAGCCCATGCTGGATGTGTGTACCAAGTTTCATTTGCCTACAACAAACTAAAATTTTCACTTCCCATTGACTTTTTCCAAATATTTGGGACGTTGCTATGGCAACACATTTATAGATAGGGGGTGGTTGTCATTGGCTTTTATGCTCGTCATGACATAAGAGATGTGTGTACAAAATTTTATGTCTCTATGACAAACTAAATTCTTGGGTCCATTATAAGTTTGTAGGGGGCGCTGGAGAGCCATTTCTAAAGATAACCCTTTTATTTACATATTTTTTTGTTCAGGTCATGAATGTGCACAAACGCCTTTTTGGGTCCAACTCGATCCGAGAAGGCGTTTGAGAGTTAAGAGTTTATTTTCACAAAAATGGCCACCTCGTTACAGGCTTGCCACACCCATACCTGATAAGATATCAACAACAAAGTCACAACTTTGGTTGGCACACGTGTCTAGATGATACTCACCAAATTCGGGGCCATTTAGATTAAAACACAATGATTTGCATCTTTCTGCGCAAAGTGCGATTTTAGTGGCGCGCGTTTCACCCCACATGGCGGACTTCCTGTTAAGTTTAGGTGTGACTGTCATTGACTTTTCTGTTTGCCCTGAGGTGTCCTATGGATATACCAAGTTTCATTTTTCTACGTTGGAAAAAAGTTACTTTCACTTTCCATAGGCCCAATGTATTTTGATTTTGTAGGGGTCGCCACTGAGTCATTTTTCGTATTTTTTTCGCGACTTCAAATACATAAATTTTTCGCCGAGCTTGAAGTCTGGGACCAATAAAATGACTTTTCGTGCATGTTCACTGGGTCAAATTTAGGATCATTGGGTGACAATAAAAAAAAAAAAATCCGAGCAAAAACAATAGTCCCTCCCGGTCATCACCGGCTCGGGCCTAAAAATAATAATAATAACTCTAGCAAAAACAATAGGCCCTCCCGGTCATCACCGGTTTAAGCCTAATAACTAGATAAATGGCTATGCTAAGTACATGCTAATAGACCTAACCTTACTTGTTACTACTATTTTACATCACGCAAGTCACATCTTCCCTAAACTATATTTACTTCAATCCATTTGAAGCCTTTTCCAGTAAAGTTTCACTTCTTACTTCTATTGTTCAATTTCTTTTTCTGCTGCAGAACAAATGTAAAAAAGAGTATATTGACTTCATTGAGAGTCTTCATTCTGTCGAGTATATGGAGAGGAAATTCCCTTTGCAAGAAGTGGCTTGCATGTTTTACAGAGACTTCCTGTTTGGCTTTTATTGCTGGCCTGAGCCACAGCTCTCTGTCAAGAGGCAAGTGCAAGACAAATATTAGGCCGTGAGAGGAATTTGAAGTGCATGGAACAAACTAATTCAATTCAGTCAACAAACAAACAAAAGAGTGGATAAGGGGATTATTTTGATTGATTGTCAAAGTAAGTCATTGGTATTAAAACACAAAAGACACGTGTGAGATGTATAGGTATAATTGTAGCACAGCTGTTCCACAATAGGGAGCATCAGCCCTGCAGCAGACATATCTGACAGTATTAAGCTCTGAACACTGGGTTTACATTCCTGTAAGGGGAGAGGTCCACCGCTCCAGTACAATTCACTGACAAGTCCAGAGGTGCCCAAAGCTTTTCGTTCAGAGGGCCAAACCAAGCCTCTCCCATCGAACCTCTAAAAGAGGCTTGGTGGCTTGGCTCTAATGGTCCTCGTGTAAGGGCACCGCCACACAGCAATTTTACAGCGAAATACAGCGATATACCGCTGTCCACCAGAGGGCAGGCTCCAAAAGTGGAAATATAAGGAGAAACCCAATGGCGACTTTACAAGTGTAAAAATCATGTTTACAGCCTGGTACAAAAGATGGCTCCGGTCTCTAGAGCTAAGTTTTTACTACGTGACAACTCTGGGGGCGGGTGAATTTTTGATGAATATGTCTGTTTATGCTATCTAAAAACTATTGTTTTACTATGGAGTAAAAGCCGGAAAGCCCGGATGTAACTGCCATTGTTACATAACTGTCATAATGACAATATTGGTGAATAGGGGACCAATGGGCGGATAACATCCATATTTATTTACAATCTATGGGCCAAACTGGAAATGTGTTAGTGGGATACTGGCCACAACACAAACATCTGTTCTTCCTTTTTTTTATGCCTTTTCTCTCTGTGCCACAGCCTCTGCTGCTCCATTTTGTTCTGACAAGGTAGTGCCTAATTGTATCCCACAAATTTAAGCTGTCTGAGGCAGACATTTAAAAAATTCCATCAGAATAGTACTAGTTCTGGACATAGTGTGCACAAACCTACCTGAACTGTCTTATAGTCATGGTTTTCTGAATAAATTTGTCTTCAAATGTGATCTGATCTTCATCTAAGTCAAGGGTATTGACAAATAAAATGTGTCTAAAAATAATAATTTTGATCTTTCATGTCTTTATTAAGAACAACCAACAAACCTCATTGTGCTTGTGAACTCCTCAAAAAAGCTAATAGGAGTCAGGTTTTAGCACACCTGGAGTCTCGTTTGGAGGTGTGGACTATTTGGACTACAGCTACTTTGACTGATAAAAAAAAAAAAACTCAAACTTCTGGAGTTTGCTCTGCACAAGAAGAACACACTTATGTGAGCCATGCCTTTGCCAAAAAGAGCTTTCAGAGGAGCTACAATCAAGAATTGTTGCTTTACATAAAGCTGGAAAGGGTTACAAAGGTCTTTCAAAGACCTTTGAAGAGTTTTGTGTTAGATGAAGGACATAACATAATTCTCATCACAACCAAAACTGTGTAAGATTGTGGTTCAGCAGAAAACCCTTGAGTCACATCAACACAACTCATTCACTGATTGGACTGGACACTCTGTTCTCATGTAACAAAAGAATGGTTTCACCGCTGCCCAGCAAAGAGTCATCAGAATCAGTCTGATGGTTATTAGGAAAGTTATGATCAGAGGGCAGAGTGTACAGCCTGCAGATATAGTTCAGAACAGACTGACACGTAGGCTGCAATAAAACAAAGATAAATCCTCCTCCATCTAAAAAGGTTACAGAAATATTTCTAAAAGGTTTGTAAAATCACATACAAAAGTACACATGGTTGCTGGTACAAGACTGTGAGTGTGTTTTTGTCCCCTGTGGGCTACTAATGTGGGATAAGGTGGGGATACTACAATTCAGTGCCGAACTGTGTCTTCAAGTCCATTCAGAGTCAGACATTCTGCCCAGAAGCAACATGTTACTGATTGTCTTTCTTCTTCAACAAAGAGCCGTGTTGCCTTCACTGAGTCTAAGGCAGAAACAGCAGACAGACTGTTATTTAAAATAGAGAAAAACGTTTTTTAAATGCAAACTTTTATTGTTATTATTATTATTACAAAATTATGAGGGGAATAGACCTTGATAAAATGTTCTTAGTGTGAGAGCAGTGGTGAGGACCCCCACCTCTCACACGAGAGATTGGGGTTTGATTTACTAACAAGGAGCCAAATTCCCAGCCACAAATTAATGAAACCTCCAAGGTACCTGGAGTCTATGCCAGACTTGATAAGTGAATCACTAGACGATCCACTACGGCGACTCCTGAAGGGAGCAGCCGAAAGATCGTATCTGTGGAAAAATATCTTGATAACCCCTAACAATTCGATACAATTCCCGCTCCTGTGGCTTCAGTTGAGTGATATTATACAGTACAGCTGTATAACATCTAACTCTCAGATGATCAACACCTTCCAGAAACACCAATGTCTTCTCTGGGTTAAAGGTCATTTAAAATGGAATGAGGCAAAATAGAAAATTGTGCATTGGTAAGGTAAATCAATATTTCTTCATTTTAAGTGAGCTTTGTCCCTGGATGATGATCACATATGTCTTCTTTGCTTGATTCAGCTCAAACTTTCATTTGTGGACAAATCTGAACTAATGTGCAAAACCGTTGGTATGATATATTTTAAAATAAAACGTTTGCTTTCCTCCACCAAAAAACATCAACACGGAATGTCGGGCTGTTGTTATGTTTAATACCATTTTTAATCTTGGAAAAACATTTTCCCATGTTCCTGAGAACCACATGAATGCACCATTAAGTAGTGCTGCTTGAGCCTCAAGATCACAAGCATCCATTATTGACCTTCGATCTTGTCCCTGAATCCTTTGATGATAGTGGGATATTTAAAGCAATTTTACATTTTTCAAAAATTGTTCCAAATTTTTTTTTGTCTTAAATTAAATTGCTAGCAAATTTTTGTTGCTGCCTTCAAATTCAAAAACAGCTGTTATTTTTCATAAAACAGTAAAATGTCTCAATTTCAACTCCCAATATGTTTTATATGTCCTACTCTGAATAGAATGTGATTTTATGAAATATACAAATCAGTACACTTTGTTTTTATTTACACTTTACAGTGTCCCAACTCCTCCACAAAACATTAATATTTTATATCCAACCTGAAGTTAGGACCAACATGACCCTGCAAATGCTCCTTTTTCTCAAAAAGGAAGCAAGCATGTGATTGGCCAAAGACCCAGTTTGTGCTGAAGATGATATCCTATTGTTTCACAGATAATTCCTTTTACAATAAGCTGTTAGTTGGGTGAACTGTTCTTTTTTCTTTTTCCTTACATGCACTAACAAAATCACATGATTTCCAAATTCAAATTAAATTACCGGTAAATGTTGTTGGTGCAGCCAGTAGTCATGGATAAATTTATTCACTGATGCATCAGCTGATGATGTCGTTTAACATAAGGCCTCCTCCATGTTGACTGTGCATGATTCAGGCAGGGTAAAGTTGTGGATATATTTGGACAAGAACCACAACCGGATACAGAACAGTGAGGATCTGGGACAATCACAGATGACAAACTATTCCATGTTAGCACTCAATACAAAAAACATGCTTCCACCATGAAATATTACCAATATGCCTTTTATGTTAACATAGAAACCTTGATCTAAAGGCAGACAAGGACTGATATAAGCTCAAGGTATTGCCAATCACAGTCTGGACAACTATGCCAACAGCAAACCTAAATCAAACATCACACAGGCTCCCTAAGTAGAACCAGTGGGATTAGCCTACCAGGGTGAACAACTCCAAAACAAAGGCTAAACAAATGGTCACCACAAACTATGACCATAGCAACAAAACTGGCCCTAACTGAGCACTTAATGAGGACTGAACAAAACTTAAATCCTACAAAAACGTGTGAATCTCCCAAAACAATGTCCACAAGTAAGCATATACATTCCAAAATATGCTGAACAGATGAACTCGTGTCACATGAGCCCAAACGAAGAAGACGTTTCTTATCCAGAAACGTACAAACAATGATAAGACAGACTAACGACCCTAAGTTCAACAACGAGCCCCCATTTGTCACAAACTGCCTCAAGGTTTGGACAAAAAGGAGACCACACATGGCTTTAAAGTCTAAAACAAGCAGTGTTTATTAAAAACTAAACACTAAATATTTTAACGTGTCACTTAGTGGTTACACGCATTTAAACACTCATGTGTTTAAATGTCAATTAATGTATTTCTTTTTCAAATTTGAAAAAAAAAAAAATCACATTTTTTTGTTTTAAATTTTCAATAAAAAAATCGATTCGGCCATAATTTTATATTGATACGAGAATCACGCTGTGAAATATCGTAATATTTAAATTAAATTTTTACATACACGCATACTAAAGCCATTCTGTCTCTGCCCTGAGCTGGACCACAACGAGGAAGAAAACAGCTCAAGTCCCAAAATGTTTCTTTGGTCATCCATGAAGTTAACTTTTTGTTTTCTTATAATCAGACCAATGTTTTTGAGTGTTTACCGTGTTTACTCTTTTTAAATCATAATGACAACAGAAACTACCCAAATGACCCTGATCAAAAGTTTACATACCCCAGTTCTTAATCCCACTTTTAGCATCAATGACAACTTGAAGTCTTTTGTGGTAGTTGTGGATGAAGCTCTTTATTTTCTCTGATTCTTTTTGGCAAAAAAGCCTCCAGTTCTGTAAATTCTTGGGCTGTCTTGCATGAACTGCACGTTTGAGATCTCTTCAGAGTGCCTCAATAATATTGAGGTCAGGAGACTGAGATGGTCAGTCCAGAACCTTCACTTTATGCTGCTGTAGCCAATGACAGGTTGACTTGGCCTTGTGCTTTGGATTGTTGTCATGTTGGAACGTCCCATGCGCAGCTTCTGGGCTGATAATTTTCCTCCAGTATTTTCTGATAACATGCTGCATTCATCTTGCCATCAATTTTGACCAAGTTTTCTGTGCCTTTGTAGCTCACACATCCCCTAAACATCAGCGATCCACCATGTTTTACAGTAGAAATGGTGTACCTTTTATCATATGCCTTGTTGACCTTGTTATGGCCGAAATGTTGTGATGTCGCAAACAGAAACCGCAACCTGCACGTGCTTGTCTGAAGCAACATGTCTGCGGTCTGGATGTATTTCAGTATATCTGAGAAAGACACATGGACGCGGTGGAACAGCACTTTTTACATGATGTCGCAAAGCCTCTTTGCGCAAAAGCGAGTCTTGACTGCAGCGCGGACCACGAGCTCCACGCAACATTCACTTCACACCAGTGGGTCTTAATAGAGGACATTCTCTCTCTTCTTGCCGCGTTTAAGCAGCTAACTATAGAGATCAGCTCCTCTGATGCATCTGTAGCTGACGTCATTCCTTTAATCGCAGCACTGAAGCGTCTCCAGCAAAGAGGTTGAGACGGACCACGGAGTGAAAACAATGAAAAGTACACTCTTAGAGTCTGTCAGCACAAGTTGAGATCTATTCGGATCCTCTGCACTTCATCGCGACTGTACTTGGTGCGTAAATAAAGCAGCGCGCATGAGAAATGATCCTGGCCGCGATGGATGCGGAGAACCCGCGTGGAGACGGAGCAGTGTCCAACGCAGGAGGAGATCAGAGCGCAGAAAAAAAAAGACTCGTTCAAGTCTCTCTGAACTAGATGAGGGGCATGCACCCTCGTTGTCTGATATGTTCAGTGAAATCCTGCAAGAGAGTGCCTCAAATAATATTAGTTAGGCTAATCCGTTCTTATTCTACTATATATGTGAATGTATTTATCAGATTGTCATTTTTCTGCTAGATATTTTTTGAATTTGATAAAAATGTTTATTTATGCACTGGCACTATTTAAATACACCCTAAAATCTTTCTCAAATGTCAGGCAGATGACAAGCTCAACCTCAATATCTAGATGGTCATCTGTCCGAAGTCCCCATCCCCAGAAGTGATAACCCTCTTGCCTACTGGAGAAGTTTGTTTTTATTTTTTATATATATATAGCGCTTTTTCACCTAGTAGGCACTCAAAGCACTTTTTAAATGCACTTGGTCTAACTGCACTTTGTTTTTATGAGAGAAAATGTAATTTTAAACCTTTCTGCAGGCATTACTATACATTATTATTTAATGTACACATGATTGGGATCAAATTAAACATTTTAGTTTAATATTTTTATTATATATATATATGCCAAGTAAATATTTGCATTATTTGTAATTGATTTATTCTTTGAATCTTTAATATTAATTTATGCAATTGCAATGCCTTGATTTTAGTTAAGTTAGTACACAGTCATAGCCATAAATGCAATGGTACTAATAACTGGCATAATTTCTTTCGGTTTTCATTTTTCGGTTTTCGGCCTTAGTTTCCTCATTTTCGGTTTCGGCCAAGAAATTTCCTTTCCTTTCCTTTTTTCCCTAGTTGTGGCCAGAAAGGTCTCATCACTCCAAAGGACTTTGTTCCAGAAGTTGTGTGCTGTCTGGCGTTTTGTAAGGCTTTCTTCTGGCAACTAAACCATGCAGCCCATGTGCATCTTGAAACAGCTACACCTCCAGAGTCCTGTTTATTTATTTTATTTAACCTTTATTTAACCAGGATAGTCCCACTGAGATTACAAATCTCTTTTGCAGGGGAGTCCTGGCCCCATGTGTGTTTGGCTGTATTTCAGCTGATGTTATTTGGTTTTACTCAAACAATTTTCATGGCAGTTGTGGCTGAAATTTTTGTTGGTGTATATATGTGTGTGTATATATATATATATATATATATATATATATATATATATATATATATATATATATATATATATATATATATACAGACGTGGACAAAAATGTTGGTACCCTTCGGTCAATGAAAGAAAAACTCACAATGGTCACAGAAAAAACTTTATTCTGACAAAAGTAATAATAAATAAAAATTCTATGAATGTTAACCAATGAAAGTCAGACATTGCTTTTCAACCATGCTTCAACGGAATTATTTTAAAAAATAAACTCATGGAACAGGCCTGGACAAAATTGTTGTCCAGGCCTGAGTGAAGTACAATCAGAAAGTCTTCTAGAAGATGTGATTGCAGCATTAACAATTCCTACAATGACCATCACTGAAACCAACGTGCTGATATACTTCTATTGGTTGAAGGGCAACCACAGGAAGAAAGTTCCACCGTAGAAGAGGCAAGGCAAGGCAGTTTTATTTATATAGCACAATTCATACACTGGGTAACTCAAAGTGCTTTACAGGAATAAAAGACAATTTACAAGATTTAGATTAAGAAACATTAGAAAAATTTTAAACATTTTAAAAGATGAGTGCAGATAAAAAACACTTTAAGCTGTAGTGTAGGCAGAGCTAAAGAGGAAGGTTTTTAACCTTCCCTTAATTATTGTTAAAATGAGGTTGTTCCAGGTTTTTGCTGCATAAAACTTAAACGCTGCTTCATCATGTTTAGTTCTAACTCTGGACACGAGCAGAAGGTCTGTCCCAGATGTTCTCAGAGTCCAAAGAGGTTCATAAGCAACTAGCATGTCAGAGATATATTCTGGTGCTAAACCATTAAGAGACTTGTAAACCAGCAGTGCAGTTTTAAAGTCTATTCTCTGAGCAACAGGAAGCCAGTGCAGATATTTTAAAACTGGACTGATGTGGTTGTACTTCCTGGTTTTAGTTAGATCCTGAGCAGCCGCGTTCTAAATAAGCTGCAGCTGTCTTAACCCTCTTTTTGAGAGACCAGTGAGCAGGCCGTTACAGTAGTGTAATGGCTGGAGGCTAAAATCAAGGCAGCATGGAGAGAAGTGAGCTTCAGAAAGCTCTAGAATCTATACGTATACCCGAAGTTAAGGGGATAAGTATATACAGTATAATGAGTATGGAATGCTTTGGACACAGCCAACTTTTTAAATATATTTTACAGTCTGCATTAACAATACAGAGAATGTACTATTTTTGTCACATTTATAACAAGGCATCTGCAAACTTGGCATAAAGAGAGGCAGAATAGACAATACTGTATATTTCAGCTGGGTAAACACACACACAAAATGAAACATAAACCACTTAAACACCTAGCTACTGTATGTTTGCCACACATGTTCCCCTTCTTTGGTCTGGCCCAGAACCTTTCTAATGGTGTCTGAAAGTGCACTGTTCAAGTAGAATCTGTGTAACACATACATTACTCTTCACTCAAATTTCCTGTTAGCATCCTGTTCAATTCTTTTCTAGCAAGGAAGGCTCCTCTTCCTTCACTTAAAGCTTGTCCTGTACCGGACGTCTTTACTCCAGTACCGAGGAAAAAAGGGTTTGGTAATTGTCCAATTCTGTTGTAAAAGGTTATTGCCATCCCGCACTGACATTTTAATGAGCCAGCAAATATGATGTAGGTTAATCAAAGACGGCAGCAAGAACATTCTGTACCAGGGCCATTGTTTGATTTGACTCAGGCTGCCGGGAACAGGCTGGACTCAGAAAGAGATAAGCAGTGGCTCAGACTTCACCTGTAGAGGCAAATTCAGTCTTTCCCAAACAAACTAACATACTGAACTTAACAAAGGTCAATGTATCAGTGGTAGATTTCCATCTCAGGACAGTGCCTCAGCTTGTTCAGGAATGTGCACCGCACTCATTGGGGTGGGCTGGTATGAGGGCAGAGCTGCCGCGTAGGTGATCTCAACTTTGAGAACATGCAGCTCACTCCAAATCCTCTAGTTTTCCACAGAACTGCCATCAATGGTTTTATATGGATATGTAAGGTTACCACCTCTGATCTACTGTCTAATTAAGGCTTAATGCCAAACGGGGTTTGTTGAGCCCATTATGAACATGCCCTGGTCATTAAAAGGATTAAAATTTAACAAAGACTGCTTTAGGTTTTTAGGGGCCTCATTTAAACAGAGCTGAGGAGCTTTACCGAATGAGTGTATACGCCAAAATGTCAAAATGTGGTCATGCCATCAATTGATCTATATTAATAAAACCATGTGTACACACACCTGCAGCAAAATCCCCTTCATAAATCTGGATTAGATTGCACAAACATTTGCTTTGTGTCTTGCCCTCTTCACGCCTCAATTCAACCAAAGAAGGACAATACAAAATGACTCATCAATGATTTTTGCCTGTTTGCTAAGACCACACAGGTTTACACCAGGGCTGCAAAATCTATTGCAAATTTATTGTTATTGCAACATTATTGGTTGCAATATCTTTTACATTTATTCATTTAGCAGACACTTTTATCCAAAACGACTTACATGAAGCTTCCATTCACCAGTGTTACAGCTGGAACACCACTGGAGGCAAGGGGGGTTAAGTGTCTTGTCCAAGGACACAACAACAGTATGAACTGTGGGGAGAGCAGGAATCGAACCGCCAACCTTCCGGTTATAGAACGACCGCCCTACCACTCAAGCCTGTTCAACAATAACTTTCAGATATCTTTCATCTTTTGCTTCTGAATTTCCCTCACGAGTATCTAATGAATGAATATAAACCCATCAATTCTGTGTTGTCGTTGTGCCATGTCTTCACAATGTGCATATACTTGGGTCAGAGTTGGCGTGGGCTGGTCTTGTTGAACTTGTTTTTAGATCCCAACTTTATCATGGAAAGACGGACACACAGACAATTCAGCCTTCATTTGTTCATAAGCAAACTTTATAAATGATAACTAGATTTAAAGTTTTGCGAAATCCCCTAGAGCAGCATTTTTTTTTCCTATTGACATTTGACTGGTTGAGTAATTGGACATTATCAGTATTTTGGTCTAAACAGTGGCTTGTTTCTTGTGTGTCACCCAGTCAACAAGCTGCAAATGCAGTTCCACATCCACTCCCAGATGCCTCATTACTCTGGTGTATCAGTGTGACAGTGCTGACTCATTAGGCACTGAAACCTGTGAGACCTTTGAGCATCTTCATTGTCCAAATCTTGAGCCTTGGCCAATGAAGGTGTTCATGTGACAAACAAGTTAAATGGCGATGACAGAGCTATCATACATGGGAAAATGACCTCAGATATATGAGACACAGATATTTGAGTGTCATCAGTGACCGGAGATATTAATAATGATAATAATAACAACAATAATAATAATAATAATAATACATTTTATTTATAACGCGCCTTTCAGGACACTCAAGGTCGCCTTACAACAATAGTAAAAACACAATAGCACATAATTAAAATACTCACGAACAACAACAAAACAACAATAAAAACAACAATTATATTGATGACAGGACAGTGCAGTTATGGTGGGAGTGAGGAGACGAGTCTGAGCATATGTGTTTTGAGTTTGGATATGAAATGTGGCAGTGTGTCTGTGTTGCGGAGGTCAGAGGGGAGAGAGTTCCAAAGGTGCGAGGTTGTGTATGCCTTTAAATTTGAGGAGCAGTATTTTATAGTTGATGCGGTATGTGATGGGGAGCCAGTGGAGCTGTTGCAGGATGGGTGTGATGTGATTGGTGGAGGGTGTGCGTGTGATGATGCGGGCGGCTGAGTTCTGGACCAGTTGAAGTTTATGGAGGGTTTTTTGAGGGAGACCAAACAGAAGGGAGTTGCAGTAATCCAGGCGGGAGGTGATGAGGCTGTGCACAAGGACGGCAGTATAGTGTGGTGTGAGGGAGGGGCGAAGGTGGTGGATGTTGCAGAGGTGAAAGTAGGCAGAGCGGATGACATTATTGATGTGGGAAGTGAAGGAGAGTGTGATGTCGGGGATGACACCCAGACTCTTTACCTGAGGGCAGGGAGTGATGGTGGAGGTTTCAAAAGTAATGGAGAAGTTATTGATTTTGTTTAGGGTGTTTTTGGTGCCTATTAAGAGCAGTTCAGTTTTATCACTGTTTAGTTTGAGGAAGTTTGTGGTGAACCAGGATTTAATTTCAGAGAGGCAGTTGATTAGGGAGGAATTTGGTTTGTTTGAAAAGTACAGCTGGATGTCATCAGCATAGCAGTGAAAGTCAATGTGATGTTTTCGGAAGATGTTACCAAGGGGGGACAAGGTAGATGATGAACAGTAGGGGCCCTAGTACCGAGCCCTGAGGTACACCTCTGGAGACGGGGACAGGATGGGAGGTGAAGGATTTGAGCTGGATGAACTGAGTGAGTCCTGAGTGTTAGGAGTGGAACCGAGTGAGGGCTGTGTCTGTGATGCCGATAGAGGAGAGTCTGTGCAGAAGGATGGAGTGTGAGATGTATCAAAGGCTGCGGTTAGATTGAGCAGAAGGAGGATGGAGAGTGAGCCGGAGTCAGCAGAGAGGAGAAGGTCATTAGTTATTTTAAGGAGGGCAGTTTCAGTGGTGTGGAGGGGTCGGAAGCCAGATTGGAATTTTACATAGAGGTTATTGGAAGATAAGTGGGTGTGAATTTGAGCAGCAACAGTTTTTTCATGAATTTTGGCGATGAAAGGAAGCTTAGATCCAGGCTCACTCCACGCTGCCGTTTACACAACAACTAGTTTTTTTGTAGTGGCTGTTCTCTCTGGTACAACTCACAAGTGCAAGCAACAGCTCTAAAGAAGACTAGGCAGCAGAAGTGGCAAAAAGAAAACCCACCCCCTATTGATCGATGTTGGTTTTCTCAGACCAAAACCACGGTTGATTTAACGCAAAAATGTTCTCCCCATGTCTGCAGTACCCTCATGCTCTTAACAGGGTGAGCATGTGTCCCTATTTAATGTGGACTGTCCCACTTTCACAAATATTAACAAATAACTTAACATTAAATATGTCCCAGTTTTAAGCTTAACAACAAAACAAATTGGAAAATGCAATCACCACTACAAAAACTTACAGCCACAATCAGTTTAGTAAATGTCTCCTTTACTAAAAAGGAGAACTTTCAATATGAATAATGACTAGTGCATTCCACCTTTGCGTAACACATTAATGACACTTGCCATTTCCCAAAAACACACGCAGACATCACAGGGAAGTGTCTGAGGCCACATAAATCACGTAGACAACACAAGCGCCGCCAGATACAACTGAAAAACTTGACTCTGCTGTATCTGAGTTGAGATCACATTACACGCCTCCTTATCTTAGGACACAGGAAGTGGAGGGGACAGGTGAAGTCAACTGGGCTCATGTTTACTGAGGGAGTGTTCTGCCAAGGTTTTAGTCAAGCTCTTATCTTTTGGCATTGAAAGCCGCAAGTATCATTTCTTCATGGTTTCACAGGTTGTTTTTAGTGCACATATACAAAGAAAGAATACAAGACTTTCAAAGAGTGAACATATAATAAAAATGTACACAACATATACTGAAGACAGAGAATCGACTTACAAACATGTAAGTAGCAGCGGTAGTAGTGGTGATGGCGAGAGCAGAAGGAAGAGGGAACAATTATATACATACACATATACATGCATGCATACACAAACATTAATGCATGCATATAAATCTTTATTACCATTATCTTGAATGTGTTTTTTTCTTCCTCTTCTCTCCATTTTCACTTTCTGCCTACCTTAGTGTGTTGTGCATTAAAAGAGTTGGTCCTGAGAGCAAGGGCTGGGGCAAGTCAGCTCGAATCCCACTGCTCACTCTCACACACACTGAACAGTCGAAGGTGTGATAAGAAGGGGGGGCTTAGTTAATGGGGGTAGTAAGGTGGAGGGAATAGTCAAAAAGATTATCTGAGAAGAGCATGGGAGAAGGTGTGCGAGGTCTTATGTGTTGTTATTTGCAAGTTTATAAGTTTAGATGTCTAATAGTGGTTTACATGAATTTCATTGAATGCTGATGGTGTGTTTTCTTTATTCACATTAATTCTTTCCATCATGATGTGTTCTGTAATAGTATTTTTCCATTGAGTGATATTGTTTGTGTGTCGGGTTTTCCAGTTTTGGTTTTAGAAATTGTTAGAGAAAAGAGTAATGGATTTGTGGGTTTGGGTGGAATTGAAATCTGTGTGATGTCTCCTAGTAGGCAACCTTAAGGTGATAGTGGTATTCTGCATCCAAAGATGGTAGTGAGTTTGTTAGTAACAGTGATCCAGAATGACTGTAGGAGTGGGCAGGACCAAGTGGCAAGCAGGTATGTATCAGTTATGCTTGTATTTTATCGTGAGCAAGTGCCTGTGTCAGTTAGTCCCAATAGTCTGCTTTGTGTGCACTGGTGTCTGTGGATGGTTTTGTACTGGATGAGTTGTAAATTTGTGCTTGTTATCATAGTGTGTGTATTTTTACAGATTATTATGCCGAGATTGGTTTCACTGGTTTTATTATTTATAGTTTATTAAAAAGGGACAGAAGAAATATGTTGGCTACATACAGTGGGGTTCGAAAGTTTGGACACCCCAGGTAAAAAATCATTTCCATCATTTACACTTTCAAAATAACAGAAAACAAAAAAAAATGGTGTCTGCAAAAGTTTGGTCACCCTGCAGAGTTAATACCTTGTACTGCCCCCTTTGGCAGCTAGGACCTGACAGTGTCATGGATTGTTCTCAATCATCGTCTGGATAGACCAAGTGATGTCAATCTCAAAGGTTTTAAATGCCCAGACTCATCTGACCTTGCCCCAACAATCAGCACCATGGGTTCTTCTAAGCAGTTGTCTAGAAAACTGAAACTGAAAATAGTTGACGCTCACAAAGCAGGAGAAGGCTATAAAAAGATAGCAAAGCGTTTTCAGATGCCAGTATCCTCTGTTCTGTCATCAGAAGAAAACCTCCTCTACGTCTTCAACACAAAAATCAGCGTTTGAAGTTTGCAAATGAACATATAGACAAGCCTGATGCATTTTGGAAACAAGTTCTGTAGACCGATGAGGTTGAAATAGAACTTTTTGGCCGAATGAGCAAAGGTATGTTTGGAGAAGAAAGAGCACAGAATTTAATGAAAAGAACCTCTGTCCAACTGTTAAGCATGGGGGGTGGATCGATCATGTTTTGGGGTTGTATTGCAGCCAGTGGCACAGGGAACATTTCACGAGTAGAAGGAAAAATGGATTCAATAAAATTTCAGCAAATTTTGGATGCTAACTTGATGCCATCTGTGAAAAAGCTGAAGTTAAAGAGAGGATGGCTTCTACAAATGGATAATGATCCTAAACACACCTCAAAATCCACGGTGGATTACATCAAGAGGCATAAACTAAAGGTTTTGCCATGGCCTTCACAATCTCCTGACCTCAACATAATTGAAAATCTATGGATAGACCTTAAAAGAGCAGTGCGTGACAGACAGCCCAGAAATCTCAAAGAACTGGAAGACTTTTGTAAGGAAGAATGGGCAAAGATACCTCAAACAAGAATTGAAAGACTCTTGGCTAGTTACAAAAAGCGTTTACAAGCTGTGATACTTGCCAAAGTTGGCAGTACAAGGTATTAACTCTGCAGGGTGCCCAAACTTTTGCAGACACCATTTTTTTGTTTTCTGTTATTTTGAAAGTGTAAATGATGGAAATGAAATGTAACTTTTTTTGACTTATTATAAGGATGTCTAATCTGTTATTTGATGCCTTTTGGAGATTTTTCTATCTTTTCTTGGCATCTTTATGCACATTAAAAAATATTTTTACTTGGGGTGCCCAAACTTTCGATCCCCACTGTCTGCTCTTTGGTGAGTGTGCCTTTGCTTGAATACTTTGCATGAATAGGTGGTTTCCACTCTACCAGGTGAGAAACTGAGATCATAACAGAGCTGTCAAGCAACAAGCTCTTGTCAGTTTCCCTCCAACGTGTCCTAGGTCTTCCCAAGGTCTCCTCACTGGGCGACACGCCAAGGAACACCTCCCCGAAAAGGCTTCCAGGAGGCATCCGGAACAGATGCCCGAGCCTCCTCTCGATATGGAGGAGCAGCAGCTCTACTCTGAGCTCCTCTCCAGTGACCGAGCTCCTCACTCTATCTTTAAGGGAGCGCCCCGCCACCCTGCGGAGGAAGCTCATTTCAGCCAGAGGTCAGATGAAACAACCACAAAGTTGATCATCAACCTCCGGCCTAGAGAGTCCTGGTGCTTCTTCCCCGCCAGCGAGGTGACATCCAATCTACTATGCACCGGACCCTAATGGTTGCTCAGGTGGAGAGCCCACGGGAGGGTGGCCCCACGTCACTATTTGTCCCTCTGTAACTCATATAATTAATACAAACAAAATCAAACTGTCCTAACAGAAATAGAAACAGATTTAAGAAGATGGAATAGCATGTCACTAACATTTTATTCACATATCATAATTATCAAAATGATCATGCTACTGAGATGAACAATTTTCAGCTCAATGATACCATTATCTCCAGCTAATGGGAGAAGGTTTACTCCTGTATTTTTGTTAAATTTTGTACATTTCAGAAACTTGAAAAATGTTCAGCAGTATTATTGGTCTTTCACTAAGCACTCAATTTCCAAATGGCTAAACCCAGCTTCACAGGTGTCTTGGAGGGAAATTGGACAAACAATTGTTTATCCACACAGTTTTGAAGATTTTATATACACTCACCTAAAGGATTATTAGGACCACCATACTAATAAGTGTTTGACCCCCTTTCGCCTTCAGAACTGCCTTAATTCTATGTGGCATTGATTCAACAAGGTGATGGATGATGGATCCATGTTCTCATTCTGTTTACTCCAAATTCTGACTCTACCATCCGAATGTCTCAACAGAAATCGAGACTCATCAGACCAGGCAACATTTTCCCAGTCTTCAACTGTCCAATTTAGGTGAGCTCGTGCAAATTGTAGCCTCTTTTTCCTGTTTGTAGTGGAGATGAGTGGTACCTGGTGGGGTCGTCTGCTGTTGTAGTCCATCCGCCTCAAGATTGTGCGTGTTGTGGCTTCACAAATGCTTTACTGCATACCTCGGTTGTAACGAGTGGTTATTTCAGTCAAAGTTGCTCTTCTATCAGCTTGAATCAGTCGGCCCATTCTCCTCTGACCTCTAGCATCAACAAGGCATTTTCGCCCACAGGACTGCCGCATACTGGATGTTTTTCCCTTTTCACACCATTCTTTGTAAACCCTAGAAATGGTTGTGCGTGAAAATCCCAGTAACTTAGCAGACTGTGAAATACTCAGACCGGCCCATCTGAGTATGCCACGCTCAAAATTGCTTAAATCCCCTTTCTTTCTCATTCTGATAATTTCAGTCCAACATTTTCCAAACAACCCATCAGTTTTGCACAGTGGAGCAGCAGAAGTGTGCATTTTTAGCTCCTCCTCTTTCCAAGACATCCAGAAGCAGTATAATTTACTTGGTACTTCTATCATTTTTTTGACCTTCAACATTTTATCCCAATGCAAACTTATGGTGTTCCATGGAATGCCCCACTTTCTACTCAGCCGTTTCACTGATTACTAACTAAACCAGGCAGATTGGTGTCAATAATGACAATAATTTCCCTATTTTGTAAGGCTTGTATCATAAAAATCTTCAATCGCTGACTTGTCCACACATGTACAATTAAATTGGAGTGAAACATCCATCTACTTCTTCTCCAGAATACTACCAAATAATTCATTACTTGAGTTATTTGAGTGAGTAAGCATGACTTTAAATTTTAATAACTGTCTTTGCTCAATATTTTCAAGGCAATCGGTGTCCTATAGCCTTTTTTTTTTTTTTTTTTTTTTAAGTTAACTAGTCAAATTTTAAAATGCAGTATTAAATTAGAGTCAGCTGTTCTTTAATAAGTAAAGTGAATATAATACACTCTTACATTATTCTCTTGGCTGTGCATTAACAGATGTAGAAGTTTAAGGTAAGCTCTAAACTTGGGTTTTATGTAACATGTTAGTGTTTTGGTTGGGTTTTATCATTTAAAATCACCCAGGTAGGTTGCTATGTTGTTGTGTGAGGAGTGCAAGGATTATTATTACTGATAACTGTAGCTCGTATATTGTCAGACTGACTTTAAATGTGGAATTCCATATTTACTGTGCAGTCAGTTTTGTCTGTCACTGGACATGTTTTACAGAGGTTGTGAGAGTTGGACTGTGTTGTCTGGGTCAGTGTCAGGACACTGCACTGAGTCTGGAATTGTTTAGGGCCAAACAAATGGCCCAGACATACTTTAGTTTTTCTCATGATCTTATCAAGGGACACACTTACCAAAGAAAACCCTCCCTTGTTGCTCTAACCCAGATCTGTTCTTCTCTGTAACTTAGTGAACACAACATGTGTCTGACATCCAGCAGCCAACAGGCACCAACAGGGCAAGTGTGAACAAGAAGCTACAGAACATGCTGATGCAAATATTTTGCTCTAAGCAAATATTACATTTTTTTTCTTGCAACATCAAAAATCCAGCCAGTTTCTTCCTTTATCCGGGGGTTGTGAGGAGAGCAGTCTATTTAGAGACGACCAGACCTCCCTCTCCCCAGACACAGACATATGTAATAAATCCGAAACTACTTAAATTAGGTTAGAACTGTACAAAGCATTATTAGAAAATGGAAGGATAGTGGAGAACCATCATCTTCAAGGAAGAAATGTGGTCGGAAAAAATTCTTGAATGATTGTGATCACATCACAATCACATTTGGTGAAATCAAATCGTAAAAAATTGACGACCTGGGGCTGCAGCAGTAGGTCAGGGCTAGGTTCAGCAACGTTATGTGCCCAAAGAATGAAGTCAGCTGACCACCTGAATATACAGAATAACCAGGTTATTCCATCAATAATGTTTTTTCTTTCCTGATTCCGAGGCCTGTCAAAGTTCAAAGTTTACCACTTTTTGTTGTGCAATATATTGCACCAGAATTTATTGCAATAAACAATATTATTGTGATGTGTGGTGTTTCCTCTAGACATAGTGCCTAGGCGCTGTGGTCAAGAAAGATTTTGTGAAACTCTGACAAACTGTTGCCACAGGAAGTTAGCCCTTTATTTAGCTCACTGCTACAACAGGCCACCACTGGAGGCAAGGTGGGTTAAGTGTCTTGCCCAAGGACACAACGACAGTATGAACTGTGGGAAGAGCGGGATTCGAACCGCCTACCTCCCGGTTGAAAGACAACCGCTCTACAACTGAGCCACTGCCCCCCATATTGCTCTCTATCTTCATTTCATCTGACGCTGTCAGTCTATCCGTATGTGACCAGGCAGCTCTGTGTCTGTGAGCATGTAGCTCTGTGTGCTCTGTCTGTGAGCATGTAGCTCTGTGTGCTCTGTGTCTGCGATCACGTAGCTCTGTGTGCTCTGTGTCTGTGAGCATGTAGCTCTGTGTTTTCTGTGTCTGTGAGCGGATCCAGAACGCAGGGGCAAGCGTGGTCTTGAAGAAGAAGGCGCACGTAACTCCTCTCTTCATTAGGTTACACTGGCTCCCTGTTAACGCCCGCATCAAGTTTAAAGCTAAGCTCTTGGCCTACAAGAAATCTAAATCTGGTTGAGACATTATCCCTTTAACTTTGGAAATGTTTTTAAAATGATAAAATGCAGATGGTGTAATTGACTTAATGTGACTGTAGAAATTCAAGTCTGATTTTTAGATTTTAGAGAAAGAGACTCGAGGTGACTGCTGACATCTTTCTCTTTGTTTCTGTGGCCCAAAGATGATTAGTTCAGTCTTGTCTCTGTTCAGTTGGAGAAAATTATTTTGCATCCACACATCAATCTGTTCGATGCAGTGACACAGTGAATGGATTGGTCCATTTTCACCTGCTGTGAGTGAAATGTAAATCTGAGTGTCATCTGCATAATTATGGTATGAAACGTCACAGCTGTGTATTAACTGGCCTAAAGGAAGCATGTAAAGATTGAATAATAGAGGTCCTAAGATAGACCCCTGTGGAATCCCACATGTCAGGGCCATTTGTTCTGATACACAGTTACCAACCAAAACAAAGTACCTCCTGTCTTCAAGATAGGACTGAAACCATTTAAGGGCAGTTCCAGTGATACCTATCCATTCCTCTAATCTTTGTGACAGGATTCCATGACTTTGCCCGCGTCAGTGTTTAGATGGATGTAATTTGTGACTTTGATAAGTGCAGTCTCACTGGCTGTCCACACGAAGCCAGTGCATCCCCTATCCGATCTTTTTTTTCCCCCGTTCTAAAAAAAAATTCCGTAAACACGGCGTCGTCTCAAGAAATATCTGCGTACACACGAAACCACTGAAACCGACTGAAAACGATGTAGTTTATATGCCAGACCAGTATGGGGCGCTGTAATTCTGCCACAGATATACACTATACACGGAGAAGAAGACTTTGAGCATGCGCATAACCTTGCGTGCTGCAGAAGAAGACCTAAATATTTCTTTTCTAATAAAAATAAGTTCTCAAATTGTTGCAGTCATTTATTTTGAGTGTAGTAATTGGTGCCCTCATGTTTGTTGTTTGCCCTTCAATATACGGACTGAGTTCCTCGCTCAGGGCGACGAGAGATGCTTTGGACATGCTCTCCTGTTTCTCTTTCGCGGTGGATCTAAGAGCATGTGGCGTATGGTGTTGTCCATTATCGCTTGTTGCTCACCACAATTGCATAGAAGCAATAGATTTTGCTGTAATAAAGCTAGTAGGCTTAGTAGCTTCTGCAGCACGAACTCAATCACGTAGTCCGCCATTATTGTTGTTGCTGTTACGTGTGACGAGGCCGACACGTGATGCGATGACATCATTGTTTCACAAAATATACGGATTGGCTGTACACACGAAACCACAAGGGTGTCGTTTTCAGATTTATCCACTTTAGAACCCGGTTTCAAAAAATAGCGGATTCAGTCTCCCAAAACGCCGGATCCGTGTGGCCGAAATGCCAATACGATAAAAAATGTATACGTATACAGTGATTCGCGTCTCCGTGTGAACGGCCCCTTTAGTCTGTGATGGAGCCTGAATCCTGACTGAAAAGGATCAAAGCAGTTGTTAAGTAATAGAAAGTCATTAAGTTGTCGATATAAAACTTTTTCGATGACTTTCCCTAAAAATGATAAAATTGATATGGGCCGATAGTTGTTGAGCACTGTAGCATCAAGACTGCTCTTCTTTAGGAGAGGCTTAATGACAGCAGTTTTTAAGGCCCTTGGAAATGTTCCAGAATTATTGACTATATCAGTGAGTTGTGGTTACAAACTGCTTAGTACTGATTTTAGAAATCTAGTGGGTAAAACATCGAGGCAGCAGGTGGATGAACTCAGGCTGGAGACAGTTTTATTTAAATTGTTCTGTTATTAATGGGTGTAAAATGTGTTAACCCAAAGTTCTTCCTGTGGCATTTCTGTCACAAACATTATCCACATGCACATTATAATCCCCTGATATGACTTTTTCAAATTCTGTGCAGATAACCGAAAGCATTTCAGTAACTCATCAATAAAAAGAACTACATATAAAATAGATGGAGAAAACCTCAACTCCATTTTGAACGACACATATTCAAATAATAAAAACTCCCCAAGTGATAAGAATATTATCTCTATGAAAGGCACATACACCACCACCCTTTTTATTTTCCCGCATTTTGGATAAAAATGTGAAATTCGATGGGGTGGATTCAATAAGGACCACATTTCCAGTACTGCTGTTTAACCATGTTTCTGTTCAAAACATAAAATCAAGCTTATTTGAAGTTATAAAATCATTAATTAAAAAAGACCTGACATTGAACACTGCAAGTTTCAAGTCTGTTTGAGCAGGACCTGACTTTATCTGTTTGCAGGGGATTTGAATCAGATTTGTCTGATTAGACAATCTAACAGTTATTCTCTTCTTCAATCTGCGACTTCTGACTGTAGCTATGGAGCTAGGCAATGCAATTTTATTTACAGTTGTGCTCACAAGTTTACAGACCCCGGGAGAATTTGTGATTTCTTTGGCATTTTTTCAAAGAATACAAATGATAACACAAACTCTTTTCTTTCACTCATAGTTAGTGGTGGGGTGAAGACATTTATTGTCAAACAATTGTGTTTACTCTTTTTAAATCATAAACCCTGCTGGTTTTGCTCTGATAACATGCACACAAGTTGACACAAACAGGTTTGAATGGCTATATTGTGATGTTTTGTTTTCAGTTGTCTAAAGCTAAACTATTGGATGCTTGCAAATTGGGGAAGTTAACCAGCTTTCAAATGACCTTTTCCAAATGTCTTTACAAAGCAGCTAATTCACCAAATAACACAAGCCAATAGTAGTTCAGTTCAGTAGTGTTTGGCTGTGGTTAAAGATAAGGGTCTCACATGCCTGCCTTATGTTGATATATTTGTATACTATTCATATGTGAAAAGAATAGCCTAAGTCTTCCTTTGAGGGGTCCTGATTTAGCTTCTAAATCCTTGAAGCTATTGTCATGGACTATGCGGTATAAGTTCTGTTTTAACATACAACTGTGTTGTAAAAGCTTGTTCCTGGTGAAATGGCACAGTTACCACTTGCATTGTTTACTTTTTGCGCCATCTGAATTTTCCTTCTGCAGGATAAAACAGTCAACAACTGTTACTACAGCTACATGTATGGACATTTCTTGCTGCTTTGTTTTTGTTAGAAATTGTGATCAAAGTTTGCTGTTCATGTGTTTAAAAAAAGATTAGCTGATGTATCACTTGTAATTCTTAACTTTCAAACCTTCACCAACAGATTTCTCACCAGTAAGGGTTTTAGCCTACACTGCAGAATCTGGTGTAGGCTACAGAAAGCCCAAGTTTCACTTTGAGTGCATTGACACAACTTGAATTCATTGCTCTCCGACTTGTGCTGGGCTCTAGGCAACACAGTCCCAACATTAGCCAGCTGGCAGCTCACAGTAGACCAGCAGAAAACTCAACTGAAAAAATGATGAAAGCTTCCTCTCTACTTTCAAGTTTAAGCGCACTACTGTGTGTGGCCTCATGTGAACATTATTACTGTTGTGTGCCATTAGGAATAACCAGTCAATGCTTTTCAGAAAGTCTGCAGTAGTAAGGGTTTGTGTAATGTGTCAAGGGACTGTGAAGTGGAAGACTTTGCTCCATACTGAGTCAGTCTCTAGTATCTTGGTGGGGGATGACTTTTTCAGTGTGGGAGGGACCCACCGTGCAGTGCTGTCACCTCCTGTCACGGTCATGTGAACGGTGAACAGTGGGCAAACATTACTGACGTATCCTGTTCTCAAAAGGTTCACAAGGAGAAGCTATAGCAAATAAGACTTTTACAAAATTTGCCTGCACCCTAACTTGCCAGGTTTTGTCTAGTGAAATTTAAAGCTGGAGTCCCTAAATTTTCCATCTCTAGTAAAATTTTAAATAAGTAAAACTGACCATCTGAGCTTATACTATTTTGTAATGTAGGTACACTGATATAAATGTCATTTTCCATAAGTCCCGCCCCATGGTTCTACAGCTAAGTTTTTTACAGGTGCTGATCAAAGGGACCAATCACAGGCGAGCTATATGTGACATGATCTGTCAAGCTGCCAAGCTATAGTTCTGTTTATATGAATAATCATGTTGTGTTTGTGCACATTATACTGTAGCATATCTCCAGATGTCCTCAGAACTAGGAATAACCCTCTTTGTATCTGGATCATAAAGTCACTCCGTTTCTTATGTGATAGAAAAATACTTTTTTCTATTTAGATTGAAGTTCACATAAACAAATAACCTTAACATATAAGTAGGGTTGTAACGATACACAAAAGTCACATTTCAGTTTTGTTTTCAGTTTTAAGTTTCAGTACACTGTCGGCACACAAATCTCGACATATCCACTTGTGTTTGCCCATTATTATTTCTGACAGGAAAAATGTTCCTATACAGGAGACCTTAATGTCTGAGAGTTTACAAGCTATGTCTTTATGTGGAGCACATTGTTTATAAAGAAGGGGAAAAAAATTATTTAAATGAAGTACCTTCTTGGAATCTGATTAAATGTACAAAAGATTTTCAAATCTTTTACCATTTCTTCTTCACTCACTGTGCTCTGCAGGAGAGAGCAAACCTGAGAGAAGATGTACATGTACCTCATGAGGATTTACTATAGGTTTTAAATTAGTATTAAATTATTAAAGAAACTTTAGCAGTTTCTGTGAGTGCGTCAGTCAGAGGAACTGGAGCTGAGGCTGTGCGGCGCTTTTGAACTCAGCAGACTGTTCAAATGAAGCACTCGTGTGATTAAAAAAAAAAAAAAACTATTTATTGTACCGAACCGAACGTGCCATACCAAAACTATACAGTAGTACATAACAGTGTTTCCTGTTTGTTTACTTTGCTATCTGCAAGGACAAGACCAATGCCTAATTCATCATCTGTTTAGGACAGAACAATGTGTATTTTGTTACCTGCTAACAATTATAAGACAGTGAATCCTCTCCTTGGAGAGCCTATCTTCACCGATTTCCTGAATGTCTGTATTGTGCGGTCGTTCAGGAAAAAAAGACAACTTGATTGACCTGTGACCCTTTATTTCTTTCTCACACAAAAATAAAAAATAATTCCACAACACTTTCCCTTTGTGTCCTCGGGGTAGAACACTGCAGGAGAAGCCGACCTGTGGATTTATGAAGACTAATCCTCTCTTGATGCATACGTCATTGCTTTTGACCAGGGGTGGGCAATTATTTTTCTCCAAGGGCCACACACGGGGCAACATGGTAAACTCACTTATGCTCGATAAAAAACACATTTCTTTTGCCTATAAGAAAGGTATTTACAGTATGGAGAATGTTGTATAGTGGAACTATACAACTGATCACTGCAGAATATTGAAGGAAAAGGAAAAATAAATTCAGTGTTTAATCATTAATAAATGCTTGGCAGGCCAGATTAAACAGCCCAATGGGTCGAATGTGGCCCCCAGGCCTTAGTTTGCCCACCCCTGCTTTAGAAAAATCTCTGCTTCAATAAAGTTTTGTTTTAGAAAACTCAGATTTATTTTTCATCATATGACTGTATGTTTACAGAGTATGTCTAGGGCTTGTTACAGTCCCGTCCTGGCTTTGGAAAACTGAAATGAAAAACGTTGGTTTTTAGCAAAATTATTTACAACCTCCATAAACAAAGGCTTTATATTTGACCAAAATGTTGAGTAAAAGTCAAAAGGAAGGCCGTCTATTCTTCGAGCCTAATTTCGGACTCAAACTCTGTTTTTAATCTTTTCTGATATCGAATCTTATGCAACCCCAAGAGACTCCTTGTTAGATCCAAGACCACAAATAGGCCTTTACAGTGTGGTGCCAGTTTAGGTTTAGCCATGGTGGGGTTGTTCAACCACACAGGATTTCCAGAGACATGTGGAATGTGTTTGACACATTTGTCATAGTGCAGTTTCTGTTGGTGATGAGCATATAGTTTGGGACAGCCCCCACAGCAGCACAGGGGTATCTGTATAAAAGGACAAGGTAAAAATCAGAGAATGCAATGACTGGAGGGTTAGTAAGAGCACATATTAGGTAGTTGAATGCATTGTCGAAATCAGATGTACATTTAAAAGAAGCATTATTTTCTGTGAGAGCATGCAATGGTACACCGAGGTGAGCAAAGCCCTTTCTGAATTTGCGATAGTCCAAAGTCCAAGGAATGCGCTATGTAGCTCTGTAGCTAATTGTGGGATGGGCCAGTTTTGAACGCTGCTTACATTATGTGGGTCCGGATGCACACCCCAACCAGTGGTGGACGAAGTACACAAACCAAGTACTTGAGTTGAAGTACAGATACTCTAGGTAAAATATTACATTTACATTTACATTTATTCATTTAGCTGACGCTTTTATCCAAAGCGACTTACATTGTTCTAATGTTATGACCAGTGTTACAGCCACTGGAGGCAAGGTGGGTTAAGTGTCTTGCCCAAGGACACAATGACAGTATGAACTGTGGGGAGAGCGGGAATCGAACCACCTACCTTCCGGTTGAAGGACGACCACTCTACCCACTGAGCTACTGCCGCCCCATATTACTTCAGTAAAAGTAAAAGTACTCCCTTTTAACTTTCACTTGAGTAAAAGTACAAAAGCATTTGCCTTCAAATGTACTTAAGTATCCAAGTACTAGGCTATAATGCCCTTATAATTTTTGTCATTCTCTTGCCCCCTTTAGGTGCCAGGAATTATTTAAAAAATACAGATTTTTGAGATTCAAATTTCAAAAGGCTGTGGTTTGAAAATGATAAGAGATAGAGTCTTACTCTAAACTAGAAAAATGTCAGACCTGACCCAAAGTATTTAAGTAAATACATTTTAAGCATCTAATTTGCATATAATTTGCATACCATGACATTATATATTGGCGGTTATGTTTTTTTTTCAGGACATACACACTAATGAACATATTAGAATAGTTTTTTTCTTTTTCTGAAATAATAACTACAACTTCTAATAAACCATAACTAGTAAAACGTATGCAAATGGTTATGAGAAATATACACGTGTACTGTATGTGTGTGGTTGCAGTTGCTTAATCTTTTCTTATCCATCCATGTGGCATAGTTAGTAGTTTTTTTAGAGTGTGGGACCTCTCATAGAGGCACAGCACACAGCCATCACTTTCATTACGATCGCTGCTTTGATTAGTGCATTCTCACTGACTATGTTTACCCCTGCCTCTGAGAAAGGCACCAGCGGCGCCGCTGTCCAAGTTACACACGCACTCTCACTCTCGCTCATTCTCACTTTCACTCGGCTGAAAAGACTCTAAAGGTAAATGTTCTCCCTCAGAATCAGAGTCAGCCATTACTAATACCAAAACTTCATCACAGGTGTATTTTTTATTTGTTATTTTCATGTTTATCAGCTCGTGTGTAGAGAATGAGGCTTCTATTGAGCCGGTCCTGACACTCCCACTGAGACGCGTCTTTGAGGTCTTCTTCTACAAAAATATTTACGGAAACACAAGGAACGACTAATTTTGCAAAATGTACTTGAGTAAAAAGTAAGATATTTGACGTTGAAATGTAGTGAAGTTAAAGTAAAAAGTACAGTAACGAATTACATTTACTTCGTTACTGTCCACCACTGACCCCAACTAGAAACTACAATAAAGCCTAAAATTTGCACCTGTTGATGGGCAAAACTACATTTTGACGGATTAAGCTTAAGGCCACTTGATTGTGCTCACTGCGACTATAGATAAGCACATCGTCCAGATAGACTAAGCAGGTTTTCCAGGGGAGACCACGAAGCACCATTTCCAATAAGCAATGGCATGAGGCAGGGACATTTGTGAGTCCCATTGACATTACCTTAAAGTGATACCTTAAAGAGTTGGTCCACTGCCTGTGGTAAATGTCCTTTTCTCACAGGCATCTCTTCCAGCTCGACATGCCAGTGGCCATGTTGTAGGTGCATTGTAGAAAAACAAGGCAGAACCTGCAAGAGCAGTCAATTCATCATCAACTTTGGGAAGTGGATATGAATGTTTTTTTTGTCACTGCATTAAGTTATCGATAGTCCAAGCAATGGACTATCACAAGCAGTTTTTTTATGCATCAAAACTACACGTGCAGCCCAGGGACTATAGCTTTCCTCAATAATGTCAGCTCTTAGTAACTCATCTACCTGGGCTTGTATCTGCGGTCTTTGGTCAGGTGTAACTGTGTTGGCCCTCTGATGGGCAGTGCCTTACCCGTAAGAATGCAGTGTTTAATTAAACCTGTACGTCTTCTGTCCTGAGAATGTGCATTAAATACATATGAGACATATTGCAAGAGGGTTCAATTTGAGAGTGCGATAAGTTTGTATTATGATGTTTTGGGAACAGAGGAATGGTCTTAGTGCAATACTTAGTTTTTTATATCAAGAAATCCATGGTGTTCTACAAGAAAATCCCAACCCAAAATCACAGGTAGAGAGGCACCCCTGAGTACCTCAAATTTCTGTTGCCAGATTTTGTGTCCGAGTCCATTAGTTAACTTGCACAGAATGTCCAATTGCTGAACATTAACAGAGTGGGCTGGGACAGTAAAAGTTATCATTGGTAGTTTGTGTGAATTATGAAAATCCTCACTGATAATGGAAACAAAAGAGCCAGAGTCAATCAAAGCACATACTTCAATGCCTTCAACAATAGCAAAGACTGTGGATGAAACTGAGCCAGAGCTTTGTCAATATGTTGTTGACTGTACTGGGTAGTCATGGGGCCTAGATAAAGTATCTGGCATTTGCCCCTTTAATGGTAGCTTCCCAATGAGTGGAGCTTGGCGCAGCCTGCTGCTCAGGTGATTGAAACCTAAAACTTTGTCTAGGATGGGGGCTAGTGACTCTGCACCCCCTTCGTGCTGGGCTAGGAATGCGGTCTGGTCCAACATTGTTATCAGGGTGGTCCTATCTGTTGGACATGTGCGAGGAAGCATTGTGACCACGCTGTTCAATATCCCTCTCCCTATATCTTTGACTTTCAGGGGGAGGCGGACTGCCAGAATATTCATGGCCCATATCATAATATTCGGGTGAGTCTCTAGGCCGGCTGTCCTCTAAAGGCCTTGGTCTAACCATAGCTTGCTGTTCAGAAGTTGTGACCTATTGTGGAGGCTCTGTGGAACTTAATTGAAGAGCCACACGCGCCCTCTCACAACAACTAGCATGGAGTAAAGCCCCTGCAATGTCTTCCGCACCTTGCTTGTGTATTTTAGCCTGCAGTGTCGGGTCCAATTCTGCAACAAAACGGCAAAACTTCTCACCTGCCAAGGCATTGTGGTCATAATTTAAAAAAAGGTTCCAGTACCAGACAAGTGATATTGGGACTGTAGACATCCAAACTCTCCAAATGAAAACTGTCAGGTAGACCAACAAATATTTCATCCACTACTGCCAGGAAAATTGTTCAGGGTGCAAAGAAAAACCTCAAATAACCTCAGCTGAAATACAGGACTCTGAGAAAAAAGTGGTTTGGCTGTTTCAAGATGCAAAATAAGGAGGCACTTGAAGAAAAATGGGCTGCATGGTCAAGTTGCCAGAAGAAAGCCATTACTACACAAATGCCACAAAGCATCGAGCTTACAATACGCCAAACAGCACAGAGACAAGCCTCAAAACTTCTTGAACAAAGTCTTTTAGAGTGATAAGAACAAAAATGTAACTTTTTGGCCACAATTATAAACGTTACATTTGGAGTCAACAAGGCCTATGATGAAAGGTACACCAGTCCTGCTGTGAAACATGGAGGTGGATCACTGATGTTTTGGGGATGTGTGAGCTACAAAGGCACAAGAACAGATGAATAAAATAGATGATCCAGCATGTCATCTAAAAATACTGGAGGAAAATTTGCACTCATCAGCCCAGAAGCTGCGCATAGGACGTACTTGGACGTTCCAACATGACAACAATCCAAAGCACAAGGCCAAGTCGACCTGTCATTGGCTACAGCAGCATAAAGAGAAGGTTCTGGACTGACCATCTTAGTCTCCTGACCTCTATTATTGAGTCACTCTGAGAAGATCTCAAACATGCAGTTTATGCAAGACAGCCCAAGAATTTACAGGAACTGGAGGCTTTTTGACAAGAAGAATGGGCAGCTTTAATACGCAGCTGTGGCGTATAAAATTAATTTACATTTCACTCACAGCAGGTGAAACTGGACCAATCCATTCACTGTGTCACTGCATTGAACAAATAGACATGTGGATGCAAAATTATTTTCTCCAACTGAACAGCGACAAGACTGAACTAATCATCTTTGGGCCACAGAAACAAAGAGAAAATGTCAGCAGTCACCTTGAGTCTCTTTCTCTAAAATCTAAACATCAGGTTAGAAATCTAGGGGTCATCATGGACTCAGACTTGAATTTCCACAGTCACATTAAGTCAATTACATCATCTGCATTCTATCACCTTAAAAACATTTCCAGAGTCAAAGGGATGATGTCTCAACCAGACTTAGAGAAACTTATCCATGCTTTTATCTCCAGCAGGTTAGATTACTGTAACGGCCTGCTCACCGGTTTCTCAAAACGAGGGTTAAGGTTTTTGGTTCACCCTGTGTCTGCGTAGGTTTCCTCTGGGTACTCCGGTTTCCCCTACCACTAAAGACATGTACAATAGTCCCCCCCAAACACACATGGGGCCAGGACTCCCTTGCAGATTTGTAATCTCAGTGGTTAAATAAAAAATAAAAAAAATTAAAATTTGTGCTTGGCTTTATTCTTGTTATTATTTACACACAAAAATACCCACACAAAGTGGAGGGAGGAAAGCCAAACAGTTGTGCCAAATCAAAGAACCAAATATAACAAAACAGAGCCTAACTGAATAACTAATCTGAGAAATAAAACAAACAAAAAGGCCTGGTCTAACTGATTTAAATAAGGTCTTTACACAAAAACATACAAGGGTGGCAACAATTAATAAACCTAGTGGGACTTAAACAGAAATTCACTATGTGTTACTAGTATGTACAGGGTACCCACTCACCTGTCAACTTCCCAACCAATACATGGCATTTACAAGAAAAGACAAAAAGAGAGACACTCTGCAGCAACTCAGTGTTCTTCCTTTTAAATCCTGAGCCAGGCAATGATTGGATAATCCGCCACCTGCAGCAGCCAATCAGGGTGTGGAAAACAGGTCCCACTCACAGCACCTGAGAGCAGATAGTAGAGGAGGAAAGACAGGAGCAGAGAGGCACAGACAATCCTCCAAGTACATGTGTCCCCGCGGTCTCAAGGGAGGCGAGAGTCTTTATCGCCGCTTGCGGCTTTAATTAGGCCCGAGCCGGTGATGGCCGGGAGGGCCTATCTTTCTTGTCGACCTATGATCCTAAATTTGACCCAGTGAACATGCACGAAAAGTCATTTTATTGGTCCCAGACTTCAAGCTCGGCGAAAAATTTATGTATTTGAAGTCGCCGAAAAAAAAATACGAAAAATGACTCAGTGGCGACCCCTACAAAATCAAAATACATTGGGCCTATGGAAAGTGAAAGTAACTTTTTTCCAACGTAGAAAAATGAAACTTGGTATATCCATAGGACACCTCAGGGCAAACAGAAAAGTCAATGACAGTCACACCCTAAACTTAACAGGAAGTCCGCCATGTGGGGTGAAACGCGCGGCCACTAAAATCGCACCCCTTGCGCAGAAAGATGCAAATCATTGTGTTTTAATCTAAATGGCCCCAAATTTGGTGAGTATCATCTAGACACGTGTGCCAACCAAAGTTGTGACTTTGTTGTTGATATCTTATCGGGTATGGGTGTGGCAAGCCTGTAACGAGGTGGCCATTTTTGTGAAAATAAAACGTCTCTTAACTCTCAAACGCCTTCTCGGATCGAGTTGGACCCAAAAAGGCGTTTGTGCACATTCATGACCTGAACAAAAAATATGTAAATAAAAGGGTTATCTTTAGAAATGGCTCTCCAGCGCCCCCTACAAACTTATAATGGACCCAAGAATTTAGTTTGTCATAGAGACATAAAATTTTGTACACACATCTCTTATGTCATGACGAGCATAAAAGCCAATGACAACCACCCCCTATCTATAAATGTGTTGCCATAGCAACGTCCCAAAAATGTGAAAAAAGTCAATGGGAAGTGAAATTTTTAGTTTGTTGTAGGCAAATAAAACTTGGTACACACATCCACCATGGGCTTATGAACAAAAAAGCCAATGGGGACCACACACTATCACACACAGGAAGGCGGCCATTTTGAATTGAAAATGTGAACCGACTTAAAATACACCTCTTTTTAAAAGTACACAGAAAAAGCTGCTTCATTCCACAGACACCAAACTTGGGCAAAATGAGCTAAACACATGTATGTAAAAGAGACAAGTGTTTTTCTAGACTTTTTGCTCGAGTTATATTTTTTTATTATAATTCGGTATATATTTTTTATTATAATTTTTCTGCAAAATGATCCTCAATTTAACCCAGTAAACGAACAACTAAAAGTCATTTTTATTGGTCCCAGACTTCAAGCCCGGCAAAAAATGTATGTATTTGAAGTCCCCGAAAAAAAAAATACGAAAAATGACTCAGTGGCGGCCCCTAGAAAAGTCAAAATACATTGGGCCTATGGAAAGTGAAAGTAACTTTTTCCAACGTAGAAAAATGAAACTTGGTATATCCATAGGACACCTCAGGGCAAACAGAAAAGTCAATGACAGTCACACCCTAAACTTAACAGGAAGTCCGCCATGTGGGGTGAAAGGCGCGGCCACTAAATTTGCACCCCTTGCGCAGAAAGATGCAAATCATTGTGTTTTAATCTAAATGGCCCCAAATTTGGTGAGTATCATCTAGACACATGTGCCAACCAAAGTTGTGACTTTGTTGTTGATATCTTATCGGGTATGGGTGTGGCAAGCCTGTAACGAGGTGGCCATTTTGTGAAAATAAAGCGTCTCTTAACTCTCAAGCGGCTTCTCGGATCGAGTTGGACCCAAAAGGCGTTTGTGCACATTCATGACCTGAACACAAAAATATGTAAATAAAAGGGTTATCTTTAGAAATGGCTCTCCAGCGCCCCCTACAAACTTATAATGGGACCCAAGAATTTAGTTTGTCATAGAGACATAAAATTTGGTACACACATCTCTTATGTCATGACGAGCATAAAAGCCAATGACAACCACCCCCTATCTATAAATGTGTTGCCATATAGCGTCCCAAATATTTGGAAAAAGTCAATGGGAAGTGAAATTTTTAGTTTGTTGTAGGCAAATGAAACTTGGTACACACATCCAGCATGGGCTTATGAACAAAAAAGCCAATGGGGACCACACCCTATCACACACGGGAAGGCGGCCATTTTGAATTGAAAATGTGAACCGACTTAAAATACACCTCTTTTTTAAAAGTACACAGACAATAGCTGCTTCATTCCACAGACACCAAACTTGGGCAAAATGAGCTAAACACGTGTATGTAAAATAGACAAGCGTTTTTCTAGACTTTTTTGCTCGAGTTATATTTTTTTTTATTATAATTCGGTATATATTTTTTATCATATTTTTCTGCAAAATGATCCTCATTTTAACCCAGTAAACGTACAACTAAAAGTCATTTTTATTGGTCCCAGATTTCAAGTCCAGCGAAAAATTTATGTATTTGAAGTCCCGAAAAAAAATACGAAAAATGACTCAGTGACTGGCCCCTAGAAAAGAAAATACATCGAGCCTATGGAAAGTGAAAGTAACTTTATTCCAATGTAGAAAAATGAAACTTGATACATCCATAGGACACTTCAGGCAAACAGAAAAGTCAATGACAGCCACACTCTAAACTCAACAGGAAGTCCGCCATGTGGGTGAAACGCATGGCCACTAAAATCGCACCCCTTGCGCAAAAAGATCCAAATCATTGTGTTTTAATCTAAATGCCCCAAATTTGGTGAGTATCATCTTGACACGTGTGCCAACCAAAGTTGTGACTTTGTTTATAATATCTTATCGGGTATGGGTGTGGCAAGCCTGTAACGAGGTGGCCATTTTTATGAAAATAAAACGTCTCTTAACTCTCAAACGCCTTCTCGGATCGAGTTGGACCCAAAAAGGCGTTTGTGCACATTCATGACCTGAACACAAAGATATGTAAATAAAAGGGTTATCTTTAGAAATGGCTCTCCAGCGCCCCCTACAAACTTATAATGGGACCCAAGAATTTAGTTTGTCATAGAGACATAAAATTTGGTACACACATCTCTTATGTCATGACGAGCATAAAAGCCAATGACAACCACCCCCTATCTATAAATGTGTTGCCATAGCAACGTCCCAAAAATGTTGAAAAAGTCAATGGGAAGTGAAATTTTTAGTTTGTTGTAGGCAAATGAAACTTGGTACACACATCCACCATGGGCTTATGAACAAAAAGCCAATGGGGACCACACCCTATCACACACGGAAGGCGGCCATTTTGAATTGAAAATGTGAACCGACTTAAAATACACCTCTTTTTAAAAGTACACAGACAATAGCTGCTTCATTCCACAGACACCAAACTTGGGCAAAATGAGCTAAACACGTGTATGTAAAATAGACAAGCGTTTTTCTAGACTTTTTTGCTCGAGTTATATTTTTTTTTATTATAATTCGGTATATATTTTTTATCATATTTTTCTGCAAAATGACCCTCATTTTAACCCAGTAAACGTACAACTAAAAGTCATTTTTATTGGTCCCAGATTTCAAGCCCAGCGAAAAATTTATGTATTTGAAGTCCCGAAAAAAATACGAAAAATGACTCAGTGGCGACCCTAGAAAAGTCAAAATACATCGAGCCTATGGAAAGTGAAAGTAACTTTATTCCAATGTAGAAAAATGAAACTTGATACATCCATAGGACACTTCAGGGCAAACAGAAAAGTCAATGACAGCCACACTCTAAACTCAACAGGAAGTCCGCCATGTGGGGTGAAACGCATGGCCACTAAAATCGCACCCCTTGCGCAAAAGATCCAAATCATTGTGTTTTAATCTAAATGGCCCCAAATTTGGTGAGTATCATCTTGACATGTGCCAACCAAAGTTGTGACTTTGTTTATAATATCTTATCGGGTATGGGTGTGGCAAGCCTGTAACGAGGTGGCCATTTTTGTGAAAATAAAACGTCTCTTAACTCTCAAACGCCTTCTCGGATCGAGTTGGACCCAAAAAGGCGTTTGTGCACATTCATGACCTGAACACAAAGATATGTAAATAAAGGGTTATCTTTAGAAATGGCTCTCCAGCGCCCCTACAAACTTATAATGGGACCCAAGAATTTAGTTTGTCATAGAGACATAAAATTTGGTACACACATCTCTTATGTCATGACGAGCATAAAGCCAATGACAACCACCCCCATCTATAAATTTGTTGCCATAGCAACGTCCCAAAAATGTGGAAAAAGTCAATGGGAAGTGAAATTTTTAGTTTGTTGTAGGCAAATGAAACTTGGTACACACATCCAGTATGGGCTTATGAACAAAAAGCCAATGGGGACCACACCCTATCACACACGGGAAGGCGGCCATTTTGAATTGAAAATGTGAACCGACTTAAAATACACCTCTTTTTTAAAAGAACACAGAAAATAGCTGCTTCATTCCACAGACACCAAACTTGGGCAAAATGAGCTAAACATATGTATGTAAAATAGACAAGCGTTTTTCTAGACTTTTTTGCTCGAGTTATATTTTTTTTATTATAATTTGGAATATATTTTTATTAAATTTTTTTGCAAAATGATCCTAAATTTGACCCAGTAAACGTGCAACTAAAAGTCATTTTTATTGGTCCCAGACTTCAAGCCCAGCGAAAAATTTATGTATTTGAAGTCCCCGAAAAAAAATACGAAAAATGACTCAGTGGCGACCCCTAGAAAAGTCAAAATACATTGGGCCTATGGAAAGTGAAAGTAACTTTTTCCAACGTAGAAAAATGAAACTTGGTATATCCATAGGACACCTCAGGGCAAACAGAAAAGTCAATGACAGTCACACCTAAACTTAACAGGAAGTCCGCCATGTGGGGTGAAAGGCGCGCCACTAAATTCGCACCCTTGCGCAGAAAGATGCAAATCATTGTGTTTTAATCTAAATGGCCCCAAATTTGGTGAGTATCATCTAGACATGTGCCAACCAAAGTTGTGACTTTGTTGTTGATATCTTATCGGGTATGGGTGTGGCAAGCCTGTAACGAGGTGGCCATTTTTGTGAAAATAAAACGTCTCTTAACTCTCAAACGGCTTCTCGGATCGAGTTGGACCCGAAAAGGCGTTTGTGCACATTCATGACCTGAACACAAAAATATGTAAATAAAAGGGTTATCTTTAGAAATGGCTCTCCAGCGCCCCCTACAAACTTATAATGGGACCCAAGAATTTAGTTTGTCATAGAGACATGAAATTTGGTACACACATCTCTTATGTCATGACGAGCATAAAAGCCAAAGACAACCACCCCCTATCTATAAATGTGTTGCCATAGCAACGTCCCAAATATTTGGAAAAAGTCAATGGGAAGTGAAATTTTTACTTTGTCGTAGGCAAATGAAACTTGGTATACACATCCAGCATGGGCTTATGAACAAAAAAGCCAATAGGGACCACACCCTATCACACACGGGAAGGCGGCCATTTTGAATTGAAAATGTGAACCGACTTAAAATACACCTCTTTTTTAAAAGTACACAGACAATAGCTGCTTCATTCCACAGACACCAAACTTGGGCAAAATGAGCTAAACATATGTATGTAAAAGAGACAAGCGTTTTTCTAGACTTTTTTGCTCGAGTTATATTTTTTTAAATTATAATTCGGTATATATTTTTTTATCATATTTTTTCTGCAAAATGATCCTCAATTTAACCCAGGAAACGTACAACTAAAAGTCATTTTTATTGGTCCCAGATTTCAAGCCCAGCGAAAAATTTATGTATTTGAAGTCGCCGAAAAAAAAATACAAAAAATGACTCAGTGGCGACCCCTAGAAAAGTCAAAATACATTGGGCCTATGGAAAGTGAAAGTAACTTTTTTCCAACGTAGAAAAATGAAACTTGGTACATCCATAGGACACCTCAGGGCAAACAGAAAAGTCAATGACAGCCACACCCTAAACTCAACAGGAGGTCCGCCATGTGGGGTGAAACACGCGGCCACTAAAATCGCACCCCTTGCGCAGAAAGATGCAAATCATTGTGTTTTAATCTAAATGGCCCCAAATTTGGTGAGTATCATCTAGACATGTGTGCCAACCAAAGTTGTGACTTTGTTGTTGATATCTTATCGGGTATGGGTGTGGCAAGCCTGTAACGAGGTGGCCATTTTTGTGAAAATAAAACGTCTCTTAACTCTCAAACGCCTTCTTCGATCGAGTTGGACCCAAAAAGGCGTTTGTGCACATTTATGACCTGAAAACAAAGATATGTAAATAAAAGGGTTATCTTTAGAAATGGCTCTCCAGCGCCCCTACAAACTTATAATGGGACCCAAAATTTAGTTTGTCATAGAGACATGAAATTTGGTACACACATCTCTTATGTCATGACGAGCATAAAAGCCAATGACAACCACCCCCTATCTATAAATGTGTTGCCATAGCAACGTCCCAAATATGTGGAAAAAGTCAATGGGAAGTGAAAATATTAGTTTGTCGTAGGCAAATGAAACTTGGTACACACATCCAGTATGGGCTTATGAACAAAAAAGCCAAAGGGGACCACACCTATCACACACGGGAAGGCGGCCATTTTAAATTGAAGATGTGAACCGACTTAGAATACAACCTCTTTTAAAAAACAACAGAAAATAGCTGCTTCATTCCACAGACACCAAACTTGGGCAAAATGAGCTAAACACATGTGTGTAAAATAGACAGGCGTTTTCCTTGTTGTTTTTGCTCGAGTTATATTTTTTTTTATTATAATTTGGTATATATTTTTTTTTTTAATTTTTCTGAAAAATGATTTTCAATTTGACCCATTAAACGTGCAACTAAAGTCATTTTTATTGGTCCCAGACTTAAAGCCCGGCAAAAATCTATGTATTTTAAGTCCCGAAAAAAATATGAAAAATGACTCAGTGGCGACCCTAGAAAGTCAAAATACATTGGTTCTATGGAAAATGAAAGTAAATTTTTCCAATGTAGAAATACAAAACTTGGTACAACCATAGGACACCTCAGGGCAAACAGAAAAGTTTATTACAGCCATACCGTAAACTCAACAGTAAATCTACTATGTTGGGTGGAATGTGTGACCACCTAAATCGCACCCCTTGTGTTTAAAGGCTTTTCATCTAAACAGCTCCAAATTTGGTGAGTATCATCTAGACACATGTGCCAAAAAAGTTATCAATTTGTTTTTTGATACATTTGTGGCTGTGGTCGTAATGAGTCTGTGAAGAGGCAAACCTTTGGAAATAAATGCCATTTCCCAATTGCCAGGATCCTTCCTTTAGAGGAGGCCCCTCCAGAGCCACGGCTAGAGTCTTAGAAAACTCCTCAGAATCCTTTTACCGTGAAGTTTACGCTTTAAAGCACGAAATGCACTCCTCCGAGTGCATGTGTCCCCGCGGTCTCAAGGGAGGCGAGGGCCTTTATCGCCGCTTGCGGCTTTAATTAGGCCCGAGCCGGTGATGGCCGGGAGGGCCTATTGTTTTGCTCGGATTTTTTTTTTTTTTTTTTTTTATCTTTATTGTGACCAAATGATCCTAAATTTGACCCAGTGAACATGCACAAAAAGTCATTATATTGGTCCCAGACTTCAAGCTCGGCAAAAATGGTATGTATTTGAAGACGCCGAAAAAAAAATACGAAAAATGACTCAGTGGCGACCCCTACAAAATCAAAATACATTGGGCCTATGGAAAGTGAAAGTAACTTTTTTCAAACGTAGAAAAATGAAACTTGGTATATCCATAGGACACCTCAGGGAACAAACAGAAAGTCAATGACAGTCACACCCTAAACTTAACAGGAAGTCCGCCATGTGGGGTGAAAGCGCGACCACTAAAATCGCACCCCTTGCGCGAAAGATGCAAATCATTGTGTTTTAATCTAAATGGCCCCAAATTTGGTGAGTATCATCTAGACACGTGTGCCAACCAAAGTTGTGACTTTGTTGTTGATATCTTATCGGGTATGGGTGTGGCAAGCCTGTAACGAGGTGGCCATTTTTGTGAAAATAAAATCTCTTAACTCTCAAACGCCTTCTCGGATCGAGTTGGACCCAAAAAGGCGTTTGTGCACATTCATGACCTGAACACAAAAATATGTAAATAAAAGGGTTATCTTTAGAAATGGCTCTCCAGCGCCCCTACAAACTTATAATGGACCCAAGAATTTAGTTTGTCATAGAGACATAAAATTTTGTACACACATCTCTTATGTCATGACGAGCATAAAAGCCAATGACAACCACCCCCTATCTATAAATGTGTTGCCATAGCAACGTCCCAAAAATGTGAAAAAAGTCAATGGGAAGTGAAATTTTTAGTTTGTTGTAGGCAAATAAAACTTGGTACACACATCCACCATGGGCTTATGAACAAAAAAGCCAATGGGGACCACACCCTATCACACACAGGAAGGCGGCCATTTTGAATTGAAAATGTGAACCGACTTAAAATACACCTCTTTTTAAAAGTACACAGAAAAAGCTGCTTCATTCCACAGACACCAAACTTGGGCAAAATGAGCTAAACACATGTATGTAAATGAGACAAGTGTTTTCTAGACTTTTGCTCGAGTTATATTTTTTTATTATAATTCGGTATATATTTTTTTATTATAATTTTTCTGTAAAATGATCCTCAATTTAACCCAGTAAACGAACAACTAAAAGTCATTTTTATTGGTCCCAGACTTCAAGCCTGGCAAAAAATTTATGTATTTGAAGTCGCCGAAAAAAAAATACGAAAAATGACTCAGTGGCGACCCCTACAAAAGTCAAAATACATTGGGCCTATGGAAAGTGAAAGTAACTTTTTCCAACGTAGAAAAATGAAACTTGGTATATCCATAGGACACCTCAGGGCAAACAGAAAAGTCAATGACAGTCACACCCTAAACTTAACAGGAAGTCCGCCATGTGGGGTGAAACGCGCGGCCACTAAAATCGCACCCCTTGCGCAGAAAGATGCAAATCATTGTGTTTTAATCTAAATGGCCCCAAATTTGGTGAGTATCATCTAGACACGTGTGCCAACCAAAGTTGTGACTTTGTTGTTGATATCTTATCGGGTATGGGTGTGGCAAGCCTGTAACGAGGTGGCCATTTTGTGAAAATAAAACGTCTCTTAACTCTCAAACGCCTTCTCGGATCGAGTTGGACCCAAAAAGGCGTTTGTGCACATTCATGACCTGAACACAAAAATATGTAAATAAAGGGTTATCTTTAGAAATGGCTCTCCAGCGCCCCTACAAACTTATAATGGACCCAAGAATTTAGTTTGTCATAGAGACATAAAATTTGTACACACATCTCTTATGTCATGTGAGCATAAAAGCCAATGACAACCACCCCTATCTATAAATGTGTTGCCATAGCAACGTCCCAAAATGTGAAAAGTCAGTAGGAAGTGAAATTTTTAGTTTGTTGTAGGCAAATAAAACTTGGTACACATCCACCATGGGCTTATGAACAAAAAGCCAATGGGGACCACACCTATCACACACAGGAAGGCGGCCATTTTGAATTGAAAATGTGAACCGACTTAAAATACACCTCTTTTAAAAGTACACAGAAAAAGCTGCTTCATTCCACAGACACCAAACTTGGGCAAAATGAGCTAAACACATGTATGTAAAAGAGACAAGTGTTTTTCTAGACTTTTTGCTCGAGTTATATTTTTTTTATTATAATTCGGTATATATTTTTTATTATAATTTTTCTGCAAAATGATCCTCAATTTGACCCAGTAAACGTGCAACTAAAAGTCATTTTTATTGGTCCCAGACTTCAAGCTCGGCAAAAATTTATGTATTTGAAGTCGCCTAAAAAAATATGAAAAATGACTCAGTGGCGACCCTACAAAAGTCAAAATACATTGGGCCTATGGAAAGTGAAAGTAACTTTTTCCAACGTAGAAAAATGAAACTTGGTACATCCATAGGACACCTCAGGGCGAACAGAAAAATGTATTACAGCCATATCGTAAACTCAACAGAAATCTACTATGTTGGGTGTATGCGTGACCACCTAAATTGCACTTTGTGTCTAAAGGCTTTTCATCTAAACAGCTCCAAATTTGGTGAGTATCATCTAGACACGTGTGCAAAAAAAGTTATCAATTTGTTTTTGATAGATTTGTGGCTGTGGTCGTAATGAGTCTGTGAAGAGGCAACTATTGGGAAATAAATGCCATTTCCCAATTGCCAGGATCCTTCTCAACAGAAAATGTTGGGTGGAATACATGACCACCTAAATCGTACACTTTGTGCTAAAGGGTTTTCATCTAAACAGCTCCAAATTTGCTTTAAAGCACGACATGCAATCCTCCGAATATATGTGTCCCCGCGGTCTCAAGGGAGGCGAGGGCCTTTATCGCCGCTTGCGGCTTTAATTTTTCTTATGTTTCTTAACCTAAATCTTGTATATTGTCTTTTATTCCTGTAAAGCACTTTGAGTTACCCAGTGTATGAATTGTGCTATATTAATAAAATTGCCTTGCCTTTACCATCTGAGAAAATAAAGAGCCTCATCCACAACTACCACAAAAGACTTCAAACTGTCAGTGATGTTAAAGGTGGCAATACTCAGTATTAAGAACTGGGGTATATAAACTTTTGATCAGGGTCATTTGGGTAGTTTCTGTTTTCATTATAAGTATAGTTTATTAACAAGATTAATATATTAATATTATATATAGTTTACAGTTTTCTATAAATATTTAGGTATAGACAAAAAAAAAATAAAGTTGACATTTTCAGTCCAGTATGTTTTGTAGCCCAAGTTTATGTGTTTGAATGGTTTGGTTACATGATCAAACATGATCCAGAGTTTACAAAACGAACGGTGGGGGGAAAAGGAAAATCATAGGCTAATAGGTCAAGCAAGACTGAGTGGTAAATTATTTCCTACCGCAAAGTGGTGCGTGGGTAGCTCACCATCAAAAATGTTGTCATGGAGGGGGAAACAAACCTGACCGTTGAGTAGTTAGTTAACTGAGGCAAAAGCAAACACATCCAAGGGTTCTTTCTATACCGTTCAGGCAACAACAGTGTGAGCAGCAGGAGGTGTGACAGGTCGTCCTGGATCTTAAAATCTGCGTCCCGCCACAATAAAGTTGCAGCCAGAAGTGGGGCGCTATTTTACGTGAGTTAGAATTGCTTAAACACACAGTAAAGGCCAACAGTTATCTCTCCACTAACCAAGAGCCAACTAGCCTAGAAAAAAAAGAAAAACAATACCCTAACCCTCAGGGGAACTTAAATATGTGGTTCTGTTTTTTTACCTGTTTTCGGCACAAAGCCCGAAGTTCAAAGTCCTGCTTTAGCGCCACATCGTAGATATCTGTGGAGAAGAACTCCAAAACAACACAGCCGTTTACAGGAGAAAACTCTAAATGTACGCTTCACAGTGTTTGTTAGCAATGAAATGAAAACACTAATAGTCATAGTCCCCCGCTGATTATGAAGTCCACTGCTTACCAGACAGCACAGGAGAGACAACTTACAGTTGATCTGTCCAAATAATAATTGTTTTGCTGACAGGAAGAGACACTTGCTAAAGATTTGAACAGAGACACATCTAAAAAATGAAAGTCAAAGATAATTGTTGATTCACTAGCTACAGAAAACTAAATTAAAAAGCCTCTAAAGCTTTTTAGCCACTAGATGGCACAGATCCCTCTGCAGACTGTCTGTGTTTGTTTTTGAGCGGAAACTATTAAAAAAATTCTTCTGTGGAAAAGTCTTCTGAGACGGTAGGGTTATTTTAGTGCATTTTGTACAAATAAAACTCTGCTATTGGCCTATTTCTGCTCACTCTGTTTGAGCTGCTGAGCGTGTCTCTCAGGAGAGGTCTGCTCGTCCCAGTGGCATAGAATTATAAATCCTTTATATCAGAGTTTTCTGTCCATCTGAGGATCCTGTGTCAGTAAAATAGGTATGATTCTACTAATCACATGTCTAAGAATCATTAAATCAATACAAGAATGTATTTTTTTGGAATTTTAAATTACGCAATGCTGCTAGCTAAAAGTTACGCACTGTTACTTTAACCAAACTCTGACGCCTTGTCCCCAAAACTCCCCCAAATATCCATCTCAGTGTTTTCAAATCCTCAAAACCAATAATTGTTACAGAATTTTTGTATTCCAGCACTAATTATCTTGCACTTTTGGGAGGTTGAAATGCAAACCCGTTATCTTGGCTAAGTTGTTCAATTGCTTTGACTTTCCCTAAAATGACTATGACATGTGTTTGAGGTCCACTGAATGCAACTGCGAAGGTCTGGTGTTCATTTTTTTGAGATCCTCTAATATTATTTTTATTTATTTGACCACAATTATTAGGCCAATGTCCTTCTCGTGGTTATGCAGATAGCTGTGATACTGTTAAGCTCCATCTCAGAAACAGAATGGAAGTCAGATTGCAGGGGCCCAGGACATAATTCTGTTTTCCCAGGGGTTTCATCCTGAGCTGAAGGTCAAAAACACAACAGAAACAGGACATGTTCCAGACTGCTTCTGCTCCCACTCAACATCATCTCCTGATCTTATTTAAGAGCTCAGAATAACAGAGAGCAACCAGTGGACCGCTGAGATCAGTGACATCTCCACAAGACATCCTTCCCAACTTTCACAAGACTGTACAATCATAACACTGAGCAAGAAATAAAGAGGTTACACTCAATTCAAATGAAAAATAAATTGTTATAAAAAAAGCAGTAAAGCATGGGCGTAGGTTTAGGGGGGGACGCCAGGTACTAGTCCCTATCAATATTTTCAGATGGCAAATTTGTCCCCACCAATATTTAGCAAGCTCCTTTGAACTGCTATTTGGATCGATTCTAACGGCCAGGACGATGACAGTACAAGAAACGCCGTAATTTGATTGGCGGCGGGATATCCGCGGGCCGGGACTACTTTTGTGCTTGCACTAGCAGCGAGCGGCTATGTGTGCGCGCGCGCATGTTGACGACGCGCGCCGACGGTAAGTTACCAGGGCTGTCTCTCTGCCACATACAAAGGCCAGAGTAAAAACGTTTTAATATTCCGTTTTTTGCCCCTTTTTGTACTTTGTAGATGCCACCCAAGAAGAAAAAAGGGGACATAAGAAGCTTTTTCATAAAGCAGAGTCCGAGTGTAAGTAGGCAATATACTAGCTCGCCACACAAATAAACTAGCAGTAGTGACTGACCAGTCACTAATCAATGTTATATAGTTCAACAATAATAAAATGTTAGAATATGATCTGTATTTTATTCTAATGTTGATCTAGCTTACTGCTAGTCTCATACAGACAAACTTAACACATATATTAACATAAATTTCAACACATTAATCCACAAAACCATGTCCCCTTCATATTTAAAAATGGCTCTGAAATATAAACATGATGTGTTGAATGCATACTATGATACGTGTGTATTTTATTCATTAGTTCATTTAATTACATATGGGAAACTCAGACATCTTGAAGATGTCATAGATGTTGAGGAAGAAGTAGCTGGACCTTCAGGGCTTCAGGTGAGGTCTTTATGAACTATGAATTATTAAAGCGTGATTAAAGGAAATCATGCATTTTAAAAGTTTTTAAAAACCATGTCCCCTTCATATTTAAATTGCTCTGAAATATAAACATGATGCGTTTGAATGCATACTGATACGTGTGTATTTAATTCATTAGTTCATTATTTAATAAAAAAAAGTTCTCAAAGTCTTCCTCTTGCAACAGTGTTTTTTTTTTTTTGTAAGTATAAATAGGCTACTAACGTACATGGAACAATGGTTGTTCAGCATTTCAAATTCTTAGGTATTAACGTGAGTGTACCGAAGGGTAAATAGTGTTTATAATAGAAAAATGTTTATATTTATTTATTTAGATTTGTTTCCTTGTGGCAGAGTATTTTTTGTTAGCGTAAATACTAATAATGTACATAATAATTTATGTTAATAAAACCTTTGGTTGTTCAGCATTACACAGTCTCAGGTTTTTTATTTTTTTAAAGTGCATTTTTTAGATTATACAGTTATACTAGCTCTTTAGGGACAGTATACAGGATGGTATATCGGGGTAAGGATACAATATAATGAGATGAAGTAGATTCACTTCTGTATTGTGATATTCTGTATTGCCAACAGTCTGGAAGGGGGGGGCCCACCCACCAAAGCTGAGACCAAACCTACGCCCATGCAGTAAAGTAACTTTTTTTCTTACCTCAGGTGGACAGATCATGTTACTCCAGTCTTTTTTATTTATTTATTATTTAAACAGGGGAAAGAAACACATAAGTCAGTGGCTGAGTGGAAGGTGCAATAGTCAGAGAATGTTGTTCCAACCTGACATCACTAGATGGAGCTGCTGCATTGTGTCAAGCAGTTTGTGATCTCCTTTTTTGTAACCCTAATAAAAAGTGAAATAAATTAATTCAAGAAGGTATTGTGTATGTTTAAAGCCATTCCACAATAAAATAGTGCCATTTTTTTTATATTGAAAAAGTACACAGTTTTATTATATAACAGGGTTCTAGTTCTGGATCAGACAGAAGGCCTTTCTGGAAAAACACTGATGGAACTATGGCCTTGAGCAGCAGCCTCTGAATTTGTCACCACAGGCTACTTCTATTTCCTCCGGGGAGTGGCTCCTTCATAGATGGTCAGATACTCTCCAAAGAAATCTTCAATGGGCTTAAAAAGGTGAAAGAACCAAGAAATTATTTTGAAAACGTGACTCCGATTTATATTGATCATCTCTGATTTCTGTGCAGTTCAATTATCCAGACGTGGGTCAGATGTTTGTTCAGAGTTTAGCTGATTGAATAAAAAGGATGTTTTGTTGGCAATGAATGAAAATCTACAACCAGTCTTACAGTTTAGACTGATGTATTTAACACAGAAATTCTGTCTAGTGTTTTTCAAAACAGTATGTAGTGTTGTGTAAAAGTGTGAGACTTTGTGTCTGTGAAGGTTCTCAGTCATCCAGGACATCTTGAAAAAAAAGGTTGAAGTAAAAGCATCTGGACTCGATTTTTAAGGTGAAGACGTTTCGTCTCTAATTCCATCCATCCATCCATCTTCTTCCACTTATCTGGGGCCGGGTCGCGGGGCAGCAGTCTAAGCAGAGATGCCCAGACTTCCCTCTCCCCAGACACTTTCTCCACTCCATTAATATGTGGACAACTACAGTCTTCTGAACAGTTATTAGTACAGTCACTATAGTATTATGCCTATAAAACGGTAAATTGTATTTACAATTGTATTTATAACAGTGTTGTATCTCTTTTTTGTGTTTATTTAATAAATGGAGCCAGTCATAAATAACTGTTTTCTTACTGTACTATTGTAGATGTGTTTGCAATAGGATATAATAAAAATAAAAACGTCACTACTAGAGCAAGCTCCTGATTGTGGCACAATTATTCGCCAAAGTTCCGATTTTTCAACTTGCGTGAATGAACGGACGCGTTTCGCACATCAAAAGCTCAATTGGCGCAAACCGCGTCATTCGCGCGGATCGCGCCGCTGGATTTCTACACGCATCTAATTGCGTCTTTGCATTGACTTAACATGTAAATCATTCGCGCTTAAAGCTTTATTCGCGTTTGGTGTGAACACACCTTAAGGGAGCGCCCCGTCACCCTGCGGAGAAAGCTCATTTCGGCCGCTTGTATCCGGGATCTTGTTCTTTCGGTCATGACCCAGGGCTCATGACCATAGGTGAGAGTAGGAACGTAGACTGACCGGTAAATCGAGATCTTTACAGCTCAGCTCCTTCTTCACCACGACAGACTGGTAGCCTACATCGACTGCATCACTGCAGAAGCTGCACCGATCAACTTTTTGCTCATTGGGGTCAAGTTTTGAAATTTGTGCATTTATTTTAACTTTAAAATTTTAAAGCAATTACTAAAAAACAGTAATTGTTCATTCACAGTTTCCAACACCCGAAGAGCAGGTGAAAGAGCTGGATTAGACTCTACAGCCCCAGTATGTATGTTAGTTATCTTAGATTAGGTTCAGCACAAGTCAAAATATTTTACTTAAATATGCTAGACATTCACATTTAGATTTTAATTGCATACTAAGACTTGACTGAAAAGAGTTATATGTTTATTTTACTGGCAATCACCCATGTACACTTAATGTTACATGTCATTCAGGGTAGGGCAGTGTAACGCAGACAGTGACTGTTTTTTATTTTATTTATTTATTTCAGGGACAGTGCATATTGATAGACGAAAAGAAAACTGTAAATATGCCAGAGTTAACCAACAGGCTATTTTTAATCTGTAGTCCCATGACAGATGTTAAAAGTCAGGCTAAAACAAAAGGAATAAAAATGTTTAGTTACAAAACATAACAATAGCAATAGCACACAATCTATAAAAGTATTACACAATATATACAACAGAAGAATGACAGACACAACAATCAAACATCAGAAACGGGACAGAACACAAGGCAAGAGGCCAGCAAGAGCAGAGAGTCACACAGCGCTGGCTGTTAATGAGCCATTTCGTCAGCTGTATCTTAAATGTGTGGTAGGTGTTTAGATTTCGGATGGCGGAGGCTGTATGAGTCCATTCAGAAGCTGCAGAGACCGAGAAGGTGGATTGACCAAATGAACCTTTCCTAAAGGGTATGATAAAGTCTCCTCTAGCTGTGATCAGCTGTACGGATGTAAACTGTTTAGAAAATGTAATTCAGTCAGTGGTATGCTCCCCCTTGTGTTTGTCAGAAGCCCATACTTCTTGAACTTATTACTTGAGCAGGTGTGGATCACATTACAACTGAATCCTAAAAAGTAAAAGAGCAGCTAGAGTAGACCAGAGGATGTTAGAGGTGTGGCCTGAATGAGCGAAACCACATCAGTGTTGCACAAATCCATTGCTTTTACATTTGCCACACGTCAAGCCTAAAGCCCTGCTTTCATGCACTCCCGTTTTAGTAGCATCTGTGGTTGCCGTGGTTACCCTCCTTTTTTGGAGGGTAACGAAATTGAGCCTTGCGTTTTCACCCCAGATTCCACAGGCCTGCACAAAGCAATGATTATTCCTGAGAATGGAACAGGCTGGGGTCTGGGGGTAGAGGGGAAGAGCTGGAGCTGAACCAGTGCCATTTAGTTCTCATGAAGCCCATTGGCTGCTGAGGCCACAGAACAGACACAAGGCTGTTTGATTATTGACCCACAATGTCATCTTCAATCTACCTGTACATGTTATTACTATCATAGGAAGAATAAACTGCTTTTGGACTAAAACACAATAAAAGTCACAACACTTTTGACTGGTCTACTGAGTTAAAGCTCTAGAGGAAAGGGTTCTCAGGCCCCTTTCACATTGCAGAGTAAATCAGTAGTGGCAGTCCGGCCAGGCAAAAAGGAATTTAAGTAAAGCAAATACCCTTTGTTAGCTTAAATAGAATAGGACACATACAGTAGATCCTTTGAAGAGTTCCACAAGGTGTCAATGTGTGGGCTCTTACTTTTGAGTTAGTATTTAAAGCACAAGTACATATTTTAGTTTGTTCATTTAGTATCCACCACACAGATACACATTTGTGTCAAATTTATGTCTTCTGATCTCGGAGTTCTTGATCTACCGTAAAATATTTGTATCTTTATAGATACAAATATTTGTTCCAATAATATCTATCTCATTTATACAATTTGTGATGGTTAAATCTCACGGGGTACCACAAAGTTCAACGTTTGGACCCTTGCTCTTTATTCTATACTTGCTTCTTTAAGTTATTTTTAGCATGTTTGTATTATGTAGTATTAAAAGCACACAAGTACATTTTTAGTTTGTTCATTCACCACATAGAAACACATTTATGTCAAATCTATGTATTATGATCTTGGACTTCCACAAGGTTCAATTATTGGACCCTCATGCTTTACTTTTTAGCAACAGATACTAATATATTTAGTGTGTTCAGATAGAATTCACCAAAGATACAAGTTTCTAAAGGTTAATTCTATTCATCACAGTCCTGATGTTCCACAAGGTTTAATGATTTAACTCTTACTCTTTATAATTGCTTGTATTGGTTAATTTTAGCAACAGATCATATATTTTTCCCATCTGATAAATATGTGGAGGTTAAATCTATGTATTACTGTCATGGAGTTCCATATATACATTTATTTATTCATTTTCTACCGCTTAGTCCCGTTAGGGGTCGTGGGTGACTGGAGCCTATCCCAGCAGCTTTGGACCTGAGGCGGGGTACACCCTGGACAGTGGCCAGTTAGTTGCAGGGCTGACATTTAGAGACAGAAAGTGACAGACAACTATTCACTCTCACATTCAGTAGGTACTAGGTACACTTTAGAACTGCCAATTAACCTATACATGCATGTCTTTGGAAGGTGGGAGGAAGCCAGAGTACCCGGAGAGAACCCACGGTAACAGGACATGCAGACTCCTCACAGAAAGACTGGAATTGACCGAGAATGTTTGAGTCGGCCTTCTTGCTGTGAGACAGGAGTGCTAACAGAGTGGTTAGCACAGAGTATTTAATAGTAAAAAAATTAATTACAGCCAAGGGTGCATGTGGCAAAGTGGTTAGCCCTCCTGCCTCAAAGCAAGATGGATGTGAGTTCAAACCTTGTCCATATCAGCTCCTTCTGTGAGCATGTCCTCCCATGTTACTGTCGGTTCTTGCTTCTATTAGTAGATTTTAGCATCAGGTAAAATATATATTTCGTTTGTTCAAATAGAATTGATTACATAAATATAAATTTGTAAAGGTAAAATCTAGGTATTTCAGTCACGGAGTTCCACAGGGGTTGATGCTTGGGCCTTTGCTTTTTACTTTACCTTGTTAATAGGTTAAATTATTAGCACTAGACTTTGGAGGTTCTGTCTCCAGGACAAGAGGTTTCAACAAAGGCATCTGGACGTAGATTTGAAGGTGAAGACGTTTTGTCCCTCATCTAAGGGACTTTATTAGCAAGAAAGTAAATATTTTGAGTTTGTTCAAATGGTATCCATTGAAATAATAATAATAAATTTGTAATTAATGTATTACAGCCAAAGAGTTTCACAGGAGTCCACGCTTGTACCATTATTATTATTATTTATCCTTAGGTTATAGATGCTTACATTGGTTAGTATTACTGGCAAACATGGTATTAACAACTTAATTATGTTTGCCATGTACCTAGAGTGTAAACCTTCCATGAGCCGGGGTCTGAAGAGCTTTGGTCTGTTTTCCTCTCCTCAAAGTACTTTGATGATGCAAGGTCATTGTACCATTTCTATTTGGACACCACACAAGCTCTAATCCTAGGTTTGAGTTGATTGGCCACCAAGAACGGTAGATGAATTAAGAATTAAGGCTTTATTTATAACATATTTCTTTAACCATAGACAGAGACAGGGAAACAGTTACAATTATTGCAATAAATATAAAATGGTTAATACTAACGCAATAAGAAAATAGTCGTGATGGAAGGAGGAAGTCTAAAATAGTTTGGTCGCCTGAAAATCACTCAGAATTTACAAACTCATCAATTTAGGAAAATACTACTTCGGTAAAAAGAAATTGATCTCAAAATCACAGACAATGTTGGTTTTTATAAAAAAAAAAAACAGCCGCTCACTCCAATGACAAGTCAAAGCACAATCCTCACTGATTGTTAAGCTATTTTCAAGCAAAGTCAGCACTTTGTTTGCAACAATGTTTCATAAGACATAAGACAATTTTTAAAAGTAATAAAAAAGATAAGAAAATGTTATAACTGCATGCATCTCATTATTCTGTATTACTTATAACATCTCGGCAGCTTCCTGATAAACCCCCTTTACACCGCCTTTTAAAAAACGGATACGTTTTTACAGTTAACCTTTACTTAAGCATTCTTTAGCAGTAAAAGGGGAGTTGTATCAATTGTAAAAAAAAAATATGACAATTGTAGGGAAGAGCGAAACATCCATCTCTGTATGATTTATCACAGTGACATAACATCTTATTCTATTTGTCTAGCATTTGCAAGACCTTGTTTGGTACGTATTCCACTGGGGTGGTACGGTACGAGTTGGTACTGGTGCATTTCCATTACCAAAATAGGTCCAAAGTGTCCCCAAAGAGCACCCCATACCAGTATGGGGACTCTTTAGTCTGTGGTCCCAAGCATTTTGTTCCTCAAATAGAGACAGAACTTTTGTGACACTTTGACGATTTCATTGTTTCTGTAGAACACGTCTCTCCTCAGGACCCAGGAAAGTGGAAACACAAACCTCTTGAAGAAGTTACCCATACCAAACCGCCTCGTACCACCAGTAGAAATGAGGCTCAATGTCAGCTGTCCTTCATATTCATGTTGCAAAAACTTTCCCTTTGTTAATTCAACAAAAGCAGATGAGTTGAGAAGATTGAATAAGAATTATCTGTTTAAAAAGGGCTGAAGACTTTAGTCAAACGTGAAATGTGCACAAGAGTTTTTCATACAGATAATAAAAAAGACTAGAGGGGAAATATAAGGGTGATATAAAACACTTGTTAATACTGTCGTGAGCTCTCCATTAATAATCAATGCCTTGTTCGTGGTAGTTGTAGTTGTCATGGTAGCTGCGGTGGTAGTCCTCCTCGTGGTAGTCAACCTGGTAGTCACTGTCGCTGATGTCGGAGCCGTGGGGGCCTGTGCCCTGGCTGCCATTGGTGTGGATGACTGGCTCCGTAGGAGGGGCGCAGTACTTGGGGTCATAGACCTGGCGGCCCAGACCATACACACTCATGCCCTGCTGCGACGCCACCTTGTTGGTGCCCATCTGGAGAGAGATGGTGGAGTTATCCACAGGTTGCAGCGCCACCTTCTGATCGAATATGTCTCTGCGTGTACCAGGAGCCGGCATGCCCGCCTGTAGACACAACAAAAGGATTAATACACGGTCTTTTATGCTTTCTGTAAAAACTCAAACCCATTTGTCTTACACTCTGCACTCTTTTTCTCTTATCAATTGGAACATAATCTGATTTGTAGCATTATATAGTTATATATAGCAGATTATTGTAATTATGTACCTCAGTAAAAGTGAAGCAGCTTCATGTTCAAGTTCATTTACACATTTTTAATCCAGTTTAATTGTAGTACAGTACCATGGCCAATTAGCTTTTAACATTAGGTGGTTTGGTTTGACTACTGAAAAAAGACAAGCTAAACTGGAGTGTTAAGACAGCAGAAAAATTATCACACTGCCATGTCCAGAAAAGCTCGGACCATCCACTGTGACTGTTGTTGCATCTCACATAGTGTTGCACGGTATATTGATACTTCACAAGGTATCGCAATACCATGGTGCTCAAATCAGTACATATCATGTTTTTAGGTATCAGGACATCATATAAATATCTGATGTGTGCAATGTTAATGAGTTCTGGCTAATTTGCATAATTGATGAGCAACATAGGTCACAAACTAACAATAATGTTAAAGAGTTTAGATGAAGAACTGCCAATTTCATCAAACCACACAATGAGAAGAAGGCTGAAGAAGGCTAAGGCCCAAACATTTTGTACTGTATTTGACACATTTAGACACTGAGTGTGCAATGTTGTTGAATATTAAGAGTTTAGATGTGTCATTTAAATACACATTTTAATGTTTTTAATCTGAATATCATTAGCATTTGCCTCTCACTTATAGACAGTTACCAGAGCAGAGCAGGACAAAATGAGAACTTTAGCATTTTTTTACCCATGATTTTTTAGATGTTTCAGGCTGATGTTAAGGTATCGTTTAAGTATCGGTAAAAGATTTTGGTTGTGTGACAAAACTAATCTCACATAAAACTTGCTGTGCATTAACTGTAGAATGTATTATATAAAAGCATCCACATAAATTCATTTACACAGAAACAATTCAACGCTGTGCTGTTGATCTAACTAGCACTGTTTTGAAAATCAGGCCCATTGTTGTCCTCTGTGAAGCAAAGATGGTCACCGTGGAAAGTGTACATTTGCCATCACTGACAAGTGCACTCATTTCAATTTCAGCTCAATAAAAATAGAAAGTCAAAGAGCAGTCGTATGTGAACAGGGGCTATATTTCTGTTGCTGTTGTACCCTGCTTAAAGAAAATATCAGTAACAGTCATAAACAATTAAAGTCTGTCCCCTCTAAGGCTAAGGTGTATAAGGTCAGTGGAACAATTGAATTTTGGGTTGCACTTTATTTGACACTACACTTGATATTTTGTATCTACCTCCTTGTGTAATAAACTGTAATAACATTTAAGTACATAAATAATGGCATAATGTGTACTTATTGTAGTTAGGGTAGGGTTAAGGTTAGGGCATGCATGCATAGGTTACTATGTAGTTACATGGTATTACAGTTTGTTACACCGTGTGTTACATTGTACGTAATGAGGTTCATACAATGTGTAGTGTAAAATAACGAGTTATCAAAAGTTGTGTTAATTATATAATTGATCCAATTCTAAAACTAACTGTGCCCTAGTGGAAGTTTAAAAAAAAGTAAGGACATAGTGCATTGAATATGGCGTGTTTTCATTGTGACAGTGAGTACAGAGGGGGGACCTGGCTGGCTCCTTTGTTGGTACCCATCTGCAGGCTGATGGTGGTCTGGTCGTGGGGTTTGTCCGTTTGAGTCTTGGGGTCGTACAGGTGTCTTCTGGTCCCGTACGCTGTCATTCCGGCCTGACTTGCACATTTGTTAGTTCCCATCTGAAAAAAAAAATCAAAGGAATAAATATTCATGCATAAAATATCACTGGCCACAGAGGCTCATGCTCAATAGACGGTATCTATTTCTGCATATTAGTAACTCTTTCACAACTGTATCTTAGCTACAATTGGTAGACACACAGTGAATAGCCTTATGCTTTTTTTTTTTTCAAGGCTTTATTAAAATATAATGTTGTAGTTGGAGGAAGTGTGAATGAATAAAACAATGTTCTGTAGAATATTTGCCAAACAGTTCTTGCTCTGACATAATATCCTTTTACCTGCAGTCCGATGACACACTGGCCAGCCTTTATCTTTTCCTCATCAAACTGTCGAGCTGCTTTGTCTGCGTATTTCACACCGATGTCAATCTTTGTGTCCATCCCTTTGGTCTTTGCCTGAGCCAGAAAGCACACGTCAGAACATTACAAAACATCACAAACGCCAGCGCTGTTTGTACAAGCTCTCTCACCATACTGGCCAATGCGAGCAGCGAGGTCTGGACTTGAGTCATGTTCCCATTTTCAAAAAGGTCATTGGCCTCGAAGATGTCACTGGGCTTCAGGCCATAAGCCAGCATGGCTTTGATGAAGTTCCCCAGGTTTTCCAGCTGCAAACAAGACTCTGTTTAGGGGATTTTCACAAAGGCATCACTGAGCTGCAGTGAGTGCTTTATTCTCAGACACTGACCACATAGGCCCCTTTTATACACTCCAATACAAAAGAGAGTCCAACTAAAGTCTACTTTAGTTTACTCAAGCCCTACATTGAAAACAGCCTAGATGTAGTATTGTGTGTGTGCTTCTGCCTCCTGTGCTGCTCTTACCCTGATCTAGATCTTACCTTGTGCCAGTTGAGCTGTGAGTGACTAATTTTCTTCACTGATCCAGCCTGGATCTTGTTAATGAGTCTGAAAAAGAGGAAGCAACACCAGATCAAGTCAGATTGCAGCAGACTTGGGAGTATTGGTTGTTGTAGTGTTGCACCAATTGCAACACTATTTCTTAGGTTCAGGTTGGAAGGAGAACACATTCCTTGTTTTCTCCTTGTCAACTTTGTAGACGACTACAAGCAGGTGTAGTGTCATGCGCTGACATATTTTAAGTCAGGCTGTGTATTGTAGTGTGAATAATTCCTGTATTGGAGACAGTGTATTGTCTCATTTTAGTGTCAAAGAATGCAAGAATCTAATCAACCAATCACATAGAGGTCAGAGGAGAATGGGCTGACTGATTCACTTTGACTGAAATAACCACTCGTTACAACCGAGGTATGCAGCAAAGCATTTGTGAAGCCACAACACCCACAACCTTGAGGCTACAACAGAAGACCCCACCGGGTACCACTCATCTCCACTACAAATAGGAAAAGAGGCTACAATTTGCACGAGCTCACCAAAATTGGACAGTTGAAGACCACCATGTACCAATCCTCTGAAGGCTACTTCCAGCAGGATAATGCACCATGTCACAAAGCTTGAATCATTTCAAACTAGTTTCTTGAACATGACAATAAGTTCACTGTACTAAAATGGCCCCCACAGTCACCAGATCTCAACCCAATAGAGCATCTTTGGGATGTGGTGGAATGGGAGCTTCGTGCCCTGGATGTACATCCCACAAATCTCCATCAACTGCAAGATGCTATCCTATCAATATGAGCCAACATTTCTAAAGAATGCTTTCAGCACCTTGTTGAATCAATGCCACGTAGAATTAAGGCCGTTCTGAAGGCGAAAGGGGGTCAAACACAGTATTAGTATGGTGTTCCTAATAATCCTTTAGGTGATTGTATGTATTGAGCATGCATGTAACAACTACAACAACCACAGCAGCTGTGAACCGTGTCTATTAGAATCAATATATCACTTCAGTCTGGAGCACTCCCTTAGCTTACTGCATCACATCGTCAACTGAAAATCCTTCAGTAACAGATCTATTCTTCTCTTTTTACTGTAAAGAAACATTTAACACTTCCGCCTCAGCGTCTGTGACACAACTCATTCACTTTTTGTTTCAGACTCAGCATCGCTGATACTTTCAGAAGAGTTTAGCGCTCCCAAAACAAAACAGTGTGTTTACCCACATCTTGTTTTGTTTTATGTGTTTACAGTACAGCCGGGTGAATGAAAATACTTTTCAAAACGCTCTAGTCTGAAAAGAGATATTTTTATTAACAGAAACAAGTCTGTAGTGAAGCACTATCTTTGTGATTTCAGACTCTTCTCTGCTTCTCTCTCTCTTTTCTGTCACAATAGAGTGCCTTCTTCTGCTTAAAAAGGACACACCTTTATTTTGAAAAGGGTACAGGAAGTGTTAAGTTGCCGTGAACAATAAACCTCTTATTTTTTCTATCAGCAGATTTGGTAGATGAGTGGATTTTCACAATAAAGTCACTCAAATTGCAATGTGGTATTTTATTTGTATTTCAAGGTTTAAGGAGTATTTATTATCCCTGAGGGGCAAATTGTTTTTACAGCAGCAGGACACAGACACACACCACACAATGGGTAAAAGTAAACAATAAAATAAATAAAAATCATATAATATTTAACTACTCACATTTTTGCCACCAGCCAACAGTTATCCAAAACTGGCACATGCTACCAACCCTTCAGCTTAGGTTTGAGTAAACACTTTTTAGGAACAACACACTTCCTGCAGAACCTGCCCTCTGCTGGCCTACGGTGCTCTAAGGGTGCTTTCACACTTGCTGCGTTTGGTGCGGTTAAAACGGACTTTGGTGTGGTTGTGCTGTTAGCACGGCTCTCTTGGATAAGTGTGAATGCTACAGAGGGACCACAGTGCACACCAAACAAGCGCTCCGAGACCCCTCCAAAACAGAGGCCTCGGAGCACTTCCAAGTGAACTCTGGTGTAGCGTATGAGCTATGTTGCATAAACATATATCAGATTAATTTTAATAATTTTAACAATTAACTTTGATATTAATATTAATTTATTAAAATTAATTTCTGATTAAAGGGGCACCACCCTGGTTTTGGACAGGTCCAGAGAAACTGTTTAATCTAGTCTCATTAATCTAAAAGGAAGAGAATTCGGTTTTCAACAAATGAATAATGGCGAATAAAATGATGGGAACATGGAATAGATTGACTCAACAAGGGATAAACAAAGGGGTAAACACAGAGGGTATCGTGAAACCAGGAATGTTTAGACATGTTAATCTAGATGATGGAACTTAGCAAAGTGGAATTTGAGGGAAGCAGCTTGGTCTAACAAGTCAGTGCTTCAACAGGCCACGTTTCAGACGCTACTCTCGGTGTATGCCACGTGCGAAACTCACTCTGGTCCTGGGATTGGTGCAGGGAGGCCGACAAGTTCCAAAGCGTCCTCCAGAAGTTCGCGTGTCCTAAATGATTCCGAAGGCCAGAGTGGTTGTAATGTGCACCCGATCCAGATGGGTTGCTGTGCGGCGGCATAGCGTTGAGGCGGAAGCGTTCTGTTGAAGCTAGCTAGCTTGGACAGTAGCATACTTCCGGATAGCGGGAAAATTAAAGTCTTTACAAATAAACTGTGACTCACTGAGGAGAAGTCTTAGAAGTTAGCTTTCACTGATTTAGACTTGCTTCTGCGAGTGCTCGTTGGCTAGAGCAAACGCGTGAGCAGGCACGGTCCGTTTCCACAAGGCCGAAGCTTTGGGAGGTTGCCGAGACGGGGCGGTCCCCGCAGGGAGCGGACCGTCCGTACGTGGAGACAGGATTCGAGAAGAAGCAGGAAGCCAAGAGAGAGATTTTTGGCTAGCAGCCAGCTTTATCACCTTTGGGTCGGGGCGTGTCCTATGCACTCTTCCAGCGGAAGGGAAAGTCGCTTGGTTAACTGAGTTAACTAAGTTTTAAAACATTCCTTGCTTCGCGAGGCATTTTTGTGTTTTTTTATAAAACACACAAAACATTCGCACATGTATGATTGTACAGAGAAGATGCAGACAGAGTATTATGAATATGCAGAATATTGTTGAAACATTCATTACATTTCATTAAAACAAAACAGAAACCATAAACTGGGGTAGGGAGTTATTTGGTCACAACTCCGCGTCCTGGAAAAGAACAGTATAAACAACACAATATCAAAAGTACATTTTCCTTTAATGCAATAATTACGAAATTGTATTTTGATGATTGGATAGAGTCATTCTTCCATTTAACCACCAGGGGGTGGTCGACAGTTCAATAGCCTTCTTATCTCCGAAGATTTACAAGTGTTCTGGCGTCAGGTAGACTAGCTCACATCTTCCTGTGAGGCTACCCAGAGTCATAAGCGGAGCTCATCCGTGACTTAAAACACTGACCATCTGAGGGATGTGTGTGGAATCCGGAGACTGATCTGCTACACTGGTATGGTTCGACTCAAGTGTGAACCTCACGCGAACAATAGACTAGTCCAAACAGAAAGAGCATCATAAATTGGCGACAATAGGCGATGTAATCTGCCCATTGGTCCTTGTGGGGAAGCTGGCCAAAGTGGTCAAATGTACCAACTTAACAAAACCAATTTATAATAAAACATATTTAACAGAACTGTGTGTTGTGTGATAATTAACTGGAGAACTAAATACAAACTAAACAAAACAAACCCAGGATAGTTTAGTTTAGCTGTATTGTTGAGATGGCATTGATTGAAAATTAACACATGCATGAAATGAACTACATAAACTAAAAGGTGAATTATGGGACAAACCCACTTTGTCACAGTCCACTATTCACCAATATTGTCATTACAACAGGGCAATAAAATGGCTGTTACATCTGGGCTTTTTGGCTTTTACTGCATAATAAAACAATAGTTTTCAGATAGCATAAACGGACATATTAATCAACCTCCCCAGAGTTGTCACGTAGTAAAAACTTAGCTCTAGAGACCGGAGCCATCTTTTGTACCAGGCTGTAAACATGATTTTTATACTTGTAAAGTCACCATTGGGTTTCTCCTTATATTTCCGCTTCTGGAGCCTGCCCTCTGGTGGACGTCGGTATATCACTGTATTTCGCTGTATATCGCTGTATGGCGGCGCCCTTACCCGAGGAACGTTTAAGAGGTTCAATGAGAGAGGCTTGATTAAAACATGTAACTTTTGTGGAGGGCCGGGCCATCACTTATGCTCAATAAAAACTTCTGTTTTTAAAAATGTTTCTTTTGTCTACAGTAAGGGTATTTATTGTTTGGAGCATGTCGTATAGTGTAATCAACTGATTGCTGCAAAATATTGAAGGAAAAGGAAAAATATATACAGTGTTTAATCATCAATAAAATATTAGCAAATGCTTGATGGGCCACATTAAACAGCCCAACAGGTCGCATGTGGCCCCCTGGCCTTAGTTTGCCCACTCCTGACTTAGTGTCTTCCTTAAAAAAATGCATGTTTTTGATTTGGTGCAAACTATTGAAGCAGACTACAAGTGTGAACCTGTAGGAGCCATTGGTTATTAAATTAGAAATAGTGATATTTCAACTAGGTGTCATTATTGGTCAAGGTTAAACACTATAAAGGTGGAAACCTTTGTACAGGTGTCAGTCAGGTTGTGAGTCAGAAGCAGCACACAGTTTGTCAACCGCTTACCTGACTACACTGTTCGATGGTAATTGTACATTTACAATTACCATATAATTTTGTATATTGTATATTTTATTGTTATTGAAATGGATTATGCACTGCTGAGACTATTTTAATACCTTTTGTAAGCAATAAAAAAGAAAAAAAATAGCAAATCACTGCCATGGAGGATTTTGTACACATTTAACAGTGAATTAGTGCGTAAGCTGATGTATTCTGTCTTTGCAACAAAGGCAGCTCAAGTTTTAATAGGAATAAACAACACCCTTAATGTGGTCCAATGTTGTATAATCTAACCCTAAATTTACTCCGAGAGCTATGGTGGGACATTACACCAGCAAACTTGTTTTACTCGCGTCTGCTTAAAAGTGTCAATCGTTCCTGCTCTGCTGGCTGGGTGGACCTCCCCCCTTGGTTTAGCTTATTATACATTAAATATACATATTTAGTTTAGTACATAGTGGTGAAAAAATTAAAAATAAAAACATGGACAGGGTGCTTGACTTGTGTTAGACAGAAAAACTGAGGCGTGCTTATAAATATGCACTATAGGTAATTACTCACCGTCCAAACACATATTTGGGGCTGAAGAGCCCCATGCTTCTCCTTCTTTACATGTTTGGGGTTGGAAATTTATTTTAGTTCCTGAACTTCAAGAATAACGTCTCGCCCTGGTGCAACAATCATTGAAATCCTGGGTTATGTGTTGACATCAGCATCATGTTTTTAGTGAGATTTTATTTTGATAGTGCAGCAGAAGTTTATTTTTAATTTCTTCCTGGTTGCAGCTTGGTAGATTGAAACCAAGCCGCTTGAGAACTCTAGTAGTGAGTGGAGCGGCGCAGCAAGTTGTTCCTTGGCGCAAACTGTCAGACTGTGTCGTTCCACATGGCTGTTGATGTGTAAATTGGGGGTAACGTCTGTGGAATAGTAACAGGATTTCTCTGATGCATTATTTTTGCCACATTAATGCCACTTCTTCTTGATTCAACCCACCGCCCTGCTGCTCCACTCCTTTCTCTTTGTACTCACTCGCACAGGATGACTCCATCTTTTAGGCCTTTCTGAAAGTTTTCCCCAATGCTCATTCCTGTCATCTCCTCGATCCAAAAGCGCAGCTCCTCCTCCTTCTGTGTGTCATACTTCTGAGCAATCTGAAAGAACACACAAGCAGGACTTCAGAGAATGTTAAATTATGTAACAATTAGAGCTGCACTGATATGAACGTTTTCAACCAATAACCGATAATTAAAAGTACTTCTCATGGCAGAAACTGATTTGATAACCGATAATTGTACATTTTAATAAAAACGATAGTTTAGAAAAAATTATCCAAATTACTTTTAGAATATACAGTCAAGTCCATAAATATTGGGACATTGACACAATTCTAATATTTTTGGCTCTATACACCACCACAATGGATTTGAAATGAAACAAACAAGATATGCTTTAACTGCAGACTTTTAGCTTTAATTTAAGGGTATGTACATCCAAATCAGGTGAACGATGTAGGAATTACAACAGTTTGTATATGTGCCTCCCACTTTTTAAAAAGGGACCAAAAGTAAAGGGACAAAATAACAATCATAAATCAAACTTTCACTTTTTAATACTTGGTTGCAAATCCTTTGCAGGCAATTACAGCCTGAAGTCTCGAACGCATAGACATCACCAGACGCTGGGTTTCATCCCTGGTGATGCTCTGCCAGGCATCTACTGCAACTGTCTTCAGTTCCAGCTTGTTCTTGGAGCATTTTCCCTTCAGTCTTGTCTTTAGCAAATGAAATGCATGCTCAATCAGATTCAGGTCAGGTGATTGACTTGGCCATTGCATAACATTCCACTTCTTTCCCTTAAAAAAAACTGTTTGGTTGCTTTCGCAGTATACTCCAATCTGTTCAATCTTTAGTAGTGCTGGGGAAGACTACTCGGGTCGTTTATTGTGTTGGTTGTGAAACAATAAAGACTCTATGGCATTGGTCTGGTGTTGCATTCATAACTCATTCCATACAATAGTGCCAAAGACTGAGAGGTCAGTTTTGACACTACACCATCTGCACTGTGAAGCACCGTCCAATGAGTTCTGAAGCATTTGGCTGAATATGAGCAGAGAATATTGCCCAAAACACTTCATAATTCATTCTGCTGCTTTTGTCAACAGTCACATCATTAATAAATACAAGAGAACCAGTTCCATTGGCAGCCATACATGCCCAAGCCATGACACTACAACCAACATGCTTCACTGATGAGGTGCTATGCTTTGGATCATGAGCAGTTCTTTTCCTTCTCCAGACTCTTCTCTTCCCATCACTGTGGTACAAGTTGATCTTGTCTCATCGGTCCATAGGATATTGTTCCAGAACTGTCAAGGCTTTTTTAGATGTTGTTGGCAAACTCTAATTTGGCCCCTTCTGTTTTATGAGGCTCACCAATGGTTTACATCAGGGGTGCTCAACACGTCGATCGCGATCGCCTGGTAGATCGCAAGGTAGTTTTGGTAGATTGCATGACATAAAAAAAATAAAATAAAATAGCCAATCATCCATTAAATCTCTTGTTTGACATACAGGACACCCAGTCAGATGAAATCTGAATTTTTCTGACGCTTAGGTCACTGCGCATGCGCAAACAACGGCGCTGAGTGCAGCAAAACTAACGCTTAAGCGACTTACCTCCAACTTTTAAACCGTTTTTTTTTTCTCTTAAACTTAAGAAAGGGTATAAAAATGAGTGAGGTAACTGGACCAAGTAAGAAGACAAAAACTTATCGCTTTCATACGGAAGGAGGAGGACTTTTTTTAACGATGACGTTTTCAAAGTGCATTTGCCTCATCTGTCAGCAGCTACTGTCCGGACTATGCATCCCTGGCTGATTCAATTCAGTGCAAGTCATCAGCGTAAACTCAGGTAATGGCAAAAATTGTACATAGTCAGTGCTTCAAGTGGGCCGGTACGCACTGGTACTCAGTACCGCCACTTCCAAATATAGCTCTTGAGCGTACCGCCACTTCACCGTGCGCCCAGAACGTGCTTTTAGCGTACCGGACATCTGTTTTAAGCCTGCGCTGCCGCTTTCTAGAGCGCCCTTCACAATGCACGATTCCTAATTTGTCCCACCGAGAGCAGAGACTACATTACCCATACACCCTTGAGTTTTACAAGTGAAAAGCGCATGCCTCGCTTTTGCCGCTGTCAGTGTCAACAACTCAACGTGGCCGGAGAGTGTGTGTGAATTACGCACACTCAGCTCGGTAAAAATACAAATACAGTGAACAACACTTAATGTGCTCTCCTGGCTTCAGACTCTGAGCACTAAAAGAACACGGTCAGAATCAGATGACTCGATGGCTGACACCCCAGCTACTGTTCTATGGTTATGTTTTATAATTTTATTTATGTTTAGTAGCTCTTTTTAGCTCAAGCAAATCCACAAACTAACAAAAGGATTTTTTTAAGGTCGTCTGTTGACTGCTGTATATAAAACCCCTTCAATATAGTTGTTACCTCAGGGGATGAGGGGAGTCATCAAAAAAAAAAAAAAATAGGCTATAATAGAGTACGAGCACCTCTTTTGGTCCATTTAAAGCACTGTACATAGTTGATTGATTATGTTGTGTTGTGCAGTATTATGGTTTGCAAGGTACATCAACATATACACATGGGTCGCCACTGAGTCATTTTTCGTTTTTTTTTTTTCCGGGGACTTCAAATACATAAATTTTTCGCCGGGCTTGAAGTCTGGGACCAATAAAAATGACTTTTAGTTGTTGGTTTACTGGGTCAAATTGAGGATCATTTTGCAGAAAAATTATAATAAAAAAATATATACCGAATTATAATATAAAAAAATATAACTCGAGCAAAAAAGTCTAGAAAAACACTTGTCTATTTTACATACATGTGTTTAGCTCATTTTGCCCAAGTTTGGTGTCTGTGGAATGAAGCAGCTATTTTTTGTTGTTTTTTAAAAAAGGTGTATTCTAAGTCGGACCAAATTTTCAATTCAAAATGGCCGCCTTCCCGTGTGTGATAGGGTGTGGTCCCCATTGGCTTTTTTGTTTATAAGCCCATGCTGGATGTGTGTACCAAGTTTCATTTGCCTACGACAAACTAAAATCCTACGACAAACTAAAATTTTCACTTCCCATTGACTTTTTCCAAATATTTGGGAAGTTGCTATGGCAACACATTTATAGATAGGGGGTGGTTGTCATTGGCTTTTATGCTCGTCATGACATAAGAGATGTGTGTACCAAATTTCATGTCTCTATGACAAACTAAATTCTTGGGTCCCATTATAAGTTCGTAGGGGGCGCTGGAGAGCCATTTCTAAAGATAACCCTTTTATTTACATATTTTTGTGTTCAGGTCATGAATGTGCACAAACGCCTTTTTGGGTCCAACTCGATCCGAGAAGGCGTTTGAGAGTTAAGAGACGTTTTATTTTCACAAAAATGGCCACCTCGTTACAGGCTTGCCACACCCATACCCACCAACAACAAAGTCACAACTTTGGTTGGCACATGTGTCTAGATGATACTCACCAAATTTGGGGCCATTTAGATTAAAACACAATGATTTGCATCTTTCTGCGCAAGGTGTGCGATTTTAGTGGCCGCGCATTTCACCTCACATGGCGGACTTCCTGTTAAGTTTAGGGTGTGACTGTCATTGACTTTTCTGTTTGCCCTGAGGTGTCCTATGGATGTACCAAGTTTCATTTTTCTACGTTGGAAAAAAGTTACTTTCACTTTCCATAGGCCCCAATGTACTGTAATGTAATGTTGATTTTGTAGGGGTCGCCACTGAGTCATTTTTCGTATTTTTTTTTCGGCGACTTCAAATACATACATTTTTCGCCGGGCTTGAAGGCTGGGACCAATAAAAATGACTTTTCGTTCATGTTCACTGGGTCAAATTTAGGATCATAGGTGGAAAAGAAAAAAAAAAAAAAATCTGAGCAAAAACAATAGGCCCTCCCGGTCATCACCGGCTCGGGCCTAAAAATATATACCCTGTGATTGGACCACCCATACCCCCTCTTCAAAGGGAGCAGAAATATAGTTTTTGCCCCTGGTCCCCACATTCCTTGTTCCTGCCCTGCTGCATGATGCTCATTCAGCATATCTGTCAGACAGCACTGCCAACACAGCCTTTACGCATTTTCAGAACCGGAGCAAAAAAGAGAAAGCAAAAAAAAAAACGAGCCAGACAGTGCTATGCAGCATTTGGACAACTTTTCTTAAATCACCAGTATGATCATCGTCAAGGCCTAAACATCGCACTATGGACAGACTTCAGCTTTGGCTACGTCAGTAGGCACTTGATAATTGGAACGTTTCGAGAAAACCAAGGACTTCTCCAAGCAAGCGGGATAACCGGATGTAAGAACAGGATTATTATTTGTTTAACAAATATGTCAAAACGGCATTGTGGTGAGAAAAAAAAAAACAACTGACGATTATCTCAATGAACAATTATACCAATGATAAAAATTGCCACGCTCAATTAATCTTTACTGTTTTCATCACAATAAGTAATGTAATCGTTCATTGTCCCAATCCTACACTGCAGTTTATTTCTATAGATATAATCAAAATCAAAATTAGAAAACACTGTCAGAATTTCTTTGGTCCAAGGACAGTTGTTTGCACAGTCCCAAATGAAAACATTTTTGGATAAGCGGTTTTCTGGCAGAATTAGGTGGTTCAAAAACCTTAGCATTTCAATATCAGGATGAGCAAAAACATAGCCACAGGAGGTAACACAAACCTCAGGTAGGGTACAATATATTGCAAATTTATTATTTTCACAATATCAGTATCACAAAGGAAGATTTGCAATAACGTTAGTCTTTTTTATTGCCTCAAAATTTATGTCGAAACAGAGCATTAAGCTAAAATGTGGTGCATCTAATTAAAAAAGTACCTGTTTAGTCCTTGCTTACTCTTTAATACTGATTTAGATACAAGTGGAACGCTGTTTATATAGCTATTATATTGGTCTAAACACCAGAGTATCACAGACTGCTGCTGTAAACCTGCTCTTAAATCCACATCAATATAATATATACATCTCTCTCTATCTCTATCTCTATATCTATATATGTATATAGGTGTGTCGAAAAGGACATTTCCCAGAAGGGAAATTTTTAATGTACAATGGTACAATTTCAGAATAAATCAAGATGGAAAAAAATAACCCCAAAAACGTGTCCGCCTAAAAATAAATAAATAAATAATATATATATATATATATATTTATTTATTTGGATTATGATCTTTTTAGATGAAGGTTCTGGGAGCTCAAACACTTTTTTAAATTACATCCACACGTCAACATTTACCTGGGTTACCTACCTAGAGTTTTAAACGATGCCCAATTGGCACTAAGGGGCCTAAAGTGTGCCAAGAAAACATCCCCCACACCATTACACCACCAGCCTGCACAGTGGTAACAAGGCATGATGGATCAATAAATAAATAAAAGATGGATAAATAAATTCTTTTTAGTCCAAATTCTATTTAGTACAGTTTCTGGGTACATTGTGTAAACAGTTTTCTGAGCTTTAAAAGCAGTAAATAACAGACACAGGGCTGCACCTCCCTGCAAGAACGTCTAATTTCACCCACAGATGTAACACAAGATTAGAGGGAAGACTTTTTTCCCTTCCCTCTCTCATCAGTTATTTTCAGCAACCATCAACTTTTCAGGCCTCGGAAAAAGGCTCACACTGACTCAACCATTAACCTCAGATTTTTAAGAGAACAATCTGGAAGAGGCCTCTTGTAAGGCTGTTTTAACTGTTTCCTATGGACACTCAGAGGATATCCAGCTGCATTGTGAAGGGTCGGCAGCAGTGGAATGTCCCATGGAGTTTTTAATCCATGACTGAACAAAGCCGTTAATATACTGTATACCAACTTTCTACAAACATTAGTCAGACACCAACACACAAGACAGACAAATACAACAAAAGCTTTATTTTCTATTAGAAAAGAAAAAAAAAAGCTCTACATCCATTGCATCAGTCTTTAGCCTCTGTTGTTGGCAATTTTAGCCTCATTTTAGCAGCCGGACACTAAACTCACTTTGTGCAGTTACATGGCAGAGAAGATCTTTGAATTACTTTGGACCAACTATAATCCCCCTTTTAAATGTATGGAAATGTCTTAAGGCTCATTTCTGCTTTGAATATGTACGCAATTAGATCTGTCTGTTCTAATTGTTATTTACTGTATGTTAACTTTGGTGTAATGTTTAACAAACTGTAGGCGGAGTCAAAGATTTCATCCAAACAACAACCAGAACTACAACAAACGTAGTGACAGTGAGTGACGTAAATTTTTATATCTTAAGAAATAGTCAAAAATCAGTTCTCATTCTACCGATGTGAAAATTTGGCGACAAACGTCATTTTCAATCCTGCCGAAAGTCTGCACAGGCTTAAGACAACGTGCTCTGGCTGTGAAGCTGTGCATCTGCTGCAGTGCAAATTTGTGCTTTTGCTAAGATCATACCAAAACGGCATACATTTTATTTCATCACCAGTCATGGATGAAACCAAAACCATTGTCCAAAGATGGTAAGCATTAGGGTTGTGACGGTGGCAACTACCGGCGGTGGCGCGGGCAGGGCATACAGTTGTGCTCATAAATTTACATACCCTGGCAGAATTTGTAATTTTATGGGCCATTTTTCAGAGAATAAAAAAATTATAATAAAAATCTTTTTAAATTATAATAAAAACAGAAACTACCCATATTAGGTTCTGCGAGAAAAGGTAATTAAACTAAAACAGGAAAGGGATATAAAAAGATATCCAATTGAAAACCTTAAATTATGACTTATGCAATTAGGCTATTAGGCTAACGAAATGTAGAAGTGTCTCAACATTTGTTAGCTATTAATTAGTAAAAGGTCAAAATTAAATCTTGATTTTGACCTTTGTTATTAAAAGGGAACTCACTATACAAACTATGGCGGCAGTAGCTCAGTGGGTAGAGTGGTTCAACCAGTCTTTCAACCAGAAGGTAGGCGGTTCAATTCCCACTCTCCCCACAGTTCATACCGTCGTTGTGTCCTTGGGCAAGACACTTAACACACCTTGCCTCCAGTGACTGTAACACTGGTAATTACATTGGAACAATGTAAGTCGCTTTGGATAAAAGCGTCAGCTAAATGAATAAATGTAAATGTAAATGATACATATTCTGAATTGTTCAATATATTACCTTATCACTAGGGATGCACCGATACCGATACTGGTATCGGCCTCGATACCACATTTTCATAAGTACTCGTACTTGTTAAAAGTCCCCCGATACCACGGGCCGATACCACGGTCTGAGAAATGTCTATGTTTGAGCGGCGTGTAAGGGGTTAATCACAGGCGCCGAGTGCCCGCCCCCAAGCCCCGGCTGCCTGCAGCTCAGAGCGGGGAGAACGAAGGAAAGACGAGACATGTCAGCTGTGTGGAACTATTTCAAAGTGAATGAAGACAAAACAAAACAAAGGCGGACTGCAAATTGTGCTCAGCTAAATTGTCCAGAGGAGGCTCAAAAGGTAGCGCATTTAACACAAGTAATTTAATCAAGCACCTAAAATCCCAACACGACAACGAGTATAAAGAGTTTACCCACGCTTCTAAACCAACACAACTCACACTGCAGCAAACTCTTGCAAGACGAGAGAAAATGTCCAGAGACAATCCACGTGCTGTGAAAATAACACAGGCAATCATCTAGTACATTGCATTGAGTGACCAGCCACTTTCGGAGGTAGAAAATGTGGGATTCATGCGTCTCCCCCATGTTATGATGTCCCAAGCCGCCGCTACATGACTGACACGGAGCTGCCTAAACTACACGACTCCGTGAAAAAACACATCCACAGCCTACTGCAAGCCTCCTCTTCGTTTAGTTTCACCACGGATATTTGGACAAGCAGTGTTTGCCCCGTGCCTTGTTTTTTTGTTAAATTATATGACTAAAGCTGTTACCTGTAAATTTAAATCATGTTTTTTTATTAAGTACTCGGTATCGGTATCGGCGAGTACTGAAATGCAAGTACTCGTACTCGTACTCGTGTTCCAAAAAAGTGGTATCGGTGCATCCCTACTTATCACGCAATATATGGAAATGAGCGTAATAGTATTTGGCGCCGCAATATATAATGATCAGAAATTATCACAAGTGGTATTGTTTGTTTATGCTTTGTGCTGTCAAATTTTTTGTTTGTCCTTTTATGGTTTTTTAGAGATATAAACCTTAGGGTTAATGATGTCATCAGCACCTCGGTTTATCCAAATTGAACAAAAGTGGTATGGTTTGTGTGTGCTTTGTTTTTGCTGTTAAAATTTTATTTTGTGCGCTTAAGTTTTTAAAGATAATAAAAGTTTATTCACTCTGATGATCATTTCCGCCCAGCTAACTGCCGCACCAGTTAAAAGAGTTGAATAGAAACGGGAGGACATACCCATCAAGCATAGCCTTCGTATACCTGAATGTTTTCCTTTTTTCAAAAGGATGGTCTGATCCCCTTCTTATAGCAAATCACTTCCTCAGCGATTTTGCGGAAAGACGAATCACAACCCAGCAGGGTATGGTTTGCTGGCTAAAGCTATGTCTTTAATGTTGCCACTGTAAGGTGCACTGTGTTGTAACAACTGCGGTGACAAAATTGGGTCAAGTAATGTAAAGAATTTTAAACGCTCCAGTGGACTGTTGTGACTCTTCCTCCGTAGTGCGCCTGTCGCACAGCCGGACGAACACGTCCTTGTCCTCCAGCGCGCTACATCTCTAACCTAAGGTGGCCTATACATTTACAGGCCAGGTGTCTGATAATAACATTTATTTATACTAATAACGGTAAAATCCGAGTGTATGCATCTGAAAGGTGAGAGGAAAGTACTGTAAGTGTGCTCCGGAAAAATCAGAGCAACACACAGGCTAGCATCTTTTTTGCCACCTAACTATTAAATCTGTTTGGTAAAAGACTAACAATGTCCCACGTTTTGAAAGATTCTTTTAGAGACAGAGGCATTAGATTAATTATCATGGTAATATTTTATTGGTGAGATATGGGCCATTTGGACCAGTGATCTTTTACTTTACCGGCCAATTAAGCTACAAATCAAACCAGTTAAAAGCCGCCCAACGCTCGCAAACAGAAACTCTGACAGTGTAAATAATAGGCTATAAAGTCTTATGATCCATATAAAACAGAATAGCAAACTAGCAGGCTATTAATACCCACTGCTATTGCAATTGTTATGATTATCACAATTATATACTACAAAACTTAGTGTCACTGTACCAATTAGTGTTGTCACAATACAAAGATTTTGAGTTTGATTTGATACATGGCCTGAGTATTACAATGCCGATAAAATAACAATACCTTAACATCAGCCTGAAACATAATACTTTGGAAAAAATTGCAAAAGTTCTTTGTCCTGCTCCTTCCAGGCTTTTGAGCTCTGACTGTATAATTATGTAATATGCAGCTTTTTACTTCAGTCAGGGATAACAACAATCATGGTGAAAATATTAAAATTGATAAATCTTAGTCCCCAAAGGGAATGTGTGACTAATATTTCGCACACTCTGCTCTGGTGACTGCCTATAAGTGTGGGACAGATGCCAATGACATGTATGCAAATTAGCCACGCGTGTAAGTGCGCAATACACACGCTTAAAGAAGTCTGTTTCACTGCTCAGTGTCTCATGACACACAAGCACACCTGAGATAAACTATTATTTATCACTGTCACTGTCAATAATATCCAGTGGCATTAAAAAGTATCTGAGGCCTTTGGAATTTCTCACATTTCTGCATAAAATCACCATCAAAAGTGATCTGATCTTTGTCAAAATGACAAAATGACATATTTTTAATGAAGATAACATGCAAACAATGACAGATGGGGGAAGAATAAGTAACTGAACCTTCTGCCTAAGGAGACTTTGCGAGCAATTGATACCAAACAATTTAAGTCAGGGGTGTGTTCAATCACTGAGGAGTGGCTTAAAGCTGCCCTGTTCACTATAAAACACACACCTGGAAAATAATTATGTTTTGAGGAGAAGCATTGTCTGATGTGCACCATGGCTCACTCAAAAGAGCTCTCTGAAGACCTGCGATCTAGAATTGTTGATTTGTATAAAGCCGGGCAAGGTTACAAAACCATCTCTAAAAGTCTGGATGTTCATCAATCCACAGTTAGAGAAATTGTTTACAAATGGAGAGTGTTTGGCACTGTTGCTTCTCTCCCAAGGAGTGGCCGTCCACCAAAAATGACAACGACAGTTCAGCGCAGAATACTCTGAGAGGTAAAAAAGAACCCTAGAGTGTCTGACTTACAGAAATCACTGGCACAGTCCAATATCTCTGTGCATACATCGACTATATGTAAAACACTGACCAAGAGTGGTGTTCATGAGAGGACTCCACGGAGGAAGCCGTGAAAAAGAAAAAAAAATCATTGTTGCACCTTTAATGTTCGCAAAAAGGCACTTGGACAGTCCACAGAACTTCTGGCAAAATATTTTGTGGACTGATGAAACAAAAGTTGAACTGTTTGGGAGGAGCACACAACATCATGTGTGGAGGAAAAATGGTACAGCTCACCAACATCAACACCTCATCCCCACCGTGAAGCATGGTGGAGGGAGCATCATGGTTTGGGGCTGGTTTGCTGCCTCAGGGCCTTGCAATCATTAATGGAAAAATTAATTCGAAGGTTTTTCAGGATGTTTTGCAGGAAAAGCTGAGGCTGACAGTTGAAGCTAAAAAGAGGATGAATGCTGCAACAGGACAATGACCTAAAACACAGAAGTAAATCAACTTCAGAATGGTTTCAGAAGAACAAAATACATGTTCTGGAGTGGCCAAGTCAAAGTCCTGACTTGAACCCCACTGAGATGCTTTGGTATGACCTCAAGACAGTGATTCATGTCTGACATCCTAGGAATCTGACTGAACTGCAGCAGTTTTGTAAAGAGGTATGATCTGATCTGCAAATACAGGAAACGTCTGGTGAAGTTATTGCTGCTAAAGGGGGGGGGGCAACCAGATATTAAATGTGATGGTTCAGTTTCTTATTCCTCCTCCATCTGTCATTGTTTGCATGTTATATGAATATGTAAACCTATAAATGTTTGGGTGGTTTAGTTAAAGCAGACACTGTTTTTTTCATTTGTTTCATTTTGACAAAGATCAGATCACATTTGATGGTGATTTTATGCATGAATATGTAAACCTATAAATGTTTGGGTGGTTTAGTTAAAGCAGACACTGTTTTTTTCATTTGTTTCATTTTGACAAAGATCAGATCACATTTGATGGTGATTTTATGCAGAAATGTGAGAAATTCCAAAGGCTTCAGATACTTTTTCATGCCACTGTAATAAAACCAGCAAAAGCCTCGTGTGTTACACATTACCTCATTAAAAGAAGCGTTGACACAAACGCGTTCAACAGAGATGTGAGCGGGACACAGCTCGCACTTTAATTCCAGCCTCCATGTGCTCACTCTTCCTCAGCTCCAGTGAGGCATGACACCTGTTGTGTCATGCCTCACTGGAGCTGAGGAAGGCTATGTGAAGGAATAGGGAATACATTTACATTTACATTTATTCATTTAGCAGACGCTTTTATCCAAAGCGACTTACATTACATTACCAGTGTTACAGTCACTGGAGGCAAGGTGGGTTAACACTAGCACTACCGGAATTCTATAACTACTAGAACTGCCAATAGCGGTCATTTTGACTGTTCATACCAGACAGCAGTGAATGTCATTTTTGTCATGTTATATTTACGTCAAAGCTTCTATGGTCATGTTTTATGAAAAATGTGGGGTAATTTAAGCATACATAATATAATATGTTCGTGATATTATTGTGTAAGAGCTACTAGACCTCCCACAAAAGTGCATGCCGCAATTTGCTTTCCGCAATTTGCATCCGGCAAGCTGGAGATCAAAGTTTTTCACCGCAGTTAAAATGTTATTTTAGAAAGTCAAAATGTCAACAAATATAAAATGAAGCAGAATATTTTGTTAGATAAAAACATATTGTGAATTTTGGAATCTGTCTTTATTCAATACATTTTGACTTTTGGAGTTTACAATGCTTTAGCATTATCGGAAATGTTTGGACCACACGAATCGGAAACAATTTTATTGTGCCAACGAGGCTGTTTTTTTTGGCCTGTAGTGTCTTGGCCAGTTCGAGGGAAGTAAAAAAGTTGTCAGTGGTGATGTTCCTCCCCTTCCCCACGTAAGGCTCAGCCATTTTCAACACCACACTGTCTCCAAGTCGCTGACCTGGTCTCCGTGTCTCATCTTTGCCCAGATATGGCGCACCATTCAGCATATATTTGGTATCGATGTCAGCAGCTAGCCAGAACTTTATACCAAATTTATCGGGTTTGCTTGCTATATACTGGATAAAGCTACACCTTGCTTTTGTTGGGAAGAGCTGCTCATCAACAGTTATATCGGCGCCGGGTTTGTAGCAAGCGATGCTGTTCTGAACAAATTTTTCCCAAACCTCGGCCACCAGGGCAAACTTGTTCTCTTGCAGCCGTGTGCGTCTGGTCTCCTTATTATCAAAACGCAGGAATCGCATGATTTCCTGAAATCTATTTCGGGACATGGTCTCCTTGAAAAATGCATAACCCCAGTCAGCTGACCAAAAGCTCACCAGGTCCATGCCTTTTCCACCTTGCGCACCACGAATGTAGATAAGGGCAATGAAAGCCTTTAGCTCATCGACTGTTATATCCCACGAGCTGTCCTCCTCTACTCTGTGTGCTTCAGCAATGGTGCAGTCCATGATATGCTTCAACATGCCATCATCAACCAAACAGAGAAATATGTGCAGTCAAATTGACCGCTATGGCCATTCAAGGTAGAAATACTCAGAACTCTTTTGTGTTTTGTAATTTTAATAAAATAACAATGTTAAAATAAAATTGACATTAATTTAAGAAAAGTCATGGAACTGTAGTTATATGGGTTTTATTTCAACAAAGTTATTACATTGCAAATCTTTAAAACGGTCAAAATGACTGCCTTGGTAGTGCTAGTGTTAAGTGTCTTGCCCAAGGACACAACGACAGTATGAACTGTGGGGCGAGCGGGAATCGATCCTACTACCTTCCGATTGAAGGACGGCCGCTCTACCACTGAGCTACTGCCGCCCGGAATAGTAGCCGTTTGCCGTTTTTGAGGAAGTTTAAACATCTGTCTGTGGTTGGCCCTCACCAATGACTGTAAAACGGCTGGACATATGGAGTGTGACGTCACCCATAGCGTTACAAACCTCGAGATTGACGCTCTTTCAGTCGCCATTTTTAGCCGTTACGGGGGTCGCCATGTTGATTTTATGGAACCAGAAGTCCCAATTTGGGCATATGGACTGAGTTGAGTGCCCGTTTGCATGGTAACCAGTGAGCCAATCATAAGCTCGCATGTTCGTTGACCACGTGCTCGTTCCCTGCAGACAAAGCTCCGACAGAGACCTGAGCTAAACTTAGCATCGCTGCTCCTTCACTGTCCCTGTGTTATCGGCGCCCTCTGGTTGCTGCTCTAATTCACGTAAATTTCACTTTTACACCAATATCTACGTTTTTTTTAGGCCCGAGCCGGTGACCGGGAGGGCCTATTGTTTTCGCTCGGATTTTTTATTAGGCCCGAGCCGGTGATGACCGGGAGGGCCTATTGTTTTTGCTCGGATTTTTTTTTTTTTTTTTTTTTAATTTTTTTATTATTTTTTATTTTTCTTTTCCACCTATGATCCTAAATTTGACCCAGTGAACATGCACGAAAAGTCATTTTATTGGTCCCAGACTTCAAGCTCGCGAAAAATTTATGTATTTGAAGTCGCGAAAAAAATACGAAAAATGACTCAGTGGCGACCCTACAAAATCAAAATACATTGGGCCTATGGAAAGTGAAAGTAACTTTTTTCCAACGTAGAAAAATGAAACTTGGTATATCCATAGGACACCTCAGGGCAAACAGAAAAGTCAATGACAGTCACACCCTAAACTCAACAGGAAGTCCGCCATGTGGGGTGAAAGCACGCGCCACTAAAATCGCACTTGCGCAGAAAGATGCAAATCATTGTGTTTTAATCTAAATGGCCCCAAATTTGTTGAGTATCATCTAGACACGCCAACCAAAGTTGTGACTATGTTTTGATATCTTATCGGGTATGGGTGTGGCAAGCCTGTAACGAGGTGGCCATTTTTGTGAAAATAAACGTCTCTTAACTCTCAAACGCCTTCTCGGATCGAGTTGGACCCAAAAAGGCGTTTGTGCACATTCATGACCTGAACAAAAAATATGTAAATAAAAGGGTTATCTTTAGAAATGGCTCTCCAGCGCCCCCTACAAACTTATAATGGACCCAAGAATTTAGTTTGTCATAGAGACATAAAATTTTGTACACACATCTCTTATGTCATGACGAGCATAAAAGCCAATGACAACCACCCCTATCTATAAATGTGTTGCCATAGCAACGCCCCAAATATTTGTGAAAAAGTCAATGGGAAGTGAAAATTTTAGTTTGTTGTAGGCAAATGAAACTTGGTACACACATCCAGCATGGGCTTATGAACAAAAAGCCAATGGGGACCACACCCTATCACACACGGAAGGCGGCCATTTTGAATTGAAAATTTGGTCCGACTTAGAATACACCTCTTTTTAAAAGTACAACAAAAAATAGCTGCTTCATTCCACAGACACCAAACTTGGGCAAAATGAGCTAAACACATGTATGTAAAAGAGACAAGTGTTTTTCTAGACTTTTTGCTCGAGTTATATTTTTTTATTATAATTTGTATATATTTTTTTATTATAATTTTTGCAAAATGATTCTCAATTTGACCCAGTAAACCAACAACTAAAAGTCATTTTTATTGGTCCCAGACTTCAAGCCCGGCAAAAATTTATGTATTTGAAGTCCCGAAAAAAATAATGAAAAATGACTCAGTGGCGGCCCTAGAAAAGTCAAAATACATTGGGCCTATGGAAAGTGAAAGTAACTTTTTCCAACGTAGAAAAATGAAACTTAGTACATCAATAGGACACCTCAGGGCAAACAGAAAAGTCTATGACAGCCACACCCTAAACTAAACAGGAAGTCCGCCATGTGGGGTGAAAGCGCGGCCACTAAATTCGCACTTGCGCAGAAAGATGCAAATCATTGTGTTTTAATTTAAATGGCCCCAAATTTGGTGAGTATCATCTAGACACGTGTGCCAACCAAAGTTTGTGACTTTGTTGTTGATATCTTATCGGGTATGGGTGTGGCAAGCCTGTAACGAGGTGGCCATTTTTGTGAAAATAAAATGTCTCTTAACTCTCAAACGCCTTCTCGGATCAAGTCGGACCCAAAAAGGCGTTTGTGCAAATTCATGACCTGAACACAAAGATATGTAAATAAAAGGGTTATCTTTAGAAATGGCTCTCCAGCGCCCCCTACAAACTTATAATGGGACCCAAGAATTTAGTTTGTCATAGAGACATGGAATTTGGTACACACATCTCCTATGTCATGAGGAGCATAAAAGCCAATGACAACCACCCCCAATCTATAAATGTGTTGCCATAGCAACGTCCCAAATATGTGGAAAAAGTCAATGGGAAGTGAAAATTTTAGTTTGTCGTAGGCAAATGAAACTTGGTACACACATCCGGTATGGGCTTATGAACAAAAAAGCCAAAGGGGACCACACCCTATCACACACGGGAAGGCGGCCATTTTTAATTGAAAATGTGAACCGACTTAAAATACACCTCTTTTTTAAAAGTACACAGACAATAGCTGCTTCATTCCACAGACACCAAACTTGGGCAAAATGAGCTAAACATATGTATGTAAAAGAGACAAGCGTTTTTCTAGACTTTTTTGCTCGAGTTATATTTTTTTAAATTATAATTCGGTATATATTTTTTTGTTATAATTTTTCTGCAAAATGATCCTCAATTTGACCCAGTAAACGTGCAACTTAAAGTCATTTTTATTGGTCCCAGACTTCAAGCCCGGAGAAAAATATATGTATTTGAAGTCCCGAAAAAAAAATATGAAAAATGACTCAGTGGCGACCCTAGAAAAGTCAAAATACATTGGCCTATGGAAAATGAAAGTAAATTTTTCCAACGTAGAAATACAAAACTTGCTACATCTATAGGACACCTCAGGGAAAACAGAAAAGTTTATTACAGCCATACCGTAAACTCAACAGGAAATCTACTATGTTGGGTGGAATGCGTGACCACCTAAATTGCACCCCTTGTGTCTAAAGGCTTTTCATCTAAACAGCTCCAAATTTAGCGAGTATCATCTAGAGATGTGTGCCAAAAAAAGTTATCAATTTGTTTTTTGATACATTTGTGGCTGTGGTCGTTATGAGTCTGTGAAGAGGCAGCCATTTCTTTGGGAAATAAATGCCATTTCCCAATTGCCAGGATCCTTCCTTTAGAGGAGGCCCCTCCAGAGCCACGGCTAGAGTCTTAGAAAACTCCTCAGAATCCTTTTACTGTAAAGTTTACGCTTTAAAGCACAAAATGCACTCCTCCGAGTGCATGTGTCCCAGCGGTCTCAAGGGAGGCGAGGGCCTTTATCGCCGCTTGCGGCTTTAATTATATTTATATTTTTTATATATATTAAGACTGTTCAAAAACACATCTACAATAGTACTAAACTGCTATATTATTGATATCCTCGTAATTATAAACTGTATGTTGTAAAGATATATAAAGTTGGTCCTTTAGAATGGTATGAAATCTATCTTAGAATCTGTGGTTAATAATTTTCTTCAACTTATTCTAATAGATACATAATAGGCACATTGCATACCCTTTTTAAGAAACTGGTTATTTAGAAATTGTAGTCAAAGAAGCAAGTGCTGTATTTTTGAGATAGAGTAAATATGTGTTAAAACTGTTTTGATTTTTGTTTTTCAGTTTCCTTACCCGTGCAGCTGCAGGTCAAAGACCTCAGGAACAACCTGAAAGTTCAAGAAACTCTTCCATCTTTGCAGCACTACTTTATTATTCCAATTTAAAAAGAAACAAAAACCACAATAACTCCTATTGGTTATGCTAGAACAATAACACTAGAGTGATAAATAAATGATTTAAAGTTTTGTCGGTTTGCTTTCATCTACCTTCATGTAATTTAAAAGTTTCTTTAAAAATGAAAACACATTTTACAAGTTATTAACTCACTTAAATACAAAATGTATAAATTATGTCAGATTTAAGAGCTTGAAATACAGTTTATATATGCCTTCAAAACCTAGAAGCACATAAATGAATAGAGATTTGATTGAGTTTAAGTTTATTTAAAAGAAGCTGAAGTTGTAGATGGACCAGGATGTGATACCAAAATGGCACAACCCAGATCTTTGTAAAAGAGTACTTTAAGCCCACTTCTAAGTTTTGCTTTTATTATCATTATTATATTATGGCCTTTACTAGGTTTGCAAACTACACAGTAATTATTTAGTCGGAGACATGTATCCTTATTTTACAATTTTAAAAAAAACTATACTTTAACTAAGTATTATGCTTTTCTCCTTCCAAAATTTAAGGTTAGATATGTTCGTATCTTCATATTATTAACCAAGTTTGGTCCAGTGGAGCAGTAGTTAAGTTAGGCCTTTAGCAGCCACCTTCGGGTCAGCTAACAAAAGCTCAATAGTTTAGCCAACTGTATAAATTCTGAACAGTATTTTAACACATGCAAAAATGTACTCACCTAGAAACTGGAGTGTGGTTCATTTAGTGCAGTTGGACGATGAAAAAGTGATTTAAATCAGCTCAATTAAACCAAACACAGCTAGCGTTAGCTTTTAGCTAACAGTAAGCGATCTCCATTCATGAACAGCAGCAACTAACAAACTAATTAACAAAAAACGAAGACATATTGGCTAAAAAGCTTCGGAAAACATAGAATAACCCAAAACAATCTTTGGGTGTAGCAAAAAGCTTAAATTTCACTGATTTAAAATGGTTAGCCCTCCGGGAGTCTCGGTTCTGTACCTCCATAAATATCCAGCGGCTTCTTCTCCCGAGAGCAAGACGGGAGCGAGTGCCAACCAAATCACGCCCCCGTGACCCCGACATAGCAGAATGGAGGCAGCTGATGAGTTGGTTAATAATCTTAATATCTTGAGTTATGTGACAAATATCAATATAACGATTACGGGAATAATAAGAATGTGTTCAAACAAAGACGGCATAGTTAGAATGATGACTGTGACAAAAATAGTCACTTCGTAATTGGCGCCGATTTTTCAATGGATGTCAATGGGGGTCATGCTTGATGGAGCCTACCCCTACTTCCTAATAGGCTTCCAACCCGGAAGCGGGCTTGCTATGTCCAGCCCTTTTACAGTCATAGGCCTGAGCTAGCTCCAGTTAACTTGTTAACACGGCAGGGCACCTAACATGTCAGGTATTTAAATAAAGTATCAATACCTAAAAAACGTAAAATCCTATTGTTTTAAGCACCAAGGTGCCGGTCACCGCCGGTTGATGCAAAGATCAAATTGCTACGTATTGTATGGTTTTTTAGAGTGCTTTTTATTTTAGCAATACCCGGATGCAAGAAGCTTTATTTTCCTGAGCAGCTAGTGCGTTCTAGGGCTGTTTCGAATGCCATTTTTTGAGCTTCGAAGCTTAGGTGGCAATCAATATTGAATATTCGAAGCTTCGGTGGGTGGGGCTAAATATATAATAATAGTGTCGGTTTGCATTTGTATCATCTTTCACGACTTCACGTTTCACTCTTCGGCATCGTAAATGTGTTGCGGCAGACCCAGTGGAGTGCAGTGTTGCATTTGGTGCAATATGATCAAGTGGCACACATTCTTTAAATATTAATAAACATTTAATAATCTTTTAAATAGAACAGTTTCCGGTACGCATTACACGGGCAGGTTTATGCTCCGAAAACGGACAGTGCATAAGTGATACAAAACAAAGACGCATTTGCAATTAGCCTATTTATCATAGCAAATTAAGCGCATAAAAGCAGTTTTTTTTTTTTGCTGCGTGCTACTTACAGAACTCAGGTGATTTTTCAAACTTGTGGTAGGCCAGTTTCAAATCGCATATTTGACACACTGCCTTTGTCTTGTCATCCTCACTTAATTTAAAGTGCTCCCAAACAGCTGAGGTCTTGGGCATTTTGTACCTATTCAGTATGAGATAAAATAAATCACTACGTTCGCCAACGGGCGGTTCAAGCATGAGTGAGAATGAGTCCGCGACGGAAGTCACGTGTTGAAAAAAAAAAAAAGAATATTCGAATCTCAAAACTGAAATTCGAATGCCACCCCACCGAATGAATATTCGAATATTCGATTATTCTAGTACAGCCCTAGTGCGTTCTTGGCCTTTTACATTCTCAGAAAAGGGGATGGGCCCCATTGGGTGCTGCTATAAAGCCCCAAAGCGCCTGTACGTCTTTTAAAACAGTGACGCATGGCCACGGAAAATCATACAAGCAAGGTGGCTATACCCCCACTGGCTGTTACTGCATACACAGCAAAACAGCCGAAAAAGCAAAAAACAGATAGAAAGAAGCAAAGCGCACAAGAGACCAAAGAATAACTAAAACGTGTAAAAATATTGATGGAGTGTGCACGCGTAAGAGAGACGTGCTTGATTGTGTGCATGTGAAGTAGGAAGAAAAAGGTGGAGGGTTTGTGAGAGTGAGGAGCAATTTGGGAGTAGGTTCCCTAAACATATTAGTTGGCATTGCTGAGCATAGATGTATAATAGGAACTGGATAGTGCACCGCCCCTTTCCCCTGCCGCCAATTTGATTAGGGGCTAGTGACACAGTCCATTGTGTTTTTTACTCACCATTTAGTTGTGAGCAGAGGAAGCTCTGATGTATAAGGCAGTAAAAGGGATTGCATTTTCGGAGCAAGAGCAGACAGTTGTGCACACAGTCCTTTGATCTTCCCAGTCATCGAGGGTGCTCCATTTGGAACCAGCAGGTTAAAAAGAGCTGAATTTTTTGAAAAAAGCAACAATCTTTTCAATTATTACTTGTTGTATGTCCTTCCAGGGGGGACAATAGTCAAACACACATGGGGCCAGGACTCCCCTGCAAAAGAGATTTGTAATCTCAGTGGGACTATCCTGGTTAAATAAAGGTTAAATAAATAAATAAAATAAAGACCCAGTATATCCTTCTTGAAACAATCTTCGTCAAAAAAGCACATACAAACAAAGTTGAGCTACATCCGAAATGTCCGTTGATTATCCACTGCCAAGGATATGTATCCTCAAACAAGTAATAAGAGTCTCAAAAATATCCGTGGCTAAAACAGCTTTCGTCCAACAAGCCTCGCAGCCTGGTGGAAACTTGTTGTCGAAGCTGCCGTGAGTAGTCCTTAGGTGCCTCCGCACGTTATAGTCCTTGTTATCTGAGCAGATGTCATAACAAACCAGGGACATAGAATTACCTTGTGCATAGGCCATGTGTACATATGTTCAACTTTACATCACTTCTCCTATGACAGTGCCATGTTTTCTGAATTGCACTCTATGGGCTGACCGTAAACCACTGCAGTACTGCCGTAAAGTGACACAAAGTGTTGAATGGGCCTGTCATAGACTTTAACTTCAGTTAAAAATCCTTAAATTTATTAAAAATTAACTTCTATTCTTTATGACATTACGGTTCTATCCCGCCTTCAAGCCCATTGGAGAGAAAAGATCACGTGAAACCTGACAGCGGGTAAAACACAAGACCATACGAGCAAGTGCTGTAGTGCGCATGCTCTATGGGCCACACAATGCGGAAATAAATCCAGACGCATGTCTGTGAAGGTTCTCAGTCATCCAGGTCATCTTGAAGGAAAGGGTAAGGCAGCCAGGAGCCAAAAACATTTTGGCCATGCTGCGCCAATGAGCAACTTCCACTTAAAATAATAGTCAGACACTTTTTTTCCCCACTTATTCACTATCCAGTTCTTATACTCAGAGCTGCATTAACAGTTTCCTTTTAATTAAAAGTTTCCTTTTAATGCAGCTCTGACCTTTTGTAACCCAATATCTCATTTAATCTCTTTCCTTTTTTGCACACAATTGGAAATTAATCTAAACAAGCCCAAAGCCCTGCCCTCAAAGCACGAGCCGGCAAAATTGTCCTGTAGACAGTGAAGAGGCAGAGCAGAACACCAAGAGGGAGAGTAGAAAGCTGGGAGTGGGGTCCCCCTCAGGGGTTTGGTTCAAGTATTTGAGGAATGTGATGTATTCAGTGAGCTACTGATCAGTCTTTATGCAATGGAACCCAGATGGGCCCCTGCATTTCCTCCATCTAATTCTGACACTAACCACTAAACCATCACATAATATCACTCCATGAGAAGGAACTTCTGGGGCTCAGTGGTAGAGCGTGGTAGTTTGTGGCTTCTTTATTCTCTCAGATGTTAAAGTTGCCCATTCTTCTTGGCAAAAAGCCTCCAATTCCTGTAAATTCTTGGGCTGTCTTGCACTACACGTTTGAGATCTTCTCAGAGTGGCTCAATGATATTGAGGTCAGGAGACTGAGATGGCCAGTCAAGGACCATCCCTTCATGCTGCTGTAACCAATGACAGGTTGACTTGGCCTTGTGCTTTGGATCATTGTCATGTTGGAATGTCCAAGTACGTCCCATGCGCAGCTTCCGGGTTGATGAGTGCAAATTTTCCACCATCAATTTTGGCGAGCCACCACCATGTTCTTATGTCCTTGTTGACTCCTCTCCAGATCTAACTTTCTGGTTGTGGCCAAAAAGTTAAATTTTGGTCTCAACACTCCAAATTAGTAATAAACCTCTGCAAATACTGTTTTAGCAGAAAATTATGCTTGTATGTGTATTCATATTTAGGTTATTTTTACTCATGTAACAAAATTGTGAAATAAAAACCACCATAGAGGTGAAGGTGACATCTGTCAACATTTGGATTATGGCCATATTTTGTGACTTACCTCAAAAGGTCCCAACACTAGCCAAGCAGGTATCGGTATTTTAATATGATGACGACAATGCATGGCTTGTTATCTTCTTTAACAGTAACTATGTGGCTCTATTACATTCTTCGTCTGACACAGATCAACAGTCGGCAGTTGCAACATGGATGACAGCCGACTCAAAAACATGGGCTGCAGTTTTGATTAAATGGTTGTGATGGCAGCTCATCATCTTTACAAGAAATGCCTCAGTGGCTCGTCACATTTTTTATTTCAGGGCTATCTTTCCCTAACTACAATTTTGGCCACTTCAAGTCAGATAGGTGCACTATATGGCACATGTGAATTTAGCTGAGCAAGAGATGTACACACTCCATCCTTTGTGCCATTTAATCACTTTTCATTATTTTAAGTTTGTAAGGCAAGTAAAAGATTTTTATAAAGCACAATTTATACACTGGGTCATTCAAAGTGCTTTACAGAAATAAAATACAAATTTAAAGTAGACAAAGAAGCATAAGTAAAATACAAAATAAAAAAAGAATTTGTGCAAAGAGTGCAGATACAACACTTTCAGTCTTTACTGATTGTCCACCAGAGGGCAGGCAAAAGCGGAAATATAAGGAGAAACCCAATGGCGACTTTACAAGTGTAAAAATCACGTTTGCAGCCTGGTACAAAGGATGGCTCCGGTCTCTAGAGCTAGATTTTTACTACATGGATTTTTTATTAATACGTCCGTTTATGCTGTCTGAAAACTTTTGTTTTACTATGCAGTAAAAGCTGAAAAGCCCGGATGTAACCGCCATGTTATTGCCCTGTGGTAACGAAAATATTGTTGAATAGGTGACCAATGGGCGCAAGACATCCATATTTTTACAATCATTGTTTTTTTCCCTTGAACATTGTTAAAGTTAGGAATGGAACAGTATGATCTTTTTTTCTAAAAATTTGAATTTAAAGTTCAAGTCAATTTGTTTTTTAGAAAATGTATTATTTAATTTTATTTTTTATCTACCACATACACTTTCCTTTGGGCCCCTGTAAATCTGCATAAGCCCGCCTCTCCTAGGCTGTGTAGGTACACAACATGGCAGCATCAACAAGCAGGGAAGAACTGATCACTTCCAAGAAAGAAAAAAGAAGTCTGCATTAAGCCTATGCAGTAGTGTTGTCACGATACTGGAATTTCTAACTTCGATACGATACCTTCAAAAATATCGATATTCAATACCATTTTCGATACCAAAGGGAAAACAACTGTCACAATATTATTATTATTTTTTTTTTTTCATTTAAAGATAAATATAACATGTCTAGATAGAACATGACAATGAGGTATATTTTACATTAACAAAAATGTCTTGAGGTAGTGCAGGGGTCTTCAAATGAAATCAGCCAAGGTCTGCTTAGTTAACTTTCCTCACCGTGAGTAGTCCGGAAAAATTTTAAGAAAAGGATATGTATTTGAATATAATTCTTTAAAGTAAAGTCTCATTTATCCCACACCTACAGCCTCTTAAACAAAATGTAGATGAATGTTGATAATCCACTGTTTTCTGTATTTTATTTTGTTTACATGAGGAGGATGTTTGAGTGTTTAGCTTTCACCAAACACAGCTCACAGACAAAAGGAAAATACTACAAAATCAAGAGGCTAAAGCTAAGGCTCAAGACCTGGTTGTTTATTGACAACATCCTGGAATCCTGCATATAATGCCTAGTACTCCTTTATACATGTGTGAGAACATTTTAAATACAAGATCATCAATTCAAGCCAAAACATATTTGTTAAACAAATATGACAAAGATGCCTGTCATAATTGATCTCTTTCTATTGTCATTCCTCTGAAAACAACAGGAACAAGGAAAAATGCACTGAAAATGCTGAATTTCTTTAGCATTAGATGTTTCCAATAATTAACTGTTATTGTTTAATTTGCCGGTTCATCTAACTAACTCATTATCAGGCTACGCTAAACATGTTGAAATTTCCCGCTGCTCTGGCCGTAACCATAGTAATCTGAGGACCCGCGTGTGTATACGTAGCTGTCCTAAAAGTGCCGGTTCCAAAATATGTTTTACACAATGTGCTTGTAATTATGAATGTTTTGCGGGCCAGATCGCGGTCTGTCTTTTGAAGACCCCTGAGGAAGTGCCAATAGTGTGTTCGTGGAAAAAAGCCCATTCAAATAAATGACCATTGTCTCAATAATGACCCGGAGGGATCGTAGTGTGAAAAGGGATCCAAGATGCCTACCAAGTTAGTAGTCCCCTTGTTCAAAGGCCTCTCAAATTGTCATACATTCAGAAACCAATAGTGCAAGTAAAAAAAAAAAAAACTCTTGTATTTTCAAGTAAAATCCAAAGCTCAGCTGGTATCGATATTTCGGGAAATGAGTATCGTATCTTTTGAGATATTTCAGTATCGATATTTTGATAAATATCGATATTTTTGACAACACACTATGCAGTACAAACACCTTTCTGAAAAGTATGCCTTGATAGCGCCAGCTATTTTTTATGTGGAAACTTTTATCACTATAACCATCATAATCAAATTAAAACTGCATTGGGAACCTGAGAGTTTACGCTTTCCACTGATATATAGCTTATTACGGTCGTTACAAGCATATGACGTAGACCCACAGAGGAAAACAAAACAGAGGAAGCAACACAATAGCGCAACACAGCTTCTCAATACCGTAACTCCTCGAGTTTTTGCCCAATCTGAATTAAACCCACATATAATATTACGGTACATATTACCACATTGCCTGCAATGTCACTTCAAAGGAGAAAAAAAGGACAGAGCGAGAGCGGGAAAGTAATTTGTGTCATCAAACACAATTTACAATGTCTGGAAGACCACCAAGAGCCATAAAACGGCCTCTACAATATGCTGTAGTCTAGTCATGGTCAGTCCTGCTTCACTTCTGGTTCAGTCCTGATAAGTTGTTCACATGTAGTACACTGTACAAGTGTAACAGAGAAGCTACAGTTAAACCTTATATGTGGGTTTAAACAGACACCAAAGAAATAGTAGGTGAACTTAAACACGCTTCCATCAAACAAACACCAACTAAGATATAGCACTGTTCAACTGTTCAGGACCCCATCATGTAATAGTTGTGACTCTATTTGTGACAATGCATACTTGTAAATGCCGCTCTGTACAATAGAAAATACACACTGAATATTTTTACTGCAAACTTTTTTTTAACGTTTGGAAAGGAAACACCTCTCACCTTTGTCACACAGTGGTATGGTCCGGTGCTCCTATGACGGAGCTCTCATGACGTTAGCTCATCTGTCACATAAGGCTACTCTCACGGAAAAAGACGGTATATAGACTATTAGAAAACCTTTTACTCAAAACTTTGCTTCCATTACACGCCTTGCTTTGTACCTGTATGGTTAAATGTTTAGTATGTTTTAGGGGTGTGACGGTTAGTATATAACCGTGTGATCGGCGGTTATAGTTGAACACCGTCATTAGAACTCTATAACCGCCAAAACCGTGTCATTAAAATATTTTTTACAAACATTTTTTATCAAAAATTATTTTAATTTTTTAGATAGGATCATAAGATGCGCAATATATCGGGAGACATGGTTTTTACCACTTAATGAAGTTTTGTAAATCGTCAGACATGATATTTACCACTTCATTAAATTTTGCTTTGTAGAAAACCTTTCTTAAAAACGAATTCTGTTTTGTACAAATTTTATCTTAATTTTAATAAATGTTTCATCAACCAATTACATGTATTTTAATAAATAAAAAGCAAATATAGCAGACAATGATAACCGTGACATGGAAGCGCCAGCGCGCCGCGTTCACTTGCACTGCACTGTGAACTAGAGCGCATCTCATCGTAAATGAAAATCAGCGTAGGCCTATGCCTCATACATTAGCACAAATACAGTGCCAGCCACTCAGGAGCTTTTGGCAAAGTCATCTTTCCTTGACCCACGATACAGAGGCAATGGGGGGATGGATTGGGGGAGACAAAAGATGCACTACGGGGGGAAATTGTATCAGCTGACGAGGGAAACAGAGGCGGAGATGATTCGGGAGAGGTCTGTGCACAATCTTGGAGATCTCCTTAATAAACGGAGGTCTGAAATCTCTGCCCCTTTACCGATCAGAGCGCGCGCTGACACGGAGTTAACCCGCTATCTCCAAGAACAACCAATTGACTCTACGGCAGATCCACTAGCATGGTGGCGAGACAATGAAACACGCTATCCGCTCTTAGCAAAATTGGCACATACATGTGTATTTGTGCTACAAGCACAGCATCAGAGCGAGTTTTTAGCACTGCGGGGAACATAGCTACCCCTGTCAGATCGTCACTAAAACCGAGTAAAGTGAACATGTTGGTGTTCCTGTCACGGAACTTGGTTTTGTTTACTGTGTGTGATTTATTTAAAACAAAGCACGTTTATTGCAAAGTTTTTTGGGTTTTTTTGTAAAGGATTTGTTCACTGTGTGTGATTCATTTAATAAGCACATTCACTGCTAGTTGTCTTGCTGTTAATTTTAAATAAACGTAGAGCAAGTAGCTAATCAGTGTCTGCTCGTTTATTCAAACTAAACTGTTTTATTGGAACATACATCTGAGATGAGAGAGGATTAATACAAAGAAATAAAGTTAGCCTACAGTAAGAAGGAGGTGATGCAACTACAATGTGAAACATTAGACATCATTGCTGTTGGTTTTGGATCAATAATGAGATGAGTGAGAGTGGCGTATCCAGGACATTTTTCCGTGGTTTAAGCCCTGAATATTTTGAGGTTAGCCCTGGACCGACACTAAAGGGAAAATAAACGTGAGCAGTGCTGACGGTGAGGATTCTGTAGCCTGTGACAGACTCAGATAAAGCCACCAGTCTCTGTGAACCCTGTGCTCTCTTTTAGCGCTGTTCTGTCCCGAACCATAAACACATTTGCACGTTTAAATCTCGTCTTAAATTAAGCATCTCATTTTTGTGCAATGGGGACAAAACTATACACGCACGTTCTGCTTTAGCAGAGGCTTCCTTTTAAACCCGGCAGAACTGTTAGAGCTCGACAGCTTGTTCCTGTCTCTATCGCTCCACTGGACCGGCCCTCAAATGCAGACTCTACATCAAGACTGAAGATCGGTCTCTATCCTCCAAAGCCCTCTCAATCAATGATCTTATTACTTCTCATAGCTTGGATTTACTTTGTCTTTGTAAAACTTGGCTTAGGCCCAATGTTTTTCTGACACTAAATGAAGCCTCTCCCCCTGATTATGCATATGCACAGGTAGGTCGCACGTCGAAACAGGGTGGTGGTGTTGCAGCCATTCATAAAGCTGCATTTTGCTTTACAGGTCCATCATCACAGCCAAAATTTAACTCATTTGAAGTGTTACTCATCAAACATATTCCTTCTCAAATTAACAGACGAAAGCCATTTTATTTAGCTGTAGTCTATCGCCCTCCGGTTCTCTACTCTTCTTTCTTGAATGAGTTTGGAGTTTTCCTCTCGGACTTAATAACCCACGCCAATAACTCAATCTAGTTGGTGACTTTAATATTCATCTAAATAAGGAGTGTGATCCTCTGGCCAGAGCATTTCAATCACTGCTTACAACCCTGTCTTTCAACCAGTTTGTTCATGAGCCCACATACATTAGTGGAAACTATCTTGATCTTGTTTTGGCTCGGGGAAAATATGTTTCCCATCTCTTGGTCTCCTCTCTTTCATCTGCTGTTTCAGATCACTCACTGGTGGAATTCGAGATAAGTTATAAACTCCCCTCAAATTCCGTCAAATGCGTAGTGTATTCTACGCGGCTGCAATGGAAATGTTTGCCACACGGCTGACAGATGTTCTTCCTAATTTAACTCCACCTGGAAACTCAGTAGATACCTACACACAAGAGGTCCATGCAACCCTCTCGGCCATCACCTTAATACAAAGCGTGAATGAATGACGCATTTTAAATATCGCTCGATCACGCGAATTTGATCGTGGGAAGCCAAAATCGTGATCGTGATTAAAATTCGATTAATTGTCCAGCCCTACCAGAACTAAAGCAAGTCTAAACCAGGACTAAAGCAATTCTAAACTATGACTAAAGCAAGTCTAAACCAGAACTAAAGCAAGTCTACACCAGGACTAAAGCAAGTCTCAACCAGGACTAAAGCAAGTCTCCACCAGGACTAAAGCAAGTCTCCACCAGGACTAAAGCACATCTACACCAGAACTAAAGCACATCTACACCAGAACTAAAGCACATCTACACCAGAACTAAAGCACATCTACACCAGAACTAAAGCACATCTACACCAGGACTAAAGCAAGTCTAAACCAGGACTAAAGCACATCTACACCAGGACTAAAGCAAGTCTACATCAGGACTAAAGCAAGTCTAAACTAGGACTAAAGCAAGTCTTAACCAGGACTAAAGCACATCTACACCAGAACTAAAGCACATCTACACCAGGACTAAAGCAAGTCTAAACCAGGACTAAAGCACATCTACACCAGGACTAAAGCAAGTCTACACCAGGACTAAAGCAAATCTACATCAGGACTAAAGCAAATCTACATCAGGACTAAAGCAAATCTACATCAGGACTAAAGCAAGTCTAAACTAGGACTAAAGCAAGTCTACACCAGGACTAAAGCAAGTCTACACCAGGACTAAAGCAAGTCTACACCAGGACTAAAGCAAGTCTAAACCAGGACTAAAGCAAGTCTACACCAGGACTAAAGCAAGTCTACACCAGGACTAAAGCAAGTCTACACCAGGACTAAAGCAAGTCTACACCAGGACTAAAGCAAGTCTACACCAGGACTAAAGCAAGTCTACATCAGGACTAAAGCAAGTCTAAACTAGGACTAAAGCAAGTCTTAACCAGGACTAAAGCAAGTCTAAACCAGAACTAAAGCACATCTACACCAGAACTAAAGCACATCTACACCAGAACTAAAGCACATCTACACCAGAACTAAAGCAAGTCTACACCAGAACTAAAGCACATCTACACCAGAACTAAAGCACATCTACACCAGGACTAAAGCACATCTACACCAGAACTAAAGCAAGTCTAAACCAGGACTAAAGCAAGTCTAAACCAGGACTAAAGCAAGTCTACACCAGGACTAAAGCACATCTACACCAGGACTAAAGCACATCTACACCAGGACTAAAGCACATCTACACCAGGACTAAAGCACATCTACACCAGGACTAAAGCACATCTACACCAGGACTAAAGCACATCTACACCAGGACTAAAGCACATCTACACCAGGACTAAAGCACATCTACACCAGGACTAAAGCACATCTACACCAGAACTAAAGCACATCTACACCAGGACTAAAGCACATCTACACCAGAACTAAAGCAAGTCTAAACCAGGACTAAAGCAAGTCTAAACTAGGACTAAAGCAAGTCTACACCAGGACTAAAGCACATCTACACCAGGACTAAAGCACATCTACACCAGGACTAAAGCACATCTACACCAGGACTAAAGCACATCTACACCAGGACTAAAGCACATCTACACCAGGACTAAAGCACATCTACACCAGGACTAAAGCACATCTACACCAGGACTAAAGCACATCTACACCAGGACTAAAGCACATCTACACCAGAACTAAAGCACATCTACACCAGGACTAAAGCACATCTACACCAGAACTAAAGCAAGTCTAAACCAGGACTAAAGCAAGTCTAAACTAGGACTAAAGCAAGTCTACACCAGAACTAAAGCAAGTCTAAACCAGGACTAAAGCAAGTCTAAACTATGACTAAAGCCTGTCTACACCAGGACTAAAGGAAGTCTACACCAGGACTAAAGCAAGTCTACACCAGGACTAAAGCACATCTAAACCAGGACCAGGGCTGGACTGGTTTAGTGGCTCAGAGCCAGAAATCTGTGGATTTAGGATGGAGAAACAAGTGCAGAAGTTGCGGGCAAAAAATAAAAATGCTAGAGGTTGATGCCTCAACATGTGCAAAAATAACAGACATGATTAGTGCTGTAGCTTCAGTATCCAAGCCTACAGTACCTGACGACATTTTGCAGAAACATGGAGAGTGTAATTGAAGCATAAGCATGTTAGCTACATGATTAACAGGAGGGAGTGTTAATCAGGGCGGGTGCAGGAGGATAGTGTGTGTGTGTGTGTCCTGGTTGGGCCAATACGAAGATGATGATTTACCTAAATTAATGAATATTATAATAAGACAACTTAATCGTTGTTGCCATTATATAGTCTGTCAGATTGTCACCCACTGCACTAGCCACTCAGTCAGCTAAAGTCAAATAACACAGCATAAGCTAGGTTAGCAGAGTTAACTTATTCAATTGCAACTTTGGCTGACTATTCTAATGTTAACCCTTTAATACCCATAATGGCGTCACGCCTCTTCTCTAGAAAAACTTAAATGATGCCATTTGATTATTTTAATTTTAACTTTCTAGCTCGACGCACTCTCAGAGTTCAGAACTCCTTCCAACGACACGCGATCACGGCGTAAGAGATAGCAGCAGGAAGTGTTAGCGTCACAGAAAACATCCGAAGAAGAAAATGATCCGTTTTTTCAAAATAAAGCGAACGAACAAGGAAACATTGAAGAACTACAATGTCTTATATTAACATAATATAATACTGTGTAGGAGAATATTACGATTTATCAGACATTTTCACATGCTATTTGGGGATTAAAAACCCTTGCATTTTGAAAGCTGTATATTTTTGTTTAGCTGTATTTTCAACGAAGTAGATATTTGCTCATGTTTCTAATGAATTTCCAACATCATTAATATGCAATATTTACGCTGAGTGAATAATATGAATATCATATATTTTTAGGACATTTTGTGTGAGTAATTTGGTAGTATAGGTTGGTTTTCTTTTTTTTTTTAAGGAGTATCTCAACAATGAGAGGTAAATCTTGTTTTGTGTCATATTAAAGAGGGTTTGTGCTCTTTAAAACAAAGTAGCCTATACTTGCAATTGTAAACTAGTTTTTCTGCTGTCTGGTTCATTGAAAAAAAAACAAAAAACATTCCTTTTTAGAATTAGCAGTATTCTACATCCACATTATATTGGGTTCTAAAGGGTTAACTAGCTTTATAACATGGAGCCCTTTGTCCATCTAGAAATCCTGCTCTTCAAGAATACAGGACTATATAACCAAAATGGATCCTTACTATGTGTACTTTTAATAACTCTTCCAAATAATTGTAATCTCTCTCTCTCTCTGTCCTTATGTATAGTCAAGCCAGGTTGAGTTAGCAGTGGAGGAGAGACAGGAGCAACCTTTGATCACCAGGGAGTCTGTCAAGAGAGAGTGAGTACACTGGTCCACTTGCACTGGTACACTGGTCCATGGCACTTAGTTCTCAGCTTTGTAGGGTTTTTTGGAATGGAACAGTAGATATGCATATCTACAGGGACCGCAAGGATGGTGTACTAGTTGGTTGTGTCTGACCGATTGTGGTGGGCCGGTCTGAGTAAAAATGCCAGGGCCTTTTTTTTGTCCCAGTCCAGCCCTGACCAGGACTAAAGCACATCTACACCAGAACTAAAGCACATCTACACCAGAACTAAAACACATCTACACCAGAACTAAAGCACGTCTACACCAGGACTGTAGCACGTCTACACCAGGACTAAAGCAGATCTAAACCAGGACAAATGGCTGTCTACACCAGGACTAAATCAGATCTAAACTAGGACTAAAGCAGATCTAAACCAGGACTAAAGCCTGTCTATACCAGGACTAAAGCAGATCTAAACTAGGACTAAAGCAGATCTAAACCAGGACTAAAGCCTGTCCTGCTCACACGCCCAGCGCTAACAGTCCATCTCAATCTGTACCCGGCCCGGGACAATGGCGCCAAAGGCTTTGAAGACATGGTGACAGTTGGTCTTTTCTGTAGTTATTTTTAAACGTGGACTTCGAAGACAGGTTTAAAACTCATATTAAATTTAAAGCTGAAGCTGAAAGAAAACTTGCCAAAAAGTGTGCTTTAATGAAGCGCAGTAGTCTGGCGAAATTTCTAGAAAGACCTGGCGCATTTTTGGTACAATGAGCCGTGACGAGGTTCAAATCTGTCGGAGGGAGCTCGTGTAAACAGTTTAAAGTGGATTTTGTACCTGCCACAATGCTAGTTTAGGGGAAAAAAAGCTACCCAAGCAAACAAAGGGCTCAAAAAGTCCACTTACTTTGCTTCTGACTTCTGCCGAGAGTCCGTACGCTGGTCCCTTATTAAAATGAGTCATTGTCCTTTAGTGTGTGGTAAAAATCCGCGGCTACAAAGTAGCAAAGAGCTGCTGTGGTGAAACAAGCTCCTCTAAAGCGGTGTATGTGGGGGACCTCGTTAACCTCGTAACAGGGCAGAAAGTCCGTAAGAGTTAATGCAGAGCAGGAACAGCTCACCGTCTAAACAATCTGTCCAACTTTTCACTGGACAAAAGAGATGCAGTGTAGCAGCCAATCGGAATGCGCTGTGACCCGAGTGCACGCCCCTTTGCTCGTGTTCTTTTGCATACGATGTGCTGGAACTCACTGTAAACTGTGTAAATGCTCATAGGCTATAATAAAAGACTGTTAGTTCTTTCTGTAACCTCTCAAATACACAGGCCTATTTCACAACAAGGTACCAACCAGTGGAAAACACCTGGCAAAGTGTTCCCAGTTACTTTCTGTGATATTTGAAAATGATAAAAAGTCCCTGGGGAAGAGCAATTGCCTTTGACTTGCTGTTTCCACATAGCCTTTGTTGGTTGGCAACAGAATTTCTGAAATTCAAAAAAGATCAGCTATAAGAGCAAAACATTTTGTAACTACTCACATTTATGGACCAGTTGCATACCTAGACATACTGGTCTTAAGAGCAATACTGGCAGGTTTATTTTAACCCATGAGTGTGATTTTACACAATGAATGGTATGTGGGGTATCACACGTGAAGAAAATAGTCACCAGACTATAGTCTAAATTTAGTCACATAATATTTACCAGAACAACTCTAATTAAAAAAAGGCATAAACAGACCAGTTCATAAATTGTTTGGTCTGGGAAACCCTGATTTAGTAGATGACCAATTCCTTATTTACAGAGAAAAGTTTATTCTTTTACATACTTTGGGTAAGTAAAGTTAATTCCTTTTAAAATATTGGGTGGTGTATTTTACTCATCACATGAGTGTATTCTCTATAGTGATCTATGTGCAGCCGTTTTCTTCCTGAACAGTAGCATGGGTGGGTCTACTGAATAGTCTGTACACAGAAAACAGTGCAACTCTGTGATATCAAAGTTTGGCCATTCCTCAGAGCTGTGTCACAGGTCAGAGAGTCAGAATTTTCCCAGAGTTCAGTTGAGTGAGTGAGCAGTGTCTGATGGTCCCATCTCATCTCCACAGACCAAAGCAGGTCCGGCGAGGATGTGAGTGTCCCATTTTTGACTGAGCAGCAGAAGTCAAGAGTGTCTCTTCCACAGATATGCACAGGTCCAGGGTGGATTGTAATAAAGTGTCTCTTGTCTTCCCTCACCCCCATCACCTTCTCTCTTTGGTTCAGTCCAACAAAGTGTCTGGATGCTCTTCCTGTCCTGCTCTCCTCCCAGGAACAGGATAAGGCACACAAAAGAAACAAAAACAGAGCAGTGACAATATCTGTGAAAGAAAAACAGACAATGCTCTTTCTCTTTTTGATGAATACCACTAAGAGTTATGTGCTCATTTTAAAATGTGTGAAAAATGTGTTAAAAATGTAGTAAAGAAATCAGTTTTTAACATTTAAAATAAGAGATGGTTCTGAAATACACCAATTCCATATCCTGGAAGAACTGGAACATTTAAGGCATGTTATAAGTGGTCCAGATCAGAGCAGGGTGGTGCAGTTTGGTTCGGGTAACCCCTAAAGAGGCGTTGCGTTTTCACTGCACTTTGTAACAGTCTGCTATGGAAACAGGGTTATAGTACAAGTGTCACACAGGTTGTTTTTATTCGATTGTATCAGAAGAAAACTTTTACACCATAGATGTGTTGCCTTTAATAAAAGAAAATCCTTCTGTTTAATGGAATGTAGACATCAAATTTATTTTTTAATTTACCAAACCAGAGCCACAGCACTAACCACTAATAAACAAGTATAAGATTTAGCAATTTTCATCTTGGATTGTGTGTGTTGAGAAAACATTTCTAATTTGTATCTTTGATTCTTGTTTTTGTTACCTTGTGCAGCAGCTGTTTCATGTGAGAAATGTATCCACCTTGTTCCTCACAAATCTCTGTAAATTCCACCAAACCACAGCTGGTTCAAACCAAGGTTCAAATCAAGCAGTTATGGTTTGTTTAAAGTTTAACGATGGAAGGAAAAAATGCGCTCGGTGATGGCAGGTGGTTCACCCAATCACTTCCTCTAGTACCTTCCTTTTTAAAAAGCTTTCTGTGGAAGTCTCCAGATGGTTCTGTGGAACAGACCAGTCAGGTTATTTTTATCATCCAATCAACAGGCTGCTGTGTTGAGCTTATAGAGAGCAGACCATTCTAAAGGATTTAAAAGCTGAGGGAGACAGTACAAATACAATTTTTGAGACAATGGAAACTCGCCTATACTAACCTGGCAACTGATGACAGCTCAGTGTATCCTTCTGAAAGGCACTGTACTATTTTGAAACCCGAACTGTGAGTTAGATAACTTTTGGCTTGTTCTGACTATGAAGGCAGCCTAACAATTATGAACCTTTGTTATCCACTTACAGTATGATCATAGCCTTACCAATTACACACTTTAAAAAAATACTCAAATTAATATGCTTTCACACTTACACTACTGTGATTTGGAAAGTATCAGAAATATTCATAAAGTCACAATTAATGTTAGTAATTGTTTAGTGTGTGAGTGGAAACACTGCATTATATTCAGGCTTCCAATTGTAAGGTTTTAGAGATGTGACAACCATGGAACCTCTTAAATGGTTCTTTAGTAAGGACGCCGCCATACAACGATTTTACAGCGAAATACAGCGGACCTTCGTCCACCTTCCGCTTTTGGAGGGCAGGCTCCAAAAGCGGAAATATAAGGAGAAACCCAGTGGCAACTTTACAAGTGTAAAATTTTTTGAATTTTTGATTAATATGTCCGTTTATGCTATCAGAAAACTATTGTTTTACTATAAAGTAAATGCCGAAAAGTCCGGATGTAACTGCCATTTTATTGCTCTGTCGTAATGACAATATTGGTGAATAGGGACCAATGGGCAGATAACATCCATATTTATTTACAATCTATGGTGACGGCCCACCTCCTGGGCATTATGGAAGATCAAAGAGTTTTTGTACTAGTGTGCCACCTCTGGTGTTAGCAGAACTGCATCCAGTGTTGTGCATGTTCACTATGCACACGCTTGTATGAGCACGAACGAACAACTGAAGAAGAATCTGCTGGTTTTGAGTTCGCTGGAGGCCTGTCTCTTCCCTGTGCTCACAGGATTCATTTTCAACTTTGCCGATAGCGTTGCTTAGTTTACTTAAGGGGAATCAGGAAGTAAGAACCAGTGTGATGTTCAGGAGCCTCGAGGCTGAACAGTCCCTACTGACCAAATTAGTAGAGTTGTGTTTGGTATTTTGGGGTATTTTAAGAGGGTTTCTTCGAAGATGATTTCAAATTTGCTAATGTTAAATTAAATATGAATATTGTGTAGTTTCATAATTGATCTCAAATCTTTTGTGTAAGATTTGTGTATTTATTGAGCTGTGTCGGAGGTATTTGGCTAGAAAGGCAATTACACACCTTTTTCCATTTTTTTCCATAACTCTAGGTTCTAAAATCTTTCAATAGACAAAATGTATAAACCTAAACAGAAATTTAAAATATATGTTTTGCAACAATATATTATAAATAATATAAATGAGATGACTCATTTATACCAGCCGTCACAGCCAAAAATGTTAAATGCCATGATTGAGTAACAGAGCATTTATTCACAGACAATACAAAACATCAGTCACGTTTGTACTTTTGGTCCAACAGTGTGTTCTTTGGTTGAAGGGCTACAGTGTGTGTTCAGACGATTCGTCCCAGAAAAATGGCCTTGGGGTATCTGTCCCTCAGCGCAGCCCACTGCACAAAGAAATAGTCTGATATAGGGTAGAGGATCCTCCCACTAAGAGATAGTGTCTCCACTCTGCAGATGCTTTCCACATAAATGATTACAACTTTCTTTATTCCCAGAATTCCGAGCAGGAGCCCCGCTGCACACAGAGGAACGCAGGTCCCAGGGCCATTACACAGCACCTGAAACAACAAAACCAGAAGAAAAGAGGATAAGTACATTTCCAGGAAGTGACATTTTCTCCAGGACTCCTGATCAGTCACAGGCATTTCAAAATCAGTATACTTACCCATCTCAGATACATTATATATTTACTTCATAAAGAGATTTTCTGATATTGTGATGAGGAATTATCAAAAGTTCTGCAGACCAGTGACCAAAAGAGATTTGAAACGACTAGTAATTTTCAACTGTGCAAAACAAGCATGCTAGTTAAAAGCATGGTTAAAATTTACACAGTGACCGACAAACTCACATTCATTCACCAGTTCACCAACACATGCATGTCTTTGGGCAGTGGTAGGAAGCCAGACTTGGAGAGAACCCAAAGTAACATGGGGAGGACACAGAAAGGCCACTGGTGGTACTTAATATGTTAAATCTCTGTCTCAGAGAAGCCGTGGCAGCCGTGCAGACCGAGGGGGAGGAGCTGGATGAATAAGAGGCCTCAGTGCAGTGGGAGGTTGGGGGAGTACAGGGAGTTTAGGTTTACAGGAAACCAGACAGAGCTGCTCTGTAGCACAAGCTTGGTCTGGAAAAGCCATCACACAAACTTGCAGCACTCTGAAAGCACTCATTGACGTAATGCCTCTCCACCTTCATGACAACCACCTTAAACCCCGCCTTAACATGAGTTATTGTCATTTCAAACAATAATCTGAACCTTTGACGCATGCAGCTGCCTCCAAGGACAAGGAAAATGGATTCTATCACACATTTTCCATTTTTAGTTATGGGAAAAGCATTAGAAACCAGTGCTGTTCTTAAAAAAAACACCAAACTAATAACATTTCTATTACTGGGCCAGAATATGTATGAATAATTGTTGTCCCTTTTTGCTTTCATGTTCCCTTTAGTGACACTTTACAACTGCCTCATGTTTAGCAAAAAAAGGTTCTGAAAAATCATATCCAAAGTCAATCAAAAGCAGCTTACAATAGTATTAAATATTGTAAGCCAGAGTTTTGCCTCAGCCCATTGTAAACAAGCTTTGTCCCTGGATGGTGTTCACATCCCTCTTCTTTGCTTGATACAGCTTTAACTCTCATTTGTAGACGGATTTGAACTGCATCAGTGTTCTTGATTCATGCAGTGATTACAGAGCAGCCTATTTCTAATGCACTGATGCTTGAGCCTGAACATCACCTGCTAATTAGTTGCCAAATGCTCCTCCAGGTTTCTCTTTTTTTCCTTTTTAAAAATCATACCACTTACTTCTTTTGTTTCTCCTATCCCAACCTTTGGAATATTTGTGCTACCATCAAATTTCTAAAAAGCTATTATTTTTCATGAAATAGTAAAATGTCCCAGTTTCAACTCATACAGTTCTGCTCATAAGTTTTGTGATTTTTTAAGGCCATTTTTCAGAGAATAAATTGATCAGGGTCATGAATAGAATGCACATGTATTAGATTTACAAATCATTGCATTCAGTTTTTATTTACATATGACATTTTACAACCCCTTTTTTGATGGGTACAGGGGTGATTGTTTTTTGTGTGAAATCCATTATACCAGCTGAATGTTTCCCCCTCTGCAGAGCCATCAGTGCCTGACAGGAGAATTCTTGGCAGGACCAGGCTGGCACGAAGTCCGCACCTTTGTGTTGGTGCAGCCACTGTGATTGAGAGGCTTCTGATGGCCTGACCGATGCCACGGTGACCGCACACTGCTCTGGAATCTGTAGCAACTTCTGACGTATCAACACAGTGACCAACAAAGCCTGACATTTTTCAACTTAAGTTTTACTTTTAAATATGCTGCGAGCCTCTGTTTAGTTTAGAACCATGTGTTTAAGTCATACTCTCTGGTTTGTTGCCAGTGGAAAACAATGTGGAAACCTTGAAGAACGGTTAATTACAAATCATTCAACTTGACTCTTGTGCTGCATTCCTTCCCCCTCAAATTTTTCCATGTGAGACAATTAAAATGAAGGTCTTACACATTTAGACAATCTGTGATCTGAGTTTTGTCATCAAACGTGTCACTTCCTGCTTGGGGTTTGTTAAACTGGCTGTGTGTACCAGCCGTAAGGGATCAGCTGATATCGCAAAAGAGAGCCAGATGACAAGACGTGAACTCTTTTCACACATCTTTTGAAGGACTTGCCCCCCTGGACTTTCTCTCAACCAGCGAACCTAAGTTGATAGAATTTGTAATTTTGGGCCATTTTTCAGAGAATATGAATGATAACACAAAAACATATTTTTCACTCATAGTTAGTGATTGAGGGAAGGCATTTATTGCCAAATATTTCTGTTTACTTTTTTTTTATATCATAATGACAACAGAAACTACCCAAATGACCCTGATTAAAGTTTACATACCCTGGTGATTTTGGACTTCCAGAAGTCTTTCCCCGTAGTGGTTATGACGCACAGGCGGGGAAACATGTTGTCGTCCTTCAGCGTGGGCCACGTCTCTGAACTAATATTGCCTACATTTACAGGCTTATACATGTAGGTTTGTTAATATTTATTTATACTAGTAAAGGTAAAGCCCGCGGGTATGGATCTGAAATAGGCTGCGTAGTTTGACAAGGAATAGGGAGAGGAAAAGCCAAGTGAGCCACAGGTTGACGGCATATTGAAGTGTTCTCTAGAAAACGCTATTGGCTTGCATCTTTTTTGCCACCTAACTATTTTATTGGTGAGATTTGGGCCGGTGAGCTTTCATTTTACCGGCCAATTAAGCAACAAATCAACCATTTGAAAGCTGGCCAACACCGGCTAACAGAAACTCTGACAGAGTCTGAGTTATTTTAAAAATAATATAAAGTCTTATATTACTCTCTGGGGAGAACTCAAATGTGCAGTTCATGTAAGACAGCCCAAGAATTTATAGGAACTGAGGCTTTTTGCCAAGAAGAATGGCCAGCTTTACCATCTATGAAAATAAAGAGCCTCATCCACAACGACCACAAAAGACTTCAAGCTGTCATTGATGTTAAAGGTGGCAATACATGGCATTAAGAACCATGTATATAAACCTTTGATCAGGGTCATTTGGGTAGTTTCTGATGTCATTATGATTTAAGAAAAAGTACACAATTGTTTGACAATAAATGTCTTCACCCAACCACTAACTATAAGTGAAAGAAAAGTTTTTGAGTTATCATACATATTCTCTGAAAAATGGTCAAACAATCACAAATTCTGCCAGGGTATGTGAACTTATGAGCACAACTGTATGTCAGACCTTTTCACAATCCAGTATAGACTAAGCACAAAAAGATATTTACTCCTAGCTGTGTGGAACATTCACCTATACTGCACATCATCTTGTTGTTTAGGATCACTTCCGGGTCGGGTACGCTGGCGCGTTTGGCTGCCGCTCCTCTCACCGTTTTGTTTACTCTAGTAATGTTTTAATAGTATTTTTAGCGCCTCTATGTTTGAAATGGTGGTGCCATTTTACTTGTTTTGGACTGTTGTTTTTATCTCTGTGCTTCACTTGGAACATCTGCAACGGAATAATTTGCAACGAGCGACGGGGAATTCAACGCGTTGGTCTGTATATGTGGACTCTACGACATCAAGATCACGGTGTGCTACGGGGATTCAACGCCTAGAACCAGCCGAGTTTGTGGATCTAATGACTATGGCCTTAAGGTACACTGCACGCGAACTGTTGAATTTAAAACAGAACTCATCTCGTTTAGCTAAAGACTCTTATGATCTTTGCCGTGACGCTGGCTTGCTACGTCCTAAACGGTACATTCACCGGGGGTTAGGGCGAAGCTTTACAGTTTCATCTTCTCCCAGCATTTGTACTTCTACATGCCGAAAGACTAACAATCTATCCTACACTGGTATTGAATTTAATACCAGTACCCGTGGGTTTAAATCATTGTTGACTCCTTTTCATAGCTCGGCTCATGCTGCATTATTTAATGCCCGCTCTGTGAATAACAAGGCACTGCTTTTATCGGATTTTATTCTGGACAAAAGTTGGACTTCCTGTTTTTAACTGAAACCTGGCATAGAGAAAATGATGGACTTCTGTTTAATCAGATCACTCCTGCTGGTTTTGGAATCATAGATCTTCCGAGGTTATCTGGCAGAGGTGGAGGCATTATTGTGGTCTACAACCTGCAATTCAAGATAAGCCCTGTATCTGTCTCCCAGTTCTCATCATTTGAATGCCTAGTTCTGAGCATTTCTGCTCCTACATCCACCATCATTGCAACAGTCTATAAACCACCAAAGACATCACATGAAGCTTTTACATCCGATTTTGCTGAGTTTCTGTCTATGTTGAGCTTGAAGTTCCATAGAATTCTTATTGTGGGGGATTTTAATATACATGTGGACCGAAGTGACTCTGCGGCTGCCAAGGAATTTTTATCACTTCTTGACTGTCTTAACTTTTCGCAGTTGGTAACAGGCCCAACTCATTGTAAAGGCCATACCCTGGATCTTGTGATATCAAATGGTTCATTTGTATCACAGTTATCATCTGTTGACATTGGATTGTCTGATCACTCAGCTGTTTTCTTTAATCTGGAGATGCATCTTTCAAGTGTGCCTACAAAACGAACTGCAACATTCGAAGTGGAAGTCTATTGATCAAACAGTTTTTCTAATTCTGTTGTATCCACTTTAAGTGACCAACATTCAACATCTTTGGAGGAGGAACTTTCACAGTTTAACAATGCACTTGTTACTAATCTTGACTCTTATGCACCTCTAAGGTCACAGATTACTTCAGCCCGCACTGCTCCTTGGTATAATGATGATTTGCGCATTAGGAAGGCTGCATGTCGTAAAATGGAGCGTAAATGGCGTCTTACTGGCTTGCATGTTCATTATTTGGCTTGGAAGGACCTTCTGGGTGACTACAGAGCATTAATGGAGACTGAAAGATCTTCTTATTTTTCTCAGACTATTGAAAACAACCAAGGAAACCCCAGACATTTGTTTCAAACCATAAATAGACTGCTTAAAGTTGATACTGCCACCACCTTGCCTGTCTCTCAACAGCTATGTGACTCTTTTCTTAAATTTTTAACTCTAAAATTGAAAGTGTTCGCAAACAAATTTCTGCCGCATCTGCTCCCACTGTCTCACTTCTCTGTTCACCTGGGTTTACTGGTTTTCCTTTTACTAATTTTCCACATCTTGATTCTGAGGGTCTGAAAAGGGAGGTATCAAGCATGAAATCTACCACTTGCATGCTTGATCCTATTCCCTCAAGCTTGTTTAAATCTTGCTTCAATGTTTTGAGCCCTAATGTCCTTAGTATTATGAATCATTCTTTGCAGACGGGAGAGGTTCCTGCAGCATTAAAGATTGCTGCTGTAACCCCAGTACCAAAAAAAGAAAATACTACTCTGGAGGATTTTAATCATTTTCGACCCATCTCCAAGCTTCCGTTCATGGCAAAAATACTTGAGCGTGTTGTTGCCTTTCATCTACGTAACCATCTCGCAATTAATAACCTGTTTGATCCAGTCGGGTTTTCGTAAATTCCACAGTACTGAAACGGCTCTGGTCAGAGTTACCAATGATTTGTTGATGGCTTCTGACTCTGGTGTAATCTCCATTCTCATCCTTCTTGATTTAAGAGCAGCTTTTGATACTGTTGATCATAGTCTACTACTCGCCCGTCTTGAACAAGATTTTGGTGTGTCGGGGACAGCTTTGAAGTGGTTTAAGTCCTATTTTACTGACCGTTCTCAGTTCATTTCTATGGGTGGTTTCAGGTCTGAGATTAGCTCTGTTTCCACTGGGGTTCCTCAGGGCTCAGTCTTGGGCCCTCTGCTTTTTAACATTTATCTGGCACCCCTTGGACAGTTATTGCGATCGCTTGGCCTCCATTATCACTTTTATGCTGATGATACGCAGATTTATATACACTCAAAGTCTGGTGAACATCTTGATGTTGATTTTCTGTCCGGCTGTGTTTCTGAGATAAAGAAATGGATGAGTACAAATTTTTGTGTCTGAACAGTGGTAAAACTGAAGTTATGCTAATTGGTTCCGTCATCAAATTTCAAAAACTGGTTCATTATCTCTGACTATTGATGGCTCTGTCTTGGCTACTCAAGCTAAAGTGAGGAATCTTGGAGTTATTTTTGATACCAGGCTTTCATTTGATTCTTTTGTCCAGAGTACAGTTAAATCATCTTTTTTTCACCTCAGAAATATAGCTAGACTACGTCCTATGCTAAACTTCTCAGTAGCTGAAAAGCTGATGAATTCCTTTGTCATCACTAGGATTGATTACTGTAACGCCCTTCTAGCCGGAGTCTCTAAATCCACACTTAAAAACTACAATATGTTCAAAATTCGCCAGGATACTGACTGGGACCAGGGTTTGTAATCACATCACTCCAGTCTTGGAGTCTTTACACTGGCTCCCAGTCCGATTCAGAGTAGATTTTAAAATTATGATGCTGACATATAAAGCGTTGCATGGCTTGGCCCCTTATTATCTGTCTGAGTTGTTAACTCCCTATACCCCAACTCGGAGACTGCGTTCATCTCAATCCAACTTGTTGGCTGTTCCTCAAACACGCCTACGATCTATGGGTGACAGGGCTTTTTCTTCCTATGCTCCTGTCCTTTGGAATTCTCTGCCTCCTGATCTTAGGGAAGCACAGGGCTATGACATTTTTAAAGGTAGACTTAAGACCTATTTTTTTAAATTAGCATTTGATAGTTGATGTTACTTTTAATTGTTTGAACTTTGTATTGCTTGTTTTTTGTATTGCTTGTTTTTTGTACAGCGCTTTGAGAAGTTGCCTTTAAAGGCGCTTTATAAATTAAAGTTTATTATTATTATAACATTCTGCACTCATTTTAGTGGTGGACACCGTTTTCCCCAGTCATTAACAAATGAAACAAAGAAACACTGCCACGCTCGACCTATTTTTGGCTCAAAACATTACAATCCAACATTTGCTGAGGTGTGCGTTGGCTAAAAGGGTGAACACAGCCAAAAACAAAAGTACATTTTTCTTGTATTCTGTCACAGTCATGGTTTGATATCCAAGTTTGACAGTAAACAGTGCTAAAGTGGACCATAATGTCATCAATAGTCCATGCCATATCATGAGACTTTTCTGTTGCCACTGAGTCATTTTTCATTCTTTTTCCTCCCGACTTCCTCGGGCCTAATAAAAAATAACTCGAGCAAAAAAATACCCTGGCAGAATTTGTGATTTTTTTACAAGGGATCTTCACACAAGTTTAGATTAGATAAATGATAACACACAAAAAAAAACCTTTTCACTTCTGACTCAGAATTATTTGTTGGGTGAAGCCATTTGTTGTCAATCAATTGTGTTTAATCTTTTAAATCATAATGACAACAGAAACAACCCAAATGACCCTGATCAAAAGTTTACATACCCCAGTTCCTAATACAAGGTATTGCCACCTTTAACATCAATGACAGCCTGAAGTCTTTTCTGGTAGTTTAATTTTGGTCTCATCACTCCAAATGACTTTGTTCCAGAAGTTTTGAGGTTTGTCTCTGTGCTGTTTATAAGCGGGATGCTTTGTGGCATTTGCGTAGTAATGGCTTTATTCTAGCAACTCGACCATGCAGCCCATTTTTCTTCAATTGGCTCTTTATTGTGCATCTTGAAACAGCCACACCACCTTTTTTCAGAAAGTCCTGTATTTTAATTGAAGTTTTGTGGGTTTTTCCTGTATATCCCTAACAACTTTCCTGGCAGTTGTGTCTAAAATATTTTGTTGGTCTACCTGATCTTTTTACTTTTTTTATTTTTAACTCCTTGGATATTTTTTTATATCCCTTTCCTGATTTATTCAGTTCAATTACCTTTGCCCATGACTCAGAATACAGAAACATCAGTGCAGCACTGGATGAGAGATGCAAGTGTCTGTCAGGGGCCCAGAAACTCATTGACCTTTTACACACACACACACACACACACACACACACACACACACACACACACACACACACACACAAAGTTTAGTTTGTAAGTTTGTAAGTAAGTTTGCTTTATACATAATTTGAAATACTGGAACCAACTAAATTATGGATTTTTTAGAGCCATCCATCCATCTTCTACACACACACACACACACACACACACACACACACACACACACACACACACACACACACACACACACACACACACACACACACACACACACACACACACACACACACACACACACACACACACACACACACACACACAGATTACAAGCAAACAGATCACAGGTGAGGCATTCAAACCTCTTTATGTCAACTTGTGTGCATGTTATTAGACCAAAATCATCAGGGTATGTAAACTTTTGATCAAGGTCATTTGGATAGTTTCTGTTGTCATTACACACACGCACGCGCACACACACACACACACACACACACACAATCAATATAAATCACCCATTGTTATGTACCCACCACCATCACTGCTATCAATCAATGCTGAACCCACTAGCACCCTCACCCATACTAATCTAACTATCCCTTCCATACATCTCCAACATTCTTTATACTTTTCTTAAATGTGTTATTTGTTTTTGACTTCTTGATTGTTTTGTCTAGTCCAAATTCTACAGGCTGATCCCTTTTATTACTTTACTCTGTTCCCTTATTTTTGTTTTGGGTTTTCTCAAAGTTATCCATTCCTTTAAGTTTCACCCACTATTTTGCTTTTCAAACTTCTTTTGGATGTTTAATGGTAATTTTATAAGTTTAGTTTGTAAGTTTGTAAGTAAGTTTGCTTTATACATAATTTGAAATACTGGAACCAACTAAATTATGGATTTTTTAGAGCCATCCATCCATCTTCTACCGCTTATCCGGGATCGGGTCGCAGGGGCAGCAGTCTAAGCAGAGACGCCCAGACTTCCCTCTCCACAGACACTTCCTCCAGCTCTGCCGGGGGGATACCGAGGCGTTCCCAGGCCAGCCGAGAGACATAGTCCCTCCAGCGTGTCCTAGGTCTTCCCCGGGGTCTCCTCCCGGTGGGACATGCCCGGAACACCTCTCTAGGGAGGCATCCAGGAGGAATCCGAAACAGATGCCCGAGCCACTTCAGCTGGCTTCTCTCAATGTGGAGGAGCAGCGGCTCTACTTTGAGCTCCTCCCGAGTGACAGAGCTCCTCACCCTATATCTAAGCCACCCTGCGGAGAAAGCTCATTTCGGCCGCCTGTATCCGGGATCTTGTTCTTTCGGTCATGACCCAAGCTCATGACCATAGGTGAGAGTAGGAATGTGGATCGACCGGTAAATCGAGAGCTCGCTCAGCTCCTTCTTTAACACGACAGACTGGTACCAAGCTCCTGCTCCGGTCATACAAGGACCAAACAGCCTTTGGCAAAGGGCCCCGGGCCCCATACTTCCAGAGCACCCCCCACAGGGCCTTCTCCAGATCCACGAAGCACATGGACTGGTTGGGAAAACTCCCATAAGCCCTCCAGCACCCTGGAGAGGGTATAGAGCTGGTCCAGTGTTCCACGACTATCAACTATCGGCCGCATTCTCCTCTCCAGTACCCTGGCATAGACTTTTCCGGGGAGGCTGAGGAGTGTGATCGCTCTGTAGTTGGAAGACAACCTCCGGTTCCCCTTCTTGAAAAGAGGGACCACCACGCTGGTCTGCCAGTCCAGAGGTACTGTCCCCAACCGCCACGCAATGTTGCAGAGGCGGTTGGAACACACACCCCGGTCCCCCTTCTTGAAAAGACTGACCACCACCCCGGTTTGCCAGTCCAGGGGTACCGTCCCCAACCGCCAAGCAATGTTGCAGAGGCGTGTCAGCCAAGACAGCCACACAACATCCAGAGACTTGAGGTACTCAGGGCGTATCTCATCCACACCCGGTTCCTTGCCACCGAGGAGCTTCCCTCAGTTCCACTACGTCAGTGACTTCAGCTTGGGTGATGGACGAGTCCATCTCTGAGCCCTCAGCCTCTGCTTCTTCAGTGGAAGAAGTGTCAGTGGGGTTGAGGAGATCCTGTAAGTATTCCTTACACCGCCCAACAATGTCCCCAGTTGAAGTCAGCAGATTCCCACCTCCACTGTACAGTGTTGGCAGGGCCAATCACGCCCCTCCAGGTGTCACTGTCGCTGCCCCCAGCAGAACAAAGGAGTCCCTGGTCAGAGCATTTTCCAGTGCCCCTCCCAGAGACTCCAAGAAGGCCGGGTACTCTGCACTGCCATTTGCCCCATAAGCACAGACAACAGTGAGCGACCTATCCCTGACCTGAAGGCGCAGGGAAGCGACCCTCTCATTCACCAGGGTGAACTCCAACACATGGCGGCTGAGCTGTGGGGCTATGAGCAAACCCACACCAGCCCACCGCCTCTCACCACAGGCAACTCCAGAGTATTGGAGAGTCCAGCCTCTCTTGAGGAGTTGGGCTCCAGAGCCCAAACTGTGTGTGGAAGTGAGCCCAACTATCTCTAGTCGGTATCTCTCAACCTCCCGCACAAGCAAGGTGACATTCCATGTCCCTAGCGCCAGAATCTGTGTCCAGGCATTGGGTCGCTGAGGCCCCCGCCTTCAACTACCACCCAATCCACTGTGCACCGGCTCCTTACGGTTCCTCCTGCAGGTGGTCCCATGTCGCTCCTTCGGGGCTGAGCCCGGCCGGGCCCCGTGGGGAAAGACCCAGCCACCAGGCACTCGCTTTCGAGCCTCCACCCCGGGCCTGGCTCCAGGGTGGGGCCCGGGTTGCGTCATACCGGGCGACCTAACGGTCCTTGATCTTATCTTTTCCATAATGGGTTTTGAACCGTTCTTTGTCTGGCCTGTCACCTAGGACCTTTTTGCCTTGGGAGACCCTACCAGGGGCATATAGCCCCGACAACATAGCTCCTAAGATCATTCCGGCACTCAAACTCCTCCACCACGATAAGGTGGTGGTTCAAGGAGGAGATTTTTAGAGCCCTCTTTTGTCAAATAAATATAGACTGTAAGTAAGTTTTGCATGTCAAATTTCTACACAGTATGTTAAATAATGGTACAATTATGGAATTGTACAGAGTAAATAATACATATTTGTTTAAAGAGTGTTTTACCTTATGTACTATGGCAATGGCACATTTTCCTTTGGTGTAATTTATGAAATTTCCAAGTAAAGTCTTCATCAATTTTAACTCCTAAAAATGTGGTTTTCTTTACCCTTTGAATATCAGTCCCATCAATTTTCAGAAATAAGAAGGACCCAGAACAAAGAAGGAGCTGCGGTCTTTCTTGGGTCTTACTGGGTGGTACCAGAGGTTTGTACCACAGTTTGCCACTATTGCCACTCCATTCACAGCCCTAACAGCCAAGGACAAAAATAACCCAGTGACCTGGACAGAGGGATGCAAGACAAATTTCCAAAAAAATGTTCCTGTGCTCTTCACCAGTACTACAAAGTCCAGACTTTACCAAACGCTTCCTGGTCCAGGTGGACACCTCAGCAGTGGGTCTGGGTGCCGTGCTGATCCAAGGAAATTCTGGTGAGGAACATCCTGTTGTGTACTTGAGTCGGAAGCTGTTACTTTGGGAAGCCAAGTACTCGGTCATTGAGAAGGAGGGACTCGCCATCAAATGGGCCTTGAAGAGTCTCCAATAAAACCTCATCGGAAGGGAGTCTGAGTTAGAGACCGACCACCAGGCCCTCACATGGATCAACAGCATGAATGTGGAGGCAAAAACGGGTCTGGGAGGAGTTTGGTGAGACCATGGCGAAGGACTATCGGTTGGCCTTGAAGATATTCTGGCAAACTGGCAAAGCGCCTCAGGAGGGGAAAGCAGTGCCCTGCCAATACTTGGAGGATCTCCTCAACCCCAACTTCCAATGAGAAGGCAGAGGCCGAGGGCTTGGAGGTGGACTCTTCCAGCACCCAAGCTGAAGTCACCGGGTCCTTTTTTATTTTTATTTTATTTAACCTTTATTTATTTAGGAACCGTAAGGGGCCGGTGCAAAGTGGATTGGGTGGCAGCCGAAGGCGGACGCCTCGACGACCCAATCCCCGGACACGGAATCTGGCGCTAGGGACATGGAATGTCACCTCGCTGGCGGGGAAGGAGCCTGAGCTTGTGCGGGAGGTTGAGAGATACCGACTAGAGATAGTCGGGCTCACCTCCACGCACAGCTCGGGCTCTGGAACCCAAATCCTCGAGAGAGGCTGGACTCTCCACTACTCTGGAGTTGCCTGCGGTGAGAGGCGGCGGGCTGGTGTGGGCTTGCTCATAGCCCCCCAGCTTAGCCGCCATGTGTTGGAGTTCACCCCGGTGAACGAGAGGGTCGCTTCCCTGCGCCTTCGGGTCGGGATAGGTCTCTCACTGTTGTTTGTGTTTACGGGCCAAATGGCAGTGCAGAGTACCCGGCCTTCTTGGAGTCTCTGGGAGGGGTGCTGGAAAGTGCTCCGACTGGGGACTCCGTCGTTCTACTGGGGGACTTCAACGCTCACGTGGGCAGCGACAGTGACACCTGGAGGGGCGTGATTGGGAGGAACGGCCCCCCTGATCTGAACCCGAGTGGTGTTCTGTTATTGGACTTCTGTGCTAGCAACAGTTTGTCCATAACGAACACCATGTTCAAGCATAAGGGTGTCCATCAGTGCACGTGGCACCAGGACACCCTAGGTCGGAGATCGATGATCGACTTTGTAGTTGTTTCATCTGACCTCCGGCCGTATGTCTTGGACACTCGGGTGAAGAGGGGCGGAGCTGTCAACTGATCACCACCTGGTGGTGAGTTGGATCCGATGGCGGGGGAGAAAGCTGGACAGACTCGGCAGGCCCAAACGTACTGTGAGGGTCTGTTGGGAACGTTGGCAGAGCCCCTGTCAGAAAGACCTTTAACTCCCACCTCCGGCAGAGCTTCGACCAGATCCCGAGGAGGTTGGAGACATTGAGTCCGAGTGGACCATGTTCTCCACCTCCATTGTCGATGCGACCACTGCTGTGGCCGTAAAGTCTCCGGTGCCTGTCGTGGCGGCAACCCCGAACCCGGTGGTGGACACCGGAAGTAAGGGATGCCGTCAAGCTGAAGAAGGAGACCTACCGAGCCTGGTTGGCCCGTGGGACTCCTGAGGCAGCTGATAGGTACCGGCAGGCCAAGCGGACTGCAGCCCGGGTGGTCGTGGAGGCTAAAACTCGGGTCTGGGAGGAGTTCGGTGAGGCCATGGAGAAAGACTATCGGTCGGCCTCGAAGAAATTCTGGCAAACCGTCCGGCGCCTCAGGAGGGGAAGCAGTGCCCTGCCAACACTGTTTACAGTAGAGGTGGGAACCTGCTGACTTCAACTGGGGATATTGTTGGACGGTGGAAGGAATACTTGAGGATCTCCTCAACCCCACCGACACGTCTTCCACTGAGGAAGCAGAGGCCGAGGGCTCGGAGGTGGACTCGTCCATCACCCGGGCTGAAGTCACTGAGGTAGTTGGGAAGCTCCTCGGTGGCAAGGCACCGGGGGTGGATGAGATACGCCCTGAGTACCTCAAGTCTCTGGATGTTGTAGGGCTGTCTTGGTTGACACGCCTCTGCAACATCGCGTGTGACGGTCGGGGACAGTACCTCGGGACTGGCAGACCGGGGTGGTGGTCCCTCTTTAAGAAGGGGACCGGAGGGTGTGTTCCAACTACAGAGGATCACACTCCTCAGCCTCCCCGGGAAAGTCTATGCCAGGGTACTGGAGAGGAGAATGCGACCGATAGTTGAACCTCGGATTCAGGAGGAACAATGCGGTTTTCGTCCTGGTCGTGGAACACTGGACCAGCTCTATACCCTCTCCAGGGTGCTGGAGGGTTTATGGAGTTTGCCCAACCAGTCCACATGTGTTTTGTGGATCTGGAGAAGGCATTCGACTGTGTCCCTCGTGGCGCCCTGTGGGGGGTGCTCTGGGAGTATGGGGTCCGGGGCCCTCTGCTAAGGGCTGTCCGGTCCCTGTACGACCGGAGCAGGAGCTTGGTTCGCATTGCCGGCAGTAAGTCAGACCTGTTCCCAGTGCATGTTGGGCTCCGGCAGGGCTGCCCTTTGTCACCGGTCCTGTTCATTATCTTCATGGACAGGATTTCTAGGCGCAGCCAGGGGCCGGAGGGAGTCTGGTTTGGGGACCACAGGATCTCGTCTCTGCTTTTTGCAGATGATGTTGTCCTGTTGGCTCCATCAAGCCAGGACCTTCAGCGTGCACTGGGACGGTTTGCAGCCGAGTGTGAAGCGGCTGGGATGAGGATCAGCACCTCCAAGTCTGAGACCATGGTTCTCAGTCGGAAAAGGGTGGCTTGTCCCCTTCAGGTTGGTGGAGAGATCCTGCCTCAAGTGGAGGAGTTCAAGTATCTTGGGGTCTTGTTCACGAGTGAGGGAAGGAGGGAACGTGAGATTGACAGACGGATCGGTGCAGCTTCTGCAGTGATGCGGTCGATGTACCGGTCTGTCGTGGTGAAGAAGGAGCTGAGCTGTAAGGCAAAGCTCTCGATTTACCGGTCAATCTACGTTCCTACTCTCACCTATGGTCATGAGCTTTGGGTCATGACCGAAAGAACAAGATCCCGGATACAAGCGGCCGAAATGGGCTTTCTCCGCAGGGTGGCGGGCGCTCTTAGAGATAAGGTGAGGAGCTCGGTCACTCGGGAGGAGCTCAGTAGAACCGCTGCTCCTCCACATCGAGAGGAGCCAGCTGAGGTGGCTCGGGCACCTGTTTCGGATGCCTCCTGGACGCCTCCCTAGGGAGGTGTTTCGGGCATGTCCCACCGGGAGGAGACCCCGGGGAAGACCTAGGACACGCTGGAGGGACTATGTCTCTCGGCTGGCCTGGGAACGCCTCGGTATCCCCCCGGAAGAGCTGGAGGAAGTGTCTGGGGAGAGGGAAGTCTGGGCGTCTCTGCTTAGACTGCTGCCCCCGCGACCCGGCCCCGGATAAGCGGTAGAAGATGGATGGATGGATGGATAACCTTTATTTAACCAGGATAGTCCCACTGAGATTACAAATCTCTTTTGCAGGGGAGTCCTGGCCTCATGTGTGTTTTGAGGGTACATGTTTTTGGTGGTTCCTTGGTGGCAAGGGCACCAGGGGTGGAGTTCACACATAGTACTTAAAGTCTCTGGATGTTGTGAGGCTGTTATGGCTGACACGCCTCTGCAACATCGCGTGATGGTTGGGGACAGTACCTCTGAACTGGCAGACGGGGTGTTGGTCCTTCTTTCAAAGAAAGAAGCCTCCCCGGAAAAGTCTATGCCAGGGTACTGGAGAGGAGAATGACCGCAGATTCAGGAGGAACAATGTGGTTATCGTCCCGGTGGTGGAACACTGGACCAGCTCTATACCTTCTCCAGGGTGTTGGAGGGTGCATGGGAGATTGCCCAAGCAGTCCACATGTGTTTTGTGGATTTGGAGAAGGTATTTAACAGTGTCTCTTGTAGCATCCTTTGGGGGGTGCTCTGGGAGTATGGGGTCATATAATATAACATAATATAATATAATAAATATATAATTTTTCTTTCCTTTTGACTTTGTCTTACAACTATTACTGTCATTTGTTTTATTTATTTGTAAAACATCCACCTACCCAGGGACTACAGGTGTAAATCACAATTTTTTACAATAACCTGGCACTAAACATCTTTCCTTTTGACTTTGGTTAATGTATTGTTGTGCACTGTCCCTGTACAAATAAAATCATATATCATATTTAGATAATTGTGATACTGTGAGGAGAAAGTGTAAGAACCAATAAATGATTACGAGAATATATACTTTTTGTTTTTAAAAAAGGTATGCGGCGGTTGCAGAGGGGTGCTTTTAATAGCTATACCCACTTGCTTCACAGTGCCAACAGTTAATGTCTGTTTGCTGTAGGTTTATGTAGTTGTAACTCAAAGACTTCAAATTTATACAGGTGATAATCCTTTTGTCATCAAACGTGGAAAACAGTGTAGACTTGTGTAGCGCTTATATAATGCAATTGTAGATGTAGCAGACTCCATCCAGACTGCATCACAGTGAAAGACCACACATTAAATTTCAGAGGTTACCAAGACCAGACAGTACATCACTCTGTTCTCCTCTTTGTTCGTTTGAATGAAAATAGTGGCACACAAATCTTCTTAAGATCAAAATGACAGCCCAATTATGACATAGGAACAGTGTAATTCAATAAGACTAATCTAGACCACAGCATCCGTGTTCTTGTGAAGCTTTCTTAAGACTTTTCCATTTCATCATTATTAAAAATGTTTGAGTGGATGGGGTTCAAGGACTTACTAGGTCAGGTCTGAGTCTGAAGACCAGGGGGATGGAGTACCAGACGGCATTTAGAGTGCTGAGTACGGACGTGCTCCAGGACTGGTGGACCTCTCTGCTGCGTGGGATCCGAAAGATAGTGAACTAAAAATACACAATAACGAATGAGCCACTCAAGAATTGAAAGAGTAATCTAATAGCTTACCAACAAATCCCAAATCAAAATAAAAGAACACTTTTGAAGATTTTAGAATATGTTTTTACTTGACAGACCACAGTATGTCTAAAACCGTAATAAGCAGAACAAGAGTTCCACAAGGGTCTATGCTTGCTCCATTCCTCTTCTCTTTATACATTACTAATCTCAAATCTAACACTGGCCATATTAAAACCCTCTGATGACACTGCTGTAGGGGCTTGGATTAAAGATGAACTGGAGAAAAAATATAGGAGTCTAATAGGGACACCGAGTAAAAAATAATTTGGAAAAAGAACTGTCTTCAACTAAACCACCACAAAAAACAAAAAATGTCTAATCATCAGCAGTTACTCCGAGTTATTTTCTTTTGTGCTGCAGTTTGTTGTAGGTGTTATAAAAGGTATAGTAAAGCTGGGTGTAGTGGTTAAGCATATGCATGCCATATTAAACAACATAGACCATCCTCTACATCTATTAACAGAACAATGAAGGGCAACTTGGATAATTTGTTGTTACATTCACATTTAGTCATTTAGCAGACGCTTTTATCCAAAGCGACTTACATGAAGCTTCAATTCACGAGTGTTACAGCTGGAACACCACTGGAGGCAAGGGGGGTTAAGTGTCTTGCCCAAGGACATAACAGTATAAACTGTGGGGAGAGCGGGAATTGAAATAAGAGTGGGAATAAAAATGTAAACAACAGAACACTGTTACTTTTATCCATCCATCCATCCATCTTCTACCGCTTATCCGAGGCCGGGTCGCGGGGGCATTGGTGAGAGTAGGAACGTAGATTGACCGGTAAATCGAGAGCTTTGCCTTACAACTCAGCTCCTTCTTCACCACGACAGACCGGTACATCGACCGCATCACTGCAGAAGCTGCACCGATCCGTCTGTCAATATCACATTCCCTCTTTCCCTTACTCGTGAACAAGACCCCAAGATACTTGAACTCCTCCACTTGAGGCAGGAGCTCTCCACCAACCTGAAGGGGACAAGCCACCCTTTTCCGACTGAGAACCATGGTCTCAGACTTGGAGGTGCTGATCCTCATCCCAGCCGCTTCACACTCGGCTGCAAACCGTCCCAGTGCACACTGAAGGCCCTGGCTTGATGGAGCCAACAGGACAACATCATCTGCAAAAAGCAGAGACGAGATCCTGTGGTCCCCAAACCAGACTCCCTCCGGCCCCTGGCTGCGCCTAGAAATCCTGTCCATAAAGATAATGAACAGGACCGGTGACAAAGGACAGCCCTGCCGGAGTCCAACATGCACTGGGAACAGGTCTGACTTACTGCCGGCAATGCGAACCAAGCTCCTGCTCCGGTCGTACAGGGACTGGACAGCCCTTAGCAAAGGGCCCCGGACCCCATACTCCCAGAGCACCCCCCACAGGGCGCCACAAGGGACACAGTCGAATGCCTTCTCCAGATCCACAAAACACATGTGTACTGGTTGGGAAAACTCCCATAAACCCTCCAGCACCCTGGAGAGGGTATAGAGCTGGTCCAGTGTTCCACGACCGGGACGAAAACCGCATTGTTCCTCCTGAATCCGAGGTTCAACTATCGGCCGCATTCTCCAGTACCCTGGCATAGACTATCCCGGGGAGGCTGAGGAGTGTGATCCCTCTGTAGTTGGAACACACCCTCCGGCCCCCCTTCTTGAAAAGAGGGACCACCACCCCGGTCTGCCAGTCCAGAGGTACTGTCCCCGACCGCCACGCGATGTTGTAGAAGCGTGTCAACCAAGACAGCCCTACAACATCCAGAGACTTGAGGTACTCAGGGCGTATCTCAACCACCCCCGGTGCCTTGCTACCGAGGAGCTTCCCAACTACCTCAGTGACTTCGGCCTGGGTGATGGACGAGTCCACCTCCGAGCCTTTGGCCTCTGCACAACCATTTCTAGGGTTTACAAAGAATGGTGTGAAAAGGGGAAAACATCCAGTATGCGGCAGTCCTGTGGGCGAAAATGCCTTGTTAATGTTAGAGGTCAGAGGAGAATGGGCCGACTGATTCAAGCTGATAGAAGAGCAACTTTAACTGAAATAACCACTCGTTATAACTGATGTATGCAGCAAAGCATTTGTGAAGCTGAAACACGCACAACCTTGAGGCGGATGGGCTACAACAGCAGAAGACCCCACCGGGTACCACTCATATCCACTACAAACAGGAAAAAGAGGCTACAATTTGCACGAGCTCACCTAAATTGGACAGTCGAAGGCTGTAAAAATGTTGCCTGGTCTGATGAGTCTCGATTTCTGTTGAGACTTTCAGATGGTAGAGTCAGAATTTGGTGTAAACAGAATGAGAACATGGATCCATCATGCCTTGTTACCGCTGTGCAGGTTGGTGGTGGTGGTGTAATGGTGTGGGGATGTTTTCTTGGCACACTTTAGGCCCCTTAGTGCCAATTGGGCATTGTTTAAATGCCACGGCCTACCTGAGCATCGTTTCTGACCATGTCTATCCCTTTATGACCACCATGTACCCATCCTCTGATGGATACTTCCAGCAGGATAATGCACCATGTCACAAAGCTCGAATCATTTCAAATTGGTTTCTTGAACATGACACTGTACAAAAATGGCCCCCACAGTCACCAGATCTCAACCCAATAGAGCATTTTTGGGATGTGGTGGAACAAGGGCTTTGTGCCCTGGATGTGCATCCCAGAAATCTCCATCAACTGCAAGATGGTATCCTATCAATATGGGCCAACATTTCTAAAGAATGCTTTCAGCACCTTGTTGAATCAATGCCACAGAATTAAGGCAGTTCTGAAGTCGAAAGGGGGTCAAACACAGTATTAGTATGGTGTTCCTAATAATTCTATAACCATAAAAAAACCAACCAATACTGTTGCCTGCTCAAAGACAAAGCAAAACAAAAGAAAGATCAGCCGTAGATAAAAAGATTGGGGTGCTTCTCTCAGGGTGTAAAGAAGTACTACTCCCCCTGCTGGTCATACATGTCTTGTGTGTACCTTGGAGCCTCCCTGTTGTCTGGAGCTTTCAAAAGCGTGGATCTTCTCCTCGCTCATGCGGTCAGAGTGGGCAATGACGTAGTGGCGAGGAGCGTAGGCCCCTGACAGACTTCCCAGGAGCCGCAGGATCTCTGAGGTGTGGCCCCCTGCAGAAAACATTACAGTGTGTCATGGCCAGCCGTCCTCACAACAAACCAGATGCACACAGGGCACGGCAGAAGACTGAGAATACTTCATTTCTGCTTTATTTTTTGACTGTCACACTAAAAATCTTTGAATTGCCATTTGACCAAAACCATAAACTGCAAATGCACTGACGCTGAGCTATATGATGAAATACAATGTTTTGAATCACAAAGGCTGCAGTAAATTTGGCGTCTGAAACAATGGGAGTTATGTGAAGTAATCAATAGTTTACAGACTGAGGGAAGAGGAGTCTGCTCATGGCAAATATGAGCATATTTGCGTTTAACTATTTAGGCCTTTGAACTAGAGGCTGGACAAGTCAGGTTTTGTTCCAGACTTGCATTACTCATGCTGCTTTCTCAGTTTTCAAGCAATTTGTTTTTTAATGATCAAGAGATCCTTTCATAGTGTGTAAATCTGAAAAACACAGACAAACAAGGAGCAGGGTTGCCACTTTAAACACATTTGACTTTATATCCTCAGAGTTCTTCACATTCAAAAACCCTTTGACACAATAATATACAACATTGGTGTATAGTATTGTGTAGTGCTGACCAGACAAGAGACACTTTTGCATTGTGTAAGGAAACCAAAAATAAACATTGCAGTCATGTAAGGCAGTAAATACACACTAGGAGTAATGTTCTCCTTGACACATAAGCTTCAAATAACCTTCAAAAACAAAAACTAACAGTTAATAGTTTACCTGTAAAAAAACAAAACAAAAAAAAAAACAACCATTATTTATTAAAAACAAAATAGAAAAATACTATTTGTTCCAGCTAATTACACTAGAGAGAAAAATGCTTTAAACCTTAGTAGTTCTACAAAAGTAGAAAACGGTGTATTTCAAGGAGGCCTTCCACTAGACACCATCTTTGAAACCTTTATTTATATACAATGGCAAAAAAAACATATGTGAACCAGTTGGAATTTCATGGTTTCCTGAATAAATGTGTCCTAAAATGTAATCTGATCTTCATCTAAGTCAAGGTCATTGAAAAAAAAGTGTCTAGAAACAATTACACACAAAAAAAATCTGATCTTTCATGTCTTTATTGAGAACAACAAAAAACCCTTATAGTGCTTGTAGAAAAAGTATGTGAACTCTTGAGTTAATGACCTCAAAACGGTTAACTGGAGTCAGGTTTTATCACTAATTCCAAGAGACTTTATCAATTTTGAGATCAACTGGTAAGAGAGCTGAGCTTATATATAATTAGTTGATCTCAGAATTAATAAATTCTCTTGGAATTAGAAACAAAACGTCTTCACCTTGAAGTCCAGATCCTATTGCTTTAACCCTTTCTACCAGTTTATGGTAGATATACCACTGTCATTAGAAGCAATATAAAATTCAAGTGTAAAGTAAGACATTTTATGCTCAAAACTCTGGCTCTCTTGGCTATACAGTTAAAAACCATGGGAAAGTGCATGTGACTTTTGTCGACTGAATAGGTACTTACATAGTCATGGAAATATTTAGATTAGCATTGTTACTTGTGCTGGGGTCATTTTATTGTAATGTGACAGTAGTTTTCTTTAGGAGTATAGACTTGAGCTCCTCTTATCAAGCCAGTTTGGGAGGTCACACACAAACAAGTCGTTTCTGTTTTCTTTGACATTAGCTAAGAGATGTTACATTTGCTAACATAATTCTAATAATACAGTCTGGTCATCGTTTCTGTTAACGCTCAGAACACACTGCTTTGGTCAATTTGGATTAAAAACAGTCCACGCCAACACATTAAGTAAATAAGTATTTGGGTTCAGACTACAAAAGAATACTTGTTTTTAGCACAAAGCTCGTAAGAAGCACAGGGAGACGCTACCTGAGCCCGCGACGACCAGAACAGACACCGCTCCTTTAGCTCCGGGTTTGTACTTCGTTCCGGCTTTTACAACAACATAAAACCGGAGAATTAACAGTAGGAATAAAAGCACAACAGCAAACACTGCGGCCTCGAGAACGGGCATGACGGCTACGGGAACTGTGGAGGGTCAAAATAGCTCATCTGTCATCTGCTTCTCTGCTGCAGATGCTGCATTGTCGCCCTCTGCTGTAAATCTTCCATCATTACTACACCATGACATCTAAACAGCCCATTACCTCTAATGGACCTGATGGAGAGAGCATCAGGTGATGGGTCTTTTCCGTTGATGACAGCTCTTGGGTGAATGTACACCATCCACGACGACATGTGACAGAAGCACACACAAAAGTTAGATTCAAAGTTCGAATAGGCAGCTGGACCAGTGTCTCCACAGCTGGGATTGGAGCGTATTGCACTTAAGTCAATATTTACCTCTAAATGATTGCAGTCTCAGATTCTTTCACCTGCTGCTAAATGTTTATGAGATTCAAATTCTAAAGTGCTCATTTATGTAGCCTATTCTTACAATCATTAGACAGCCACTGATCCTGACGCCTCAGAGCGTCACTCCACTCCACATGCATCCTTCACTCACCTGTGCACCACCTACACCTGTGTCAGAGAATTGTTGCTGATAATGACATACAATCCAAAAACAAACCCAAAATGTATCTTGTTAAAAAATCTACAAATGTAAAATTGTTAAGATGTTTTAAGAAAACTTTAGGTCCCCTATAAGTCTGTCAAATCTTAAACTTTAACTCTAATATAAGACAAAGTATTTCTATGAAAATGTCTTTCAAAAAACATAACAAGCAGGCTGTTGGCTATAAATTGCTTAATAATAATTTTCCAACACCACAGAGAAGAACTGATATGCAATGAGTAATTAGGGGCCAAGCGCACCGAAGGTGCGTAGGCTTCTTCAGACCATGCTGACAAAAAGTTATTAAAAGAAAGTTGATTCGTGAAACCGTTTTCAAATACCGCGCAAATGAATTTGACTTAATGCGCACAAAAATAAGTCAGGCTATATCTCTGCGATGCTTTGACATATTCTAACCAAACTTAGTACGTGTTATGTCAACCATGACTTGAGGATGCCTGCAGAGTTTTGGGCCAGCGCCACCTAGTGGTCCAGAGATACAAAAATGTGACATTTTTTTTATTATTACTTCAGAATGCTTTAGCCAAAAATCACAAACCTGGTCTCTTTAGATTCGTGGCATTATGCTGAGCCGTAGCATAGCCAATTTTGCCATATCGACCAAAATTTTGTCAAAAAGTGCTATATTTTATGAATGCATTGCCGTATCATTACAAAACTCGATGATGATTTTTCAACCATTTAGACTGAAGTCTTATTGAAATGTCTTTAGATGCTTACTGCAGTTGGTCTGCTGATGTCTGGTCTTGATGCCGGCCGTGTCGTCGTGACATTTAATGGCCTCCTTGGTGCTTGGCCCCGTCATGGCTGCTTGCAGCTATATTTATAAATGTATTTCTATGTACTTATGTGGACAACCTCTGGCGGCCCCCCTGCAATACCTTCACGACCCACCAGGGGTGAACCACAGCCCTGGGTTATTACAATATTGAGCTTTATTTCATTTCATGTTAAATTGTCTGCAAATGACAAAATAACCCAGTTGAAGGTTCGCCTATATGTCTGATAAAATTAAATTGAGCTCTGACTGTCCGCCGCTCGTCTGAGACCGTGAACGCAGCATGCTCCCGACAGAGGCTGTTAAAGCGGGAGAAGGATGGCGGCCAGCTGCTGCAGCGTCTTCACTAAGCACGGCCTCTCTCCGTGTACCTTTGACGGACCGTTCCCAGGTGAGTTCTTCACATGGATATGTAACAGTAGGAGCTGCACAAGGCGCGTGCACGCTGCGTGTGGGTGTGAGGTGAGAGAGGGGGTGGGGGACGGGACGCCGCGATGCTACAGGTGCTCGGAGACATGTCCTCCGCTCTGCCAAGGTCGTCCTCAGCCTACGGGAGGACACGCAATCAGAGCAAGCATGTGCTGCAGACATTAGCAATAATAGTGGTGATGCTCGTGAACTATGCAACAGGCCGGCAAGAATGGGCTCAAGTAAGACGCACTAAATCCAGTAATGAACGCATTAGACCATTGGTGGCCAAACGGTGGGTTGCGACCAAAGACCATAAGAGGGCTGGAGGTAGCCTAAAAAATATACCGATTTAACTGGATGTGTTAAAAGTGCATGTCAACGTAATAGATAAGAAGCGCATTTGAATGGATAAAGTGACAAGTGAAAGATGATTTGAAAAGATAATAGCTGGTGTGAATGAAAGCTGCTGTCATACAAGTCTGTGTCAATATATATATTTTTAGGATATATTAATATTATTTAAGAATATTATGCTAGCCGTAACACGGGTAGCACAATCTGGTCTTAGGCTGTCGCACTATAATGGATTGAAACATTAATAAAATACATCAGCAGGTCCTTGAATACCCACTGTATTTGGTTCTATACTCTTTTTATTTTCTCAAATAGGCTGCACCATTGGTTATATACAAATAGTTCTTGTATTTCAGTTTCAGTTTAAGTCAACGACACATTTTGCCAAAACATCAATAATTCTGATGTGGATTGGACTCTCGTTTACACAATGTCTCACTCCACAAAAAATGAAAAATATGTTTATATATATAATAGGCTTATCTCACATGCATAACCAGCATCTGTACAGAAGTAACTGATGTGCTGATCACATGCATCAGTTACAACAGGAGAAATAAAATCCCACATTTATGATCTCCAGGTCTGAGAAAGTATGTAATCTGTGTGTTTCTTTACACTTTCTGTCCCTGGGAGCTTTTATTAATTTCCAAATAAGACTTATAATACAATCTTCTCCTCTTGTCCAAAGACCATCAATAAGTCAAAGCACAGACGTCTGAGTGAGCAGAGATGGACTCCATCTCCATGAGCGGCTGCAGGAGCCCTGTCTTCATCACCACCTCCTCCTCACACGCTGCCTTTCTGCCCAGCGCTTTAAAGAATGGACTGGGAGAAGTCAGAAGTCTGTCTGTCCTGCCCCCAGTGGCCGTTCTGGGCTCGGGAGATTTCTCCAAAGCTCTGAGCCTCAGGCTGCTGCGGAAGGGCTTTCATGTGGTGGTAGGCAGCCGCCATCCCAAACTGGCAGCGCAGAGCTTCCCACACGTGGTGGATGTGACGCACCATGAGGACGCAGTGGGGAAGGCCAACATTGTGTTTTTAGCCATCCGCCGGGAGCACTACTCTGTTCTCTGGGACCTCAAGCACTTACTGGAAGGTACAGGAACACAGAACAAAGATACAGTACTTTATCATCTGTATTTTACATGTTTGGTAGGTTACCTATTTCTCCCACATATGCTATTGTTTCTGGTGATTGAGTGAATGATTGGAGACAAAAATAGAAACAGACTCTTTTCTGTGAGTGTGTCTTTATTTAAATCTGTCTGTGTTGTTGGTCTTTCCTGCTCCTCGGTTCACTTTGTGACCATGGTAAAACTCGCTTAATACTTCTGCTCCGGGTCTAACTGAGATGAAAGACACAGCTGCGCTTTCTTGGCCTTCGTTTACTTCCAGTGTAAAAGGGATGGTCTGGAGGTGGGCGTTTCCTTGCCATAATTTTTCATTGAGGCTCAATTGAAACAACATTTCACTTCAATGTTCTGCCAATGCAAAGTGTTATTGTGGCTTATCAAGTCTGAGTGGCATTAGTCCAGACCAGTCTTCATGGAACCACTCTCGCTCCAGCTCCTGAGTCATTCAAATCATTTTACTTTTCTTTCTTTTCTTCCTCAGTTAAGAATTGACTCATGAGCATTAGTGCCATTTTAGAAAAAAGGGAGATGCTGTCTATTAGTGATGTGTGTTTTTTTATTTAGTTTATTTTTTTTATTATTTGGCCCGCCCCAGCCCGCACCCCACCACTGTACCTATTTTTACAACCCGCCCCGCACCTGCAACCATTACCTAGAGATATCCTACTACGCATTGTAAATGAAAACAGGCTTTATTTCAGCCTAAAAGTGCTTGGAAACAGCGCTTAGATTACATTGCCCTGTAAACCTACAACAACATATGGTTATGAACCATAGAAACCATCCATCCATCCATCCATCTTCTACCGCTTATCCAGGGCCGGGTCGCGGGGGCAGCAGTCTAAGCAGAGACGCCCAGACTTCCCTCTCCCCAGACACTTCCTCCAGCTCTTCCGGGGGGATACCGAGGCGTTCCCAGGCCAGCTGAGAGACATAGTCCCTCCAGCGTGTCCTAGGTCTTCCCCGGGGTCTCCTCCCGGTGGGACATGCCCGAAACACCTCCCTAGGGAGGCGTCCAGGAGGCATCCGAAACAGATGCCCGAGCCACCTCAGCTGGCTCCTCTCGATGTGGAGGAGCAGCGGCTCTACTTTGAGCTCCTCCCGAGTGACCGAGCTCCTCACCTTATCTCTAAGAGAGCGCCCCGCCACCCTGAGGAGAAAGCTCATTTCGGCCGCTTGTATCCGGGATCTTGTTCTTTCGGTCATGACCCAAAGCTCATGACCATAGGTGAGTAGGAACGTAGATTGACCGGTAAATCGAGAGCTTTGTCTTGCAGCTCAGCTCCTTCTTCACCACGACAGACCGGTACATCGACCGCATCACTGCAGAAGCTGCACCGATCCGTCTGTCAATCTCACGTTCCCTCCTTCCCTCACTCGTGAACAAGACCCCAAGATACTTGAACTCCTCCACTTGAGGCAGGATCTTTCCACCAACCTGAAGGGGACAAGCCACCCTTTTCCGACTTGGAGGTGCTGATTCTCATCCCAGCCGCTTCACACTCGGCTGCAAACCGTCCCAGTGCACACTGAAGGTCCTGGCTTGATGGAGCCAACAGGACAACATCATCTGCAAAAAGCAGAGACGTGATCCTGTGGTCCCCAAACCAGACTCCTTCCGGCCCCTGGCTGCGCCTAGAAATCCTGTCCATAAAGATAATGAACAGGACCGGTGACAAAGGGCAGTCCTGCCGGAGTCCAACATGCACTGGGAACAGGTCTGACTTACTGCCGGCAATGTGAACCAAGCTCCTGCTCCGGTCGTACAGGGACCGGACAGCCCTTAGCAAAGGGTCCCGGACCCCATACTCCCAGAGCACCCCCCACAGGGCGCCACGAGGGACACAGTCGAATGCCTTCTCCAGATCCACAAAACACATGTGGACTGGTTGGGCGAACTCCCATAAACCCTCCAGCACCCTGGAGAGGGTATAGAGCTGGTCAAGTGTTCCACGACCGGGACGAAAACCGCATTGTTCCTCCTGAATCCGAGGTTCAACTATCGGCCGCATTCTCCTCTCCGGTACCCTGGCAAATCAAGTCTATGCCATAGAAACCAGCATAGTTATATTAATAACAAGAAGATAATGATCCTGCTCCAACTATTACTGAGGTCCCAAACATTAAATTTAGCAGCCGGACCTTCTTTTCTTTTAATGATGTAAATATCCAACCTTAATTTCTCCTGCATTGCACGCAACATACATTTTTTTTTTTTTTTTTTTAAATGACCTGCCCCACAAATAAAATTAAAAATTCTTTATCCGCCCCAACCCGACCCGCGGGCTATGTGGCGACTCACGCATCATTACTGTCCATTATTCAGCCCAAAGAACTGTTGGAAGTAGGCATCTTGACTGGACTGTGCCTGTTTTTGTTATATTTGTGCACCACGTCCTGGATGAATGAGAAGTGTCAGTGGATGCTTGATTAGCTGCAGGTCTGAACAAGGCTTCAGTCGGGGCAGTATATAGTCAGTGTTCTTCTGATCGTGTCATGTGATGTCTGTTGTCTGTATCACTTACGGTATTATTTTATCTCTGTGGTTTTGCTGTGCAGGGAAGATCTTGGTGGATGTGAGTAATAACCGGCGAGTCAACCAGTATCCTGAGTCCAACGCCGAGTACCTGGCCTCGCTGCTGCCGGACTCCACTGTGGTCAAAGGCTTCAACGTCATCTCAGCCTGGGCCATGCAGCAGAGCTACCCCAAGGACGCCAGCACACAGGTAGAGACACCATCAGTCCTCACTGAGCTACACACAGGGAGAGCAGGCAGCAGGAAATTTCCAGGTGTTCAGTACAGATCATAGAGCAGGGCTTTGCAAAGAGGGACTGATTGTCGAAAGAAAAAATTCCAAGGGCCAACATTGTCTTTTGATTTGATTCTTATTTCATAAGAACAGGATTTATTTTTATTTGGATTCATACTGTTTGTAAACAACTGCTGCTGTTGGGGCCATAACAGTATATGTTTTTGGCAAAGCAGAGAAAACATGAAAACAAAAAAGACAACCGCAAAAAAAAAACCTCGCCTCCCTTGAGACCGCAGGGACATATGTATGTTTTTTTGGCAGGCATGAATTTTGAGGCTGATAAAATTTACTTTTTGCGCATGTTTACCGGGCCAAATTGAGGATCATTTCGCAGAAAAATAATAATAAAAAAATATAACTGAAGCAAAAATGACAAGAAAAAGTGTCTATTGTCTATTTTACATACATGTGTTTAGCTCATTTTGCCTAAGTTTGGTGTCTGTGGAATGAAGCAGCTATTTTCTGTTGTTTTTTAAAAAAGAGGTGTATTCTAAGTCGGTTCACATCTTCAATTCAAAATGGCCGCCTTCCCATGTGTGATAGGGTGTGGTCCCATTGGCTTTTTTGTTCATAAGCCCATGCTGGATGTGTGTACCAAGTTTACTAAGTGTACTAATATTTTCACTTCCCATTGACTTTTTCCACATATTTGGAAATAAAAACACCCAATAAAAAAAAAGTAATTTATTACTTTGGTTGGCACACATGTCTAGATGATACTCACCAATTTTGGGGCATCTTTGGGCAAGTTGCATCTTTTAGCGTGAGGGGTGCGATTTAGGTGGCTGCGTGTTTCACCTCACATGGCGGACTTCCTGTTGAGTTTAGGGTGTGGCTGTCATAGACTTTTCTGTTTGCCCTGAGGTGTCCTATAGATGTACCAAGTTCTGTGTTTCTACATTGGAAAAATTTACTTTCATTTTCCATAGGCCCAATGTATTTTGACTTTCTAGGGGTCGCCACTGAGTCATTTTTCATATATTTTTTCGTGACTTTAAATACATACATTTTTTGCCGGTCTTGAATTTTGGGAATAAAAATGACTTTCTGATGATCATTTTGGGGAAAAAATAAAAAGAATAAAATAAATAAACAAATAACTCGATTAAAAACAATAGGCCCTCCCGGTCATCACCGGCTCGGGCCTAATAACAATATAATATAACATATAACTTACAGCTCTAGCAACATGTATTTTAAGTTATAGGGTTTCATCCTCTTTCCAGGCCAGACCCATAAAAGTTCCATCCTTTGAGTAAGGGACTGAAGGTCAAGCAATGGACACACATAAAGTTTCCAAAAGATGGCTTTAATTTTGCCAAAAACAACAATAACAGATACTGGGTCCATAAAAGAGGTCAAAAGATACAAGTGATTCCAAATCTCACCTGGACAGCACAGCAACCAAATACAAAAAGACCTAACAATGAACACACAAGGGGACATGTTTACTGGGTGATCAATCCAGTGAAACGAGTGAGGGATGACAAAACTACACTTAAGACAACAAACAACTATTTAACTAAATGCAATGTCAGTATTAAAGGTAAATAATTAAAGGATTGCAATATTATTAAATGCAGAAAATAAATAACAACATGTAAATTATACAACTAAATTGAACCAGACAAAAACTAAACCTCTCCACAACATGACTCCTGGTGGTTCACGGTTAAGCAGGCCCCACCTAGGAAGTCAGGTTTGTGCAACTTTTGAATGCAAACCGCCATAAAACCCAAGAAGAAGAAGAAGAAAAGGACAGGTTACTTCAAACAGATAGCAACCAAAAAACAAAATATAAAGTATGTATATGTGGTATGACAGTAAGTGTATTGGTGATTCTTTATATATATATATTTATTTGACATGCCATACACACGCCGCTCACAGCCTTCTCCGACCACCACCAAACACACCTCCAGAATCTCACACACACACACACACACATTCATACACCAGAGCTGTGGCACTGGAGGCAAGGTGGGTTAAGGCTGACCCTCAGATTTTGGAAAAGCCCTAAAAGCCCTTCATTTAGGGAGTGGCCTCGTTCCCTGATTAAAATGGTATATGAAATTATTTTAGCAAAAAAACACAAACAAAATAGCTTTAGCAAGATCTTCAAGATCTATGAATGATCTAAAGATTTGTGCCGCTCTACCTGTTTAAAATGAATGATTGTCTAGTCCTTCTAGGTAAACCTTTTATTTGATATTTTGAGTGAACATTCATTTGTAGGTGATGTTATTCCCTTTTGTATTTTTTTGTGCTTTTGTTGTTTTTTTTCTACATGTTTGTGGGTCTCTTTACTGTTTAAATATGAATGTTTTTTATTAAAGAAAATTCAAATAGGATTGTTTTGTTAAGTATTTCTTTAAAAAATCTTCTAAAACTGGCTTTAGTGGCAGCTTCAGTAATGGCAGATGGCAATTTATTCCAAACAATTCCAGCTCTAAACAGTAGAGTGGTCTGTGGTTGTGAGGCCAGTTGGTTGTACTGACAAATACTCTGAAACATCTTTGAGACGGCTTATGGTAGAGAGATTAAAATTCAATTCACGGGCAACAGCTCTGGTGGACATTCCTGCAGTCAGCATGTCAATGCACGCTCCCTTCAAACCTGTGACATCTGTGGCATTGTGCTGTGTTATAGAACTGTACATTTAAGAGTGGCCTTTTATTGTGGGCAGTCTAAGGCACACCTGTGCAATAATCATGCTCTCTCAGCATCTTGAAATGCCACACCTGTGAGGTGGATGGGTTATCTCGGCAAAGGAGAAGTGCTCACTAACACAGATTTGGACAGATTTGTGGACAATATTTGAGAGAAATAGCCTTTTGAGTATATAGAAAAAGTCTTAGATCTTTGAGTTCAGCTCATAAAAAATGTGGGCAAAAACAAAAGTATTGTTAAAATTTTTGTTCAGTGTATATCATGAATCTTTTTACCATGGCAACAATAAATCAAGTCATGTCAAATTTATTTGTGTAGCACATTTAAAACAACCTCAGTTGTTGTACCTCAAGTGTTGTATAGGCAGTGCAGAAATAAAAAAAAATATATAATACAGCTATGTATGATGTTGGCAATAAATACAAGCTGAGATAACATTTACATTTACATTTATTCATTTAGCTGACGCTTTTATCCAAAGCGACTTACATTGTTCTAATGTAATTACCAGTGTTACAGTCACTGGAGGCAAGGTGGGTTAAGTGTCTTGCCCAAGGACACTACGACAGTATGAACTTTGGGGAGAGTGGGAATCGAACCGCCTACCTTCCGGTTGAAAGACGACCCACTGAGCTACTGCCGCCCCGGCAGATAAGAATAAATATAAAATCAAATAAAACCAGATAAAACAAAACAATTCGAGGTTTTGTCTGAGGTTTTGTCCCTGTCAGAAGTTTGTATAGTTTGTACTTCTTGTAGGCGGCGGAGAGAGCCCTGGTCCAACCCTACATAGAGAGAGTTGCAGTAGTCCAACCGTGATGTGATGAATGCATGAATTGCCAAAAGGTATGAATATTAAATAAGTAAAAATCCCAACTGCACCAATGCAAACTACAATACAATAATGACTTTAATGATGTAGCACATGTTGTGTCATATGTACTTTGCACTAACCAGATGTACTGTAGCATTGTCTGTAAATGGAACTGTCTGAAAAACACTTGCAGCAAAACAAAGGTCACATTGTCCCATGCAAAATCCTCTTTACCAGATCTCTGCAGTGCAACAAGTGTGAGCATAACTTTAAAACTCTTCCTTAAGGAACACAGCATGGAACACAGAGTTGCATTTGCATTTCACTGTTACCTTATGGTGCTTTTCCACTACCAGTATCAGCTCGACTCGACACGGCTCGCTTTTCGCTCCGTTTTCCATTGCAGATAGTACCTCCACAATAGTACCTAGTCGTCATAGCGACGCCGCAAGAACCTGTCGTGACGTAATCTTCTACGCGACACACACCCGCTACTCACACACATAGAACTCGTTGGATCTTCTCTTTGGCAACCAAACAAAGAAAAGTCTGCACCTCCTCGTTTGACCACGGAGCATTTTTCCGAGTTGCCATAATACTAAAGTCTGGGACTGGGTAAATTATCACGCAATCTCTGGCCAAACTATTTAAAAATGGCGGGGTTATTCAGGATACTCCGTCTGGCGCGTGCAATGATGACGCAGTGAACAGTGACGATTCTCTCTGGCCAATCAGCAGTCTGTCGTGTGTTCACGTCACAATTTAGTATCGCCTCAGCCCGCTTAGAACCTGCCGGTGATACGAAAAAGTACCAGGAAGCAGGTACAGGTACAACTTTTACGCAGTGGAAAACCAAACAAAGGCGAGCCGAGTCGAGCTGGTACTGTGTAGTGGAAAAGCGCCATTAGTTTACACCTGCAAACATTTGTGTATGTGTTATAAGAATTCTATATCCTTATATTATCCAGAGAGACACGGAGACAGATTATATTCGGGCGGCAGTAGCTCAGTGGGTAGAGCGGCCGTCCTCCAACCGGAAGGTAGTAGGATCGATTCCCGCTCGCCCCACAGTTCATACTGTCGTTGTGTCCTTGGGCAAGACACTTAACCCACCTTGCCTCCAGTGACTGTAACACTGGTAATGTAATGTAAGTCGCTTTGGATAAAAGCGTCTGCTAAATGAATAAATGTAAATGTAAATGTATATTATAAAAAGCGAAAGGCCAGGTTTTATTCTTGCAAGGATGAAGCAAACACACGGATATATATCAAAGGTACATAAGTGAATTTGCTTAAAGAAGTAAACAAAACATGAGATTTTATATCACTGCAGTGGGGGCTGTCAGTGGCAGGTGTATCTTCCATACACTCCCCTCAAGGCCCCAGCTCCAGGTGCAAAAGTACCATGGCAACCCATGGCTATCTAGTTATGTCTACTCTATGCTTGGACTAGCATGGAGGACATGACATGATTTGACATGACCTGTAGAGAACTATGAGCACCCAGTAACTATAAACAATATAAACAATTATAATAATACAAATTATTATAACATTCCCCCCTCTTTATGCTGATAACCATTAGCATAAACAACCTACTAGCTTGAGTGTGAATTGTAAACTATGACAGAAACGAAAACCCAGCAGGGCTGTTGACCTAGCCTGAAGAACATTTGACCAATCGGTAAAATGACCTAAAGCTGGGAAAAACTCTTCTATCCACCCCTCGCCCCAAAGGCGGTGACAAAACACAAACATCAAGCATCAAACGTATGTAATCACTTCAAATGATTAACTTACAACACATGTCAAAACAAACACAACAAATGATTATAATTGGATATGTTTCAAATCAAATGGGAACCCACAGAGTAATGCACTGATTCTTCAAAGTCAAATTCTTTAAAGTCCATAAATCATAAATCAAAACATAGTGTCACTCCAAAATAAAGTAGAAAAATTTGCCAGAGGTTAAGCTGGTCGACCCATTGGACTCAAGATCTCTGGCCTGTCCCTGCCTGTCCATTTCTGTCCCTGTAACGAAAAGAAAAACACATGGAGTGAGACTTGTGCACATTCATAATGATTAAAATCAATTCTCTTAAGCTTAGGTCTGTAGTATGATCCCTCCTGGAGCTGTTGTCCCGTTGGTGTACATGCAAACAATAACGTCCCTCAGATATCAAAGTGTTCATCTGAGGTCAAAGCCTTGACCTTAGTCGTTTGGCAGGTGCATGTCCAGGAATGTTGACCCAGGAATGGCCACATTCATCAATCTCACCAACAAGCTCCGGATACATGGAAAGCAACACAAACAAAAGTTATCAGACATGGAAGAGCAACAACAAGTACATGTACTGTATCTCAATACAGATTCTAAAATCCCAGTAAATCTTCCAAATATGTTGTAAAACCAGGTCAAAATTAATTTCTCTATACCAGAATACTCTAATTCCTCTGTTAGAGTTTGAAGTCCTTTCTCAAAGGCTTTAGTTCTGCTGTAACTAGTCCTGTGTTACTTTGGAGGAAATCCTTTTGTAGATCCCCCCTTTTCAGCTAAAAGCATGCTCAGTGCTATTTTGTTCTGTCCAGTCCTTGGACCAGTTCTCTCTCATTTCCAGTTTTAATTAACAGTAATAGCATCTCTCGTACAATTCATAAACCTTTGTTGTTTATAAATATATTTTATATACTTTAATCCACATTTTCATAAATTGTCCCAAATAGTAAAAATTCAAATCCTAATGCTAATTTAATTTTAGCCTTATATTCATTAAGGACACCTTCGAAGGACACCTCTGTCGTCGATGTAAATGGGGCTCTCAAATGAACCTGAGGGAGCTGCTGTTTGGCTCCTAAAGTGTTTCGACTCACGATGTTCTCCGTCACATTGTATGTGAACACAAATAAAACGAGGATCCTTTAAGGACGCATGTTTCCGGTCAGCAGGCAACGCTGGTCTAATGGTCTTACTTTCACAAAACCTCCAGACTTCTGCTTTGCACTGCACCTGTCCCTGATCTCTACGTTTGTCAGGTTCAGAGTGATGTCACAGGAAGTCATGTGACCCACGTCACTAGCCCTGCTCACAGGTGTGCTTCCCTTCATAGGTGTAAACCAAGATGATATAAGTTCAAAGAACTATGTTAATATTAGCTCTTACTGGTGGTGGCTATATTAATTGTCAAAACTCCTTTTCTGAACTGGTATACTTGTTGTAGTTGGCTTCCATCCAAATAAAGAACAAACAAACAAATCAGAACGTTATCTGACATTATAGACCCATATAAAGTGCCTCCTAGGTTTTCGTCAAACAAAACCTTAAAAGCCCTTAAAATGATCAAACCATAAAATTGAAACAGCAGATAAACCCCGTTTCCACAGATATGGTCTGCTGGAAATCTACTTTAATCTGAAAAGACTAAACAGTGCTTCTCCAGAAAATTCCTGTCAACTTTCTTTATTTCATTATTTGATTTAAACTCCTCTTTTAACTGTATTAACCCTGTTATTTTAGCCTCATGCTAACCATTAGGTTAACCAAGCATTCCTTCATCACTTTAACACAGTTTTGTTTAAACCTTCATCTCCCCCCCTTTTGAGGCATGGGACAACCATGACTCAAAATACCACAAAAAATGAAACAAAATAAAATAAAAGATTAAAAAAAAAAAAAAAAAAATCAAAACAGAATGTTTTTTTTCCAATTACCACCTTAAATTGTTATTTTATTAATTAGCATTTCTAATTATTCATCTTCTTTATGTTTTCCCAATTAGCATCACTTTTGTTTATGTTATATTTAAAACTTAACTTTGTTTAGTTCTGTTTTACTTTTAGTTACCATTAGTTGTAGGTCTTTACCTGTAACTGTAATTGGTATCATCCACAATTTGATAAATTTTAACTCAGTTGATGCAAACATACATTATTTATATAGATCAGAACTGGTTTCTCATGATCTATTGTCACAAACTTTTAAACATTCACCTTCAATTCACAATTTATTTCACATGTTCTTTTAAATTAGAATATTCTCAGAATATTGTTTGTCACGGTCGCTCAGTACTCGGATCAGTTGGCCGCGGCCTCCACCTCCGGCTACCCCGCCCCTACAGACTCGCAGATGAGAAACAGGTGTGCGGGAGCGCCGGCGGAGCAGGACCAGCTGAGCCGAGTTGGTAATCAACAGAGTATAAGAAGCACTGCAGCCTGCTCCTCGTTGCCAGATCGTAATACTAACTCCAGTCAGTTATACATCTAGCTTGCTATTGTCGTGTTGTTTATTGGATTACTTACATGTGCCTTTGTTCGTCTTAGATCCGTCCAGTCCTGCTGTATGTCCTGTTCCTGTCCCGTCTTCGTCTATACCTGTACCTTCAAGTCTCGTCCTCGATCCAGTTCCAGTCCAGCCCCGGTGTTGTCCTGTGTCCTCTCGTTATCCCAGAAGAACCCGTCCTTCCTTTTTGTCTCAATAAATCTGTTTATATTCCTTTACGTGTGTGTCTGCATTTGGGTTGTCTTGTCGGGCCGTAACAGTACGATCTGGCCAGAATGAACCCAGCAGAGCCGCACACTCTTCCGCAGACTGTCGCTGCTCAGACCGCGCTTCTGGAGCAGCATGATGCTACTCTCCAGGCTCTCATGGGCCACATGAAGGACTTTTCGCAGAGCCTCTCCGTGCTGAGTGCCCAGTTGTCTGCAGTGAACACACCGGCTACCAGCGCTCCAGCCGCCTCTACGCTGTCTATGGAAACCCCGCCTCAGGTTACAAAGGAAGCGTTTGTACCGACACCTGCACCATACAGTGGAGATCTCGGCTCTTGTGGTGCCTTTTTAACCCAGTGCTCTTTGGTTTTTGAACTACAGTCACAGACTTATAAGAGTGATCGTTCAAGAATTGCTTTTTTAATTGGGTGTCTAAGGGGTCAGGCTTTACAATGGGCCTCAGCTGTCTGGGAGAAGCAGGAGGATTTGTGTTTCTCTTATTCTGCATTCATCAAGGAGATGAGATTAATTTTTGATCATCCTGTTCGAGGAGGGGAGGCTACTAAAAGACTGTTTTCCATTCGTCAGGGGAATCGCAGTGTGGCAGAGTTTGCCGTGAGTTTCGTTGTTAGCCGTGGAGAGCGGTTGGAATGAGGAAGCTCTTCACGGAGCTTTTTTAAATGCGATTTCTGAGGAACTTAAAGACGAGATGGCGGCGCGAGAGCCTCCAACGAGTCTGAATGAACTCATTACCGGGGCTATTAGAATGGATAATCGCCTTCGGGAGCGTAAGAGGGAGAAGGCTGACTTACAGGCGTCAATGAGATCCTCCATTACTCCAGGTTCGGGATTCCCGGCATATCAGGGGAGTTTTCCCCAGCCTCCACGAGAGAGGACCGGGGGTTGGTGGACACAGACGGGAGAGGGAGGAGGCTCATCCAGTTCCAAGACAGATTCGCCGGGTCGCTTCACTGCAACAGCCACACCTGAACCCATGCAGTTGGGTCGGACCCATTTGACAGAGGAGGAGACGCCGTCGGGTCAAGACAGGTAGTTGTCTCTATTGTGGAGGACTTGGACATTTTCGTGCTTCCTGCCCGCTCCTTCCGGGAAAAGGGTGGGCTCGGCGGTAATGGGAGAAATACTGCTGAGCCAAGTCCGGTGTTCGTCTCCCACTTCTGTACGTATGGAAGGAACTATTATTTTAGCGGATCAGAACCAGACATTGGAAGTTCTGATCGATTCTGGAGCAGATGAGAGCCTTTTGGACCGTAGGGTGGCTAAGAGGTTGGGTATAGAGACTATACCATTGGAGGTGCCTGTAAAGGTCAAGGCTTTGAACGGTGAGGTTTTGACCCAGATAAATGAACAGACTATTCCAGTAAACCTCCTTCTGTCTGGTAATCACACAGAGACTATTAGTTTTTACATTTTTGATTGTGTTCACACACCTATAGTGTTGGGGTTACCCTGGCTGAAAATTCATAACCCTCACATTGACTGGGCCGCATACCAAGTGTTGTCTTGGAGTAAATATTGTCATTTACATTGTCTGCAGTCTGCTTTACCTCCTGTTTCCTCTAGATCCATCCCGGCACCTGAACCTCCAGATCTGTCTTCAGTTCCACCTACCTACCATGATTTATCAGCAGTTTTCTGCAAGCATCAGGCTTTGTCACTGCCACCTCATAGACCATACGACTGCGCCATCGACCTCTTGCCCGGTGCTCCTCTTCCCAGCAGCCGTCTCTATACACTCTCGAGGCCAGAAAATGAGGCAATGGAGAAGTACATCCAGGAGTCGTTGGCAGCAGGAATAACGACCCTCGTCATCTCCGGTGGGTGCAGGTTTTTTCTTTGTTGATAAGAAGGACAAGAGTCTGAGACCATGTATTGATTTTCGGGGCCTGAACAAGATCACTATCAAGAATAAGTATCCGCTTCCTTTGATCAGTTCCGTTTTTACTCCTCTCTGTGGTTCCACGATTTTTACCAAACTCGATCTCCGCAACGCATACCATTTGGTGCGTATTAGGGAGGGGGATGAGTGGAAGACTGCGTTTAATACACCTTTAGGACATTTTGAATATCTGGTGATGCCTTTTGGACTGATGAATGCCCCTGCGGTCTTTCAAAATTTGGTGAACGATGTACTACGAGACATGATTGGTCGGTTTGTTTTTGTTTATTTGGATGACATTTTGATTTTTTCGAAGGATTTGGAGGAACATCAGGGACATGTCAGGGGGGTTCTCCAGAGATTATTGGAGAATAGACTGTTCGTTAAGGCCGAGAAGTGCGAGTTCCACGCACCATCTGTTACCTTCCTTGGATACATCATCGCTCAGGGACAGATCCAGATGGACCCAGAGAACTCACGGCGATGCGGAGTGGCCTACCCGTCCAGCCGTAGGAGGTTCAGCGATTCTTGGGGTTTGCGAATTTTTATAGGAAGTTCATCGAAATTTCAGTAAGCTGGCAGAGCCTTTGACGACTCTCACATCTACCGCACAACCTTTTGCCTGGACACCGGAGGCAGAAGGAGCCTTTAATGTCCTTAAGCATCGTTTTACAGCTGCTCCGGTGCTCATCCAGCCTAATCCAGAGCTACAGTTTGTGGTGGAGGTTGACGCTTCAGATACTGGAGTAGGGGCAGTACTGTCCCAGCGGTCTTCTACTGACCAAAAGCTTCACCCTTGTGCTTTTTTCTCTCGTAAACTTTCTCCAGCAGAGCAGAACTATGATGTGGGGAACAGAGAGCTCCTGGCGGTTAAGTTAGAGGAGTGGCGTCATTGGCTGGAGGGTTCCATTCAACCGTTTGTGGTCTGGTCCGACCATAAGAATTTGACTTACATCCAGACGGCAAGGCGGCTGAACTCCCGACAGGCCAGGTGGGCATTATTCTTTGATCGGTTTAATTTTGTCCTTACTTATCGCCCAGGTTCCAAGAATATTAAGCCAGACGCCTTATCCAGAGTCTTCACCACGGAACGGCAATCTACAGAGGAAGAGAGTATCCTGCCCCAGTCTCGCATCGTGGCTACACTTACCTGGGAGATAGAAGATCGGGTCCGGCTTGCACAGCGTCAGCATCCTGATCCTGGTACAGGGCCACCCAATGCATTGTATGTACCGAATAGCGTTCGTTCGGAAGTATTGCACTGGGCCCATGGGACCCGCCTCACTTGCCATCCGGGTATTGGTCGTACCCTGGCTGTTCTGCGCAGTAAGTTTTGGTGGGCTACTATGGACAAGGATACTAAGGAATACATTTCGCATGCCCGGTGTGTTCCCAGAATAAGACAATTAATCGACCCCAGCTGGTCTGTTACAACCACTACCTATTCCTAGCAGGCCTTGGTCACATGTGGCGGTGGACTTTGTTACTGGGCTTCCCCTCAAAGGACACACAGTGGTGTTGACAATTGTCGATCGGTTTTCTAAGGCAGCTCACTTTGTACCTTTACCTAAGCTGCCGTCCGCTCGGGAGACTGCGGATCTTCTTGTACTACATCTATTCCGGCTACACGGCATTCCTTGGGACATTGTTTCAGACAGAGGTCCACAGTTTACCTCGCAAAGTTTGGAGGGCGTTTTGTAATGCTTTGGATATCAACGTGAGTCTATCATCTGGTTATCATCCTCAGACCAATGGACAGACGGAGAGGGCAAATCAACAGATGGAGGTGGCACTGAGGTGCACGTCGTCAGCCAATCCTGCTAGTTGGAGTATCCATTTGCCTTGGGTAGAGTATGCCCACAACACCCTGGTTAACGATCTCTAGGTATGTCACCCTTCCAGTGTTGTTATGGTTATCAACCACCTCTATTCACAGATCAAGAACAAGAACTGGCTGTTCCTTCGGTACAAGAGAACCTGCGCCGGTGCCATCAGGTTTGGAGAAGGGCCCGCTCAGCTCTGGTACGCGCTCTAAACAGTCACAGGTACAAGCTAACCGCCATCGAACCCCTGCTCCTAGTTACTCTCCAGGGCAGAAGGTTTGGCTGTCATCCAGAGACCTGCCGTTGAGGGTGGAATCTACTAAGTTGGCACCAAGGTTCATCGGGCCATTTGAAGTGGAGAGGGTCATCAATCCTGCGGCAGTGCGCCTGAAGCTCCTGGTTCTCTTAGGATTCACCCTCGCTTTTCACGTTTCCAGAATCAAACCGGTCAGTTCCAGCTCCCTGATCCCTCCCTGTCCTCCCCCGCCTCCGCCCAGGATGATAGACGATCAGCCTGCATACACGGTGAGGAAGATTATGGATGTAAGGCGCCGGGGTCGGGGCCGTCAGTTTTTAGTAGATTGGGAGGGTTATGGACCTGAGGAACGGTGTTGGGTTCCCCAGAAGAACATTCTTGATCCTTCCCTTATTCGAGAATTTTTTCATGGTCATCCGGAGAAGCGGGATAGGCCGCCAGGTGGCGTCCGTAGAGGGGGGGGTACTGTCACGGTCGCTCAGTACTCGGATCAGTTGGCCGCGGCCTCCACCTCCGGCTACCCCGCCCCTACAGACTCGCAGATGAGAAACAGGTGTGCGGGAGCGCGAGCAGGACCAGCTGAGCCGAGTTGGTAATCAACAGAGTATAAGAAGCACTGCAGCCTGCTCCTCGTTGCCAGATCGTAATACTAACTCCAGTCAGTTATACATCTAGCTTGCTATTGTCGTGTTGTTTATTGGATTACTTACATGTGCCTTTGTTCGTCTTAGATCCGTCCAGTCCTGCTGTATGTCCTGTTCCTGTCCCGTCTTCGTCTATACCTGTACCTTCAAGTCTCGTCCTCGATCCAGTTCCAGTCCAGCCCCGGTGTTGTCCTGTGTCCTCTCGTTATCCCAGAAGAACCCGTCCTTCCTTTTTGTCTCAATAAATCTGTTTATATTCCTTTACGTGTGTGTCTGCATTTGGGTTGTCTTGTCGGGCCGTAACATTGTTCACTTTACCTCAAATTACTTTCCTTAGAAAGAAAACACATTTTTCTCTTACTTCAAAACAAAATTTCTTAATCACTCTTGGGTCAGACCCCTCCCTCTGGGGTTAACCCAGTAACAGCAGCATGTCTCAGCTGCTTGAACACACCACAAAAAACTAAATAAAATAAAAGATTAAAAAAAAACTAAACATAAAATCAACAAAGTTCTGTTCAAATTCTGCTTTTTTTTACCTTTAAATTAAAATTCTTCAGGATTTTGTTCAGTATAGATTTGTTCTATACTGTCTCTGTAAAACTCAGTTTTACCACCAGATGCTCAATACAATAAACCAGTTTGTTTTTGTATTTTTCCCATATTAATTTAAATGTAACATAAAAACGTTTTATCGATTACTATTTTCATGTTTCCACTAATTTGGCATTCAGATGCCACATAAAGAATTCACCTCACTCAATGTTAAACAAAAATTTAAACATCAAGTGTAAAATCAAAATTAACGTGTCTCTCTTTATTTATTCAAATTTACCCAAATTGTAATCAGTAATTATCATTACTGTTCATTTAATAAAATGTAACATCTCAACCTCTTTTTTTCTTTTTCTTTAGGTTACAAAGACCTAAAGTTTGGTCAAACCCAAAACCAAAACAAAAATCTAACATCTGTTTAAAAGGACCTTGTGTTAGTCCCTGTACTCAAAAAAACATTCTTAAACCACTTCAAACAGTGATTAAACCCAGCGAGCCATTGGCATATGCTCTTAAACTTTAACAATTCACCTTGTTAGTTTAACAAATATCTTTTTATTTACTTATTTCTCATTAACTTTCAATTTTTCAAATAAACCTTTAAGATCGTTTTTTTTTTTTTTTAGTTTATTAACAGCATTAACAAGTTAATAACCACAACAACAATAATAATAATACTAACAACAACAGCTACAATGACAACACCAACACCAACAATAATAACAAGCACGGGTGACAAAAATAACAAAGATTCAGAAATATCGGTGAATTGATTAAAAAGAAAGAGGAGTCGGAGTTGAGCGGAGAGAAGGGGTTCATAGTTGTAATAGATCAGAAAGTGTTGGGTGGTAGAGATCGGTTTCCGATTCGTAATTATGAGGGGGAGATGTATATTCCATTGAAATGAAGTCTATCATGAGACTTTTCCAGTAATTAATGTGCATGTTATTACGAGTTTTCCAGTTCATGAAGATATATTTCTTGGCGATGGTCAGAGCTTAATGTGAGTGATACCCCTTTCAGCCCATGTGTGAAAGTTCAATATTTTTTTATTGCTTATAAAGTCATGGTTGTTCCACAGTGGGGTGAGGTTAGATGGAGCTAGTATAGAATTTGGGATTTGGTGAAATTTCCACCAGGCTGTCAGAGTGGAAGCTATAGTTACAGCATTCAAACATGTGTGTTGTTTGATTGATTTAGTGAGGAATGGTATGTCAGCTATAATTAATTCTTTGCATAGTGACTGTTCTGTATCTAACCATATAGTATCAGATTGGCTGGGGTGGATCCATTTGTATATATATTGCAGTTGGTTAGCCATTGAGTAATAATGAAAATTTGGTGCTTCTAATCCTCCTCGATCCTTGTTTTTTTGTAGTGTGGTGAGTTTTATCCTTGGCGTTTTGTTTTTCCAATAGAAATGAGTGATAATAGAGTCTAGTGATTTAAACCAGGTAAGTGTGGGGTGGATTGGAATCATTGAGAATAGATAATTAATTTTTGGTAAAATTGTCTATCATGAGACTTTTCCAGTAATTAATGTGCATGTTATTACGAGTTTTCCAGTTCATGAAGATATATTTCTTGGCGATGGTCAGAGCTATGAGGAGCATTTTAGAGTTTATATTTTTATTAGTAATTATTGTAAGGTCCCCCAGCAAGCAAAGAGAGGGCGATAGCGGGATGTGGCAGCCGACTATAGTGGATAGTGACTGTGTGACCTCTTCCCAAAAGTGTTTGATTGGAGTGCAGTGCCAGGTTGCATGGATGTATGTATCTATAGAATTGTGATTGCAATGAGTACAAACTTCTGATGTTAAACCCATTTTAGCTAATCTATTGCCCGTGTAATGTGTTCTATGAAGTGTTTTGTATTGTATTAATTGAAGATTAGCATTTTTGGACATGAGATAAATGTTTTTACAAATTTGGGTCCAGAAGTTAGCATCCGGAGCTATTGAAAGATCGTTTTCCCATTTTATTGTTGGTAGGTATATAATCTGAAATTGATTTGAAATGATTTTGTATATTTTAGATAGAAGTTTTTTTGGAGAAGAAATGTTAACAAAGTCTGCTATTACTTGTGGGAGTTCTAAATTTATGGCTCTAATGTTTATTTTTGCCAGAACAGAAGATTTAAGTTGTAGATATTTTGAAAATTCATTGCTCCCGATGCCAAACTCCTGGGCCAGTTTCGGAAATGTTATTAACATGTTAGATTTGAAAATATGGTTAATGTGATACCCCTTTCAGCCCATGTGTGAAAGTTCAATATTTTTTTATTGCTTATAAAGTCATGGTTGTTCCACAGTGGGGTGAGGTTAGATGGAGCTAGTATAGAATTTGGGATTTGGTGAAATTTCCACCAGGCTGTCAGAGTGGAAGCTATAGTTACAGCATTCAAACATGTGTGTTGTTTGATTGATTTAGTGAGGAATGGTATGTCAGCTATAATTAATTCTTTGCATAGTGACTGTTCTGTATCTAACCATATAGTATCAGATTGGCTGGGGTGGATCCATTTGTATATATATTGCAGTTGGTTAGCCATTGAGTAATAATGAAAATTTGGTGCTTCTAATGCCCCTTGATACTTGTTTTTTTGTAGTGTGGTGAGTTTTATCCTTGGCGTTTTGTTTTTCCAATAGAAATGAGTGATAATAGAGTCTAGTGATTTAAACCAGGTAAGTGTGGGGTGGATTGGAATCATTGAGAATAGATAATTAATTTTTGGTAAAATTGTCATCTTTATTGCTGCTATCCTGCCAATTATAGAGATTGGAAGGTTGAGCCATCGAAGCAAATCGTCTTCTATTTTTTTTAACATTGGTGTGAAGTTGAGTGTTACCAATTCTGACAGTCTGGAGGAAATCTTAATGCCTAAATAAGTAATGTGATCATAACATATAGGTATAGGTGCTTGATGGGGTGCCACATCCCATTTGGTTCTATGTAAGGGGAGGATGGAAGATTTGTTCCAGTTTATTGCGTAATCTGAAATTTTTGAAAAAGACTGGATTATTTTAATTATTTCTTGAGTAGATGCTAGGGGTTCTTGTATAAATAGTAGAATATCATCTGCATAAAGTGAGATTTTATGTGTTTGTTGTGGTGTTTCAATACCTTTGATTGCTGAATTTTGACAAATAGCTGCTGCTAGAGGTTCAATAAAAATAGTAAATAGAGATGGAGAGAGTGGACATCCCTGCCTTGTCCCCCTGTGCAGTGTGAAGCTTTGTGATGTTAGTCCATTGGTTGTGACTGTGGCAGATGGTGATGTATATAAAATCTTAATCCAATTAATAAATGACTCTCCAAAGCCAAATTTCTGTAGTGTGGTGAATAAAAATTTCCAGTTAACCCTATCAAAAGCTTTTTCAGCGTCTAATGTGGCAATGAGAGTATCTTTCTGTTGTACTGAAGAGTAATGCATTAAATTATATAATCTACGGGTATTGTTAGATGCGTGTCTACCTTTTATAAAGCCGGTCTGATCAGGGTGGATAATATATGATATAATTTTCTCAATTCTATGAGATAATGCTTTGCTAATCATTTTTATGTCAACATTTATAAGTGAAATAGGACGGTAGTTAGATGTGAGGGTATTATCTTTGTTACGTTTAGGAATGAGTGATATAAGAACTGTAGTATGGGAATTTAGCCTTTTGTTTTATTTCCGTTATTGTTCTACTGAATAGTGGGTATAAAGTTCGTAGAACTCAGCAGGGAAGCCATCCGGTCCTGGTGCTTTATTATTATGCATATGTTTCAACGCAGAATGAAGTTCTTTTTCAGTGATTGGTAATTCAAGAGAGGTTATTTGCTCTGGATTGAGTTTTGGTAGAATGATGTTATCAAGGAATTGGTTTATGTCTTCTTGATTTGGGTCCATATCAGATGAGTATAATTTTGTATAGTATTCTTCAAATATTTTGTTTATCTCGGTAGGTGAATTGGTTAGCTTCCCTGCTGAGTTTCTAATAGATGTTATGGCTGTTTTTTCTTTATTTCTTTTAATTTGACTGGCTAAATATTTTCCGGATTTATTGCTATGGTGAAAAGTTTCATGACGCAGTCTGTGAATCAAAAACTGGTTTCTTTTGTTTATTATTTTATTAAGCAGAAATTTATTTTCTCTTAATTCTTTAAAGGTGGTTTCTATAAATTTCTATTTTTTTTTTATTGTTTCTTCCAGTTGGACTTCTTTTTCTTTTTCCTTCTTTTTTTTATGGACTGAATATGATATAATTTTTCCCCGTAGTACTACTTTCCATGTCTCCCAAAGCAGTGATGCTGACGACTTTGGAGAGTCATTTATTTCAAGGAAGGATGTCCAGTCTCTCTTGAAATAACTGTCAAATTCTGAATCTTTCAAGAGAGATATGTTAAAACGCCATCTGGTGGGGTGTTTTTGCATTACAGATGGGATCCATGTAAAAGTTACTGGAGAATGGTCACTAATATTGAGGGGATGAATTTTGGTTTCTATGATATTTGGTATAATTGAGTTACTAATTAAAAAGAAATCAATGCGGGAGTAAGTTTGGTGGACATTAGAATAAAATGTATATTCTCTGTCAAGTGGGTGTTGTAGCCTCCAACCATCCCCAACACCAAAATCACTCATGAACTGTTTTATTGTTTTGGAGGACTGCCAGGATTTACCTTTATGTTTTGACCTGTCCAATGATGGATTGATTACCGTATTATAGTCTCCCCCTATAATTATTGAGCCGCTGGAAAGGTTTGAAAGAGAGATAAAGAAATTTGAAAAGAAAGAGGGATCGTCAGAATTTGGTCCATAAATGTTGCCAATAGTGATTGGTTTATTGTTGATTGAAATATTAATAATGATAAAACGGCCTTCAGGATCTGAAATGGTTGTATGATGGTTAAATTGTATTTTTTTGTTTATTAATATGCAAACTCCTCTCTGTTTTGAGTTATAATAAGAGGAGAAACAGTGGTTAAAATCTGTAGTTTTTAAGCTGTTTTGTGTAGATTGTGAGAAGTGTGTTTCCTGTATTAGACATATATCAGCTTGCATATTTTTTAGGTAATTTAGGACTTTATTTTTTTTGGTTTGTGAAGCAACTCCACGAATGTTCCAGGTTAAGAATTTTAACTGCATGAAGATAGTGTGTATTTCTCAATTACATTGTTTGAACATAAGTCTGTATGTATGGATGTAAATGTAATTGTATGTGTGTGTGTATGTGTACTTGTAGATCTACAATACCCGATGACAAACAAAACGGGACAAACATAAATACTTATAACTAACAACAAAACATATAAACAGGGAGCAAAAAAGCTAATTTGGTACATTTAGTATACAATGTGTGTGCATGGTACTAATAGTTTAATGTAATAATATAAATTGATTGGAGGAAGGGAGGAAGATGAAAGAGGAGCAACATCATTTAACAGTTTAAGAGTTTTTAGAATTAGTAAAGCCAGGGAGTAGTGTCCTTGTCTCTGAACAATTGTCCATCGATATATAGTTTGTCTACTGTGATGATTGCTTTTTTACCTTGATTGATGATTATCTTGCGGATAGGGAAGAGTAGCTTACGTCTGCGGATAATCTCTTGTGGAAATTGGTCGTTGAGTCCGTAATGAGTCCCTTTTAGCTGCCGGCCCTGACGTTGAACCAGTACTTTTTGTTTGAAATGTTCAAATTTGACAATGATGGGCCGGGGTCGGGTGGAGTTGAGAAGCTTCTGTCCTAAACGATGTACGCGATGGAAAGTGATATACTCAACAGTCTCTGGTGTAAGTTTGAGCTGGCTAACCATGAAGTCCTTAACAGATTTTTCGGGGTCTTCGGTGGATGACTCGGCCACGCCGGAAATAATTAAATTATCTCTCATACTTCGTGACTGCAAATCCAGGACGATTTCTTGCATAGCTTTGTTCTCAGCGGTGACAGAGGTAAGTTGAGTGTTTACCGTGGAAAGTTTAGCAGTGAGTGTGGCCACGGAGCTTTTAATTGATTTGTTTTCTTCTGTGAGCAAATCGACTTGTTGTTGACTGTATTCCAGGCTGTAACGAAGATTTTGGAATTCTTTGTGAAGTACTTCGATTAGTGAAAGTCTAGAATCCAAGTTAGATAAGCGCTCGTTGATTGATAAAAGTATGTCCGAACAGCAGTTTGTTTTGATAGGAGTGGATGTTGGTGATGTTGGTGATAATAAAGAATCGGTTGATATGGGAGAGTCCGAAGTGCGGGGTTTTTTGGCTTTGCGTGATCGGCCTATTGCACATATTCTATTGAAAAATTTGTCAATATAGTCCTCCAGCTGGTCCAGGTTTGAGTCGTAATCCAGGTTTATTGTTTTTCTAGCATATGGGAGGCAAAAGATCGTTTTAACAGTTTGAACTGTTTTAACATAGATATGTTTTTAATCACCAAAACCAGATTACCAATTTACATTACAGTTTAAATCTGTATTGTATAGATGACACTATACCTTAATTATAAAGTACCAAAATAAATAAAATAATGATTATTATTTATTTTGAACTATCTTCATTTTAATTTTCCAATTACTTAAACTTTAAGTCTTTCTTCTCAAAAACCATATTCAATCTCATTAATTTACTCGTTTAGTTTACCAAATCATGTTTCATAGATTCTATAAAACTCAAATGTGGACTTTATTCATATCAACAGACCTGTCAGAAGGTCAAACAGTTTTCATAATTAAGCATCATAAACTTTATTTAACACATCAGTTCAGTACAGACTGTCTCTGTCACTGACATTTCTAACTCAGTATTTTTCTCAACATTAAAAGTTTGTTTAATGTAAAGGCTCCCGTCTGTGGAGCTAAAAAAACAAAAACCCAAACCAAAACATTTCTAGCTCCTGGGAGCATAAAGGAGGGTGCTGTGAAGCCCCTGTTACCTTGACTTGCATAGAATGTTATCTTGTGTTTAAACATTCCTCGTGAATCCAAAACAGTGGTTGTTTGAATCCACTTTCTCCATTATTAATCAAAACCAAACCAGAAAAAATACATAAATGTTTCTTTTCTTTACTTAGGTTCTGGTAACCTTGTTTTAATAATGTGCCTTAAAACACATTTAAATTCTTCCAATTACAAAGTAATCATTTTCATTCTTTTATTGGCGTTATACCGTGTGTTTGGAACCACACTGATATTAAGGACCTCTATTAGTTCTCGTACTAATAGATACACAAAATTGTTTAGCAAAACATCAATCACTACTTTTATTTTGGATCCAAGTGTTGGATCTTTAACTTCTTCAAACCTTTAATGTTCACACTGCCGTGTCACATAAAATACAATACCAACTCTGTTCTTTAACAGAATACTCATTATTTTCTCTCATAAACCAAAATCACATCCTCTTCTGTAGATGTGTGTCTCATGTGTCCGTGTTTGTGTCTGTGTCTTTATGTGTCTGTATTTACATGTGTGTTTATGTGTTTATGTACCTGACCTGTTAGTTGAAGCGGTCAGTTATGAGGTCTTCCCTCGTCTCTCGTCTGGACCCAGTTTTGACCTCCTCCTCCCCCTCTCAGTGCCCTCTCGTCTGTCACGCCCACCTCCACCTCGCTCTCGTCTCCATGGCAATTGTGCATTTTTCCTCAGAGAAATACATTACATTCATATTAATTTCAAGTTTCATCCAATTTACAAACACACTTTACAAATACCTTTTTGGTCAATCTCAATAGATTAGATAATTTAATAGATTTAAAATAAATAAACAGTTGTCTGAATTCGTTTATCTTAACGCTTCTGTGTTTGCTGCTGCTCGTCTGTCTGCAGCTTTTTTTTCTTGTTTTCAGCCGAAAAGGAGCAGGTGGGAGGTGGGGTGCAGAGGAAGTTTTGGAGACGACACTGTTGTCTGAAAGAAAGGAGGCCGAGACCTAAAGGCTCCCAGAAAACATTTAAACAAAATACAAATGATTAGTGTTTTGAAGTACATGTGTGTACTTCAAAATCTCTTCTCTACTTCTCTGTTTTTTCTCAAACTAGAAAAATAGCTTATGGAAGCTACCTTTCTCTCTCATGTTGTTCAAACTTTCTCTAAACAAAAACATTACCGTTGTTCTGATTCACATCATTAGACTCATTCTCCATCCAACAATGGCCCATTCATAACACATTTATTCTCTCACACACACTTTTTATCTTTAACTCTTTAGGTCAACAATTCTCAGTATAAGCCCTCTCATGTCTTGTGGGCTTTTTTTTTTCTCACTCACCACTATCACATGCAGTGAACATTTTTTCAGCAAAAGCCTCTCACTTCTAGTGGGCTTTTAAAATCTCACTGCTTCACAAGCAGTGAACACTATACGTAGGCCTACATATTCCTATACGTCACGTCCAACGTGACTGGACTCCAATCTCACCATTAACCATAGGTTTCGGCAGGGTCTCGATTAAAGAGTCAGCTCGAGCTATACCTGTGCATATCCCACACTTCCCGTGTGAGTGTCGCACCAAAAACCGACATTCGTAGTTAGATCAGACAGTTTGAATGCGGCGTATTAGGATTCGTGAATATTTATCTGAAGTAAATCATGAGCTTCCCAGACCAGCTCTTTAGACCCCATACACTTTATTGTAATCAGTTGCCCTATCTATCTCGTAGATTCCGCCCTCGTCACGGCCAATGAACTAATCGCGCGGGTCCGTTTCAAGAAACACCATAAAGACTTACAGAGCATAGGGTATCTATCAAACTTAATTCTAGCAAGACAACAATCTTTAACACAGATTAATCTCAGAAAATCCTGTTTACAAGCTCACCATAAACCACACAGGCAGGGTCTCGATCGAAACACATACTTTTTCCGGCTTTCAATCTCACCATAAACCATATAGGCAGGGTCTCGACAAAGCGTTATCTAAGAATCTCCTATGCTGGCCAACTTCATGGAAACACATCAACTATGGTGATGTAAATACATGCAGCTCACTCAACATACGCCAGATTTCCAAAACTACTACTTCCGGAAGCTTTGGTATTCACAATCACACACACACACACCAAAAAATTAAATTAAACAGCTGTTTACCTGGCCCCAGCTCCAGGTGCAAAAGTACCATGGCAACCCATGTCTATCTAGTTATGTCTACTCCATGCTTGGACTAGCATGGAGGACATGACATGATTTGACGTGACCTGTAGAGATCTATGAGCACCCAGTAACTATAAACAATATAAACAATTATAATAATAAAGATTATTATAACAGTATGTTTAACTGACCTAGAAATGTAAAGGTTCATTATCCTCTCCATGATTCCATTCTATTTTCTCTGATACATGTCGAATGGTTTTGCAGGTGTACATCTGCAGTAACTCTGTGGAGGCCCGTCAGCAGATCATGGCATTAGCTCGTCAGCTCCACTTCCATCCCGTGGATATGGGGAACCTATCTTCATCCCGAGATATTGAGAACATGCCCATTCGGCTGTTTCCCGGCTGGAAGGGGCCCGTCCTGGCCGCTGTGGCTCTGTCTATCTTCTTCTTCGCCTACTCCTTCGTGCGGGACATCATCCACCCTTACGTCAAGTACAAGCAGAGCGACTTCTATAAGATCCCCATAGAGATGGTGAACCGGACGCTGCCCTCGGTGGCCATCACGCTGCTGGCCTTGGTGTACTTGGCGGGACAGATCGCGGCCGCCCATCAGCTTTATTACGACACTAAGTACAGACACTTCCCTGGCTGGCTGGAGAGCTGGCTGCAGAGTCGGAAACAGCTGGGCCTGCTCAGCTTCTTCTTAACTGCGATTCACGTCCTGTACAGTCTGTGTCTGCCCATGAGGAGGTCCGAGAGGTACCAGCTACTCAACACAGCCTACCAGCAGGTCAGCAACTCCACACATTCAGCACTCTTCTACTCTTTTAAGTTAAGATAGTTCTTGCTTAGTGCTGAATTTGGAATAGCTGCTTGATTTTAAATCCCATTTTTACGGATCAACTGAAAGCTTTGTTGTTGACCCAGCTCCTTCCTTTAATTCAAATAACTTTATTATTCGCCAAGGGGGAAATTCAATTGTTAGGTCTCTTCAAGTTAGTTGATTGAGTCTAAAGTCTTTATCTTTCACATGTCAGTCTGGAAGAAGGAGGCAAGGCAATTTTCTCCATATAGCACAATTCATAGACTGGGTCATTCAAAGTGCTTTACAGAAAAAAAAGACAAATACAAGAAACAGAAGTAAAATACAGAAATAAATAAATAAAAAAAAAGACGAACAGTGAAGATAAAACACTTTCAGCTGTCTTTACTGAATGCAGGCAGAGCTAAAGAGGAAGGTTTTTAACCTCTCTTTGAGGGAAGTTAAAGTTAAGGCTGTTCCAGGTTTTTGCTGCATGAAACTTAAAAGCTGCTTCACCCTGTTTAGTTCTAACTCTGGGCACGAGCAGAAGGCCTGTCCCAGATGTTCTCAGAGTCCGAGGAGGTTCATAAGCAACTAACATATCAGAAATATATTCTGGTGCTAAACCATTAAGAGATTTGTAAACTAGCAGTGCTGTTTTAAAGTCTATTCTCTGAGCAACAGGAAGCCAGTGCAGAGATTTTAAAACTGATGTGATGTGGTTGTACTTCCTGGTTTTGGTGAGAACCCGAGCAGCCGCGTTCTGAATAAGCTGCAGCTGTCTTAACCCTCGTTTTGAGAGACCAGTGAAAAGGCCATTCCTTTTTAAAAGCTACACTCAATGCTTTGTAGCAATACGCTATGGGGAACACTCTTGAACACTGGTTGTGAAGCACATATGTCACAAGACGCCAAGAATTGGCTTAAATAACCTCTGTCGGGGACGTGGCTTGAAGCAGCAAAAAACAAAAGCAAAGGGCCAGTATAGAGAAGTTGCCTACAACAAGCACTTATTCTAAAAGTCATTTATTGTCAAAAAATTGTCTTAACTCTTTTGAAAACATAATGACAACAGAAACTACCCAAATGACCCTGATCAAAATTTTACATATCCCAGTTCTTAATACCGTGTATTGCCACCTTTAACATCACTGACAGCTTGAAGTCTTTTGGGGTAGTTGTGGATGAGGCTCTTTATTTTCTCAGATTTTTTTTGGGCAAAAAGCCTCCATTTCCTCTAAATTCTTGGGCTGTCTTGCATGAACTGCACGTTTGATCTCTCCAGAGTGGCTCAATGATACTGAGGTCAGGAGACTGAGATGAACAGTCCAGAATAATCACCTTATGCTGCTGTAACCAATGACAGGTGGACTTGGCCTTTTGCTTTGATCATCTGATCATTTCAAATGATTTTGTTCCAGATGTTTTGAGGCACTTGTTTGGTGTAAGCGGGATGCTCTGTGGCATTTGTGTAGTAATGGCTTTCTCCACTATGCAGCTCATTTTTCAGAAAGTCCTGTATTTCAGCTGAAGTTTTTCTTTGCATCCCTAAAAATTTCCTGGCAGCTGTAGCTGAAATCTTTGTTGGTCTACCTGACCTTGGTTTGGTTTCAACGAAATCCCTTATTTTCCACTTTCAGTTTGAACACTGCTGATTGGCATTCTCAATTCCTTGGATATCTTTTTATATACCTTTCCTGGTTTATTCAGTTCAGTTACCTTATCCCACAGTTTTGCTTTTCCCATGACTCAGAATACAGGAACATCAGTGCATCACTGGATGAAAGATGCAAGGGTCTGTCAGGAGCCCAGAAACTCACTGACCTTTTAAACAAACACTGATTACAAACAAACAGATTACAGGTGAGGATGGTTACCTTTAGTAGCCATTCAAACCTGTTTGTGTCAACTTGTGTGCATGTAATCAGGCCAAAATCATCAGGGTTTGTAAACTTTTGATCAGGGTCATTTGGGTAGTTTCTGTTGTCATTATGATTTAAAAAGAGTAAACTCAATTGCTTAACAATGAATGGCTTCACCCAACCACTTACTATGAATGAAAAAAAACGTTTTTGTTTTATCATTCATATTCAAAAACTTATGAGTACAACTGCAGTCCGGCCTCTCTGTGCTACAGTAGGTTCTCTCTGGGTACTCCTGCTTCCTCTCACAGTGAAAAAACATGCATGTAGTCTGTCTGTCTGTGTGAATCCTTTAAAGCGTTTAACAGGCCATTGCCCAGGGTGTACCCCGGCTCAGACCCAAAGCTTCAGCAGGTGGGACCTTTTTAAAAACAGAATATGCTTTAGAAGAATTAAAGAATGAATAAAATCATCACATTTATGTAGTACTAGTGAGAATTCAATCCCACAAACCTTTATTTATAGCTGAGAGAACATTCAAAATTTTAATATGAACAGCGTGTGGTTAGTGATGTTAGCCAACTTCACTTGTTCTCTCAGTGGTTTGTCCGTGTCACTGTGAGGACGTCTTACATTGTGTAATGATGAACAGTAGAACCGTCCGGCTGTGTCCATTGCATCAGATGTAAACCGTCCATCACACAGCTACATTAGCTTTGTCGCCTCATGCAACTTCAGCACTGCCAACTCCTCTGTGTCACTGAGGTAGAGATCAGTCCTTCTCCTTCACTCACATCTCTATGTCTCTATGTGCTGCTGAATTGGACTGACATACAGTATGTTTGTATTATCTGTAATATGCTCTTAGGTAAAGCTGCAATGAATTCCCCTTAAAGGGATCAATAAATTTATCTGAATCTGAAGGCTAACAGCTGAACCCTAGTGTCCACAATGAGACCATGGTCCAGACCATTGGTTGTTGATTTCTTTTTTTTTAAACTTAACGTGTAAACTCAGTCGAAAAGACCTCATATTCTGCTCTCCACACTGCAGAAGTGTTGTTGGAAGAAGTCTCCACCAAAAACACAAAAAATTCCACCTCAAAAATGACAAATGCGTGTTGCTGTTGAAAAGGCAGTCTAAACACATGCCAAGGCAACAATAAGGAATTTAAATAATGTCAGTATGTACAGTGGGGATCGAAAGTTTGGGCACCCCAGGTAAATTTTTTTATTAATGTGCATAAAGGCGACAAGAAAAGATGGAAAAATCTCCAAAAGGCATCAAATGACAGATTAGACATCCTTATAATAAGTCAAAAAAAGTTCATCCTTTCATCATTTACACTTTCAAAATAACAGAAAAAAAAAATGGTGTCTGCAAAAGTTTGGGCACCCTGCAGAGTTAATACCTTGTACTGCCAACTTTGGCAAGTATCACAGCTTGTAAACGCTTTTTGTAACTAGCCAAGAGTCTTTTAATTCTTGTTTGAGGTATCTTTGCCCATTCTTCCTTACAAAAGTCTTCCAGTTCTTTGAGATTTCTGGGCTGTCTGTCACGCACTGCTCTTTTAAGGTCTATCCATAGATTTTCAATTATGTTGAGGTCAGGAGATTGTGAAGGCCATGGCAAAACCTTTAGTTTATGCCTCTTGATGTAATCCACCGTGGATTTTGAGGTGTATTTAGGATCATTATCCATTTGTAGAAGCCATCCTCTCTTTAACTTCAGCTTTTTCACAGATGGCATCAAGTTAGCATCCAAAATTTGCTGAAATTTTATTGAATCCATTTTTCCTTCTACTCGTGAAATGTTCCCTGTGCCACTGGCTGCAATACAACCCCAAAACATGATCGATTCACCCCCATGCTTAACAGTTGGACAGAGGTTCTTTTCATTAAATTGTGTGCCCTTTCTTCTCCAAACATACCTTTGCTCATTCCGGCCAAAAAGTTCTATTTTAACCTCATCGGTCTACAGAACTTGTTTCCAAAATGCATCAGGCTTGTCTATATGTTCATTTGCAAACTTCAAACGCTGATTTTTGTGTTGAAGACGTAGAATAGGTTTTCTTTTGATGACTCATCCATGAAGTCCATAATTGAACTTTTCCATGACAAGGCCCCAAATTCCACCAGGTTCTGGCCAAGGCCCCTTTGCACGGTGTTATTGAACCCATCGACAAAACTACACCAAATGTAAATAAGTCAAAGACTTCTCACAATCCTGTATGGAGTCTGATATTTATATTATGAGTATTTTTATGAATAGCATTATAATAATTTGTTGATATCTCTAATGCAATTTCAAAAATACTCATAATAATATAAATATTTACTTATTTTTTTTTTTTTTTTTTGCTTTTTCTTCCAACTTGCTGCGGGCCCTGGCGCCCTGGCTTCAGGCCGCGGCCCCCACTTTGAAAACCACTGCTCTAGACGATGATTAAGAACAATCCATGACACTGTCAGGTCCTAGCTTGCCAAAGGGGGTACAGTATTAACTCTGCAGGGTGCCCAAACTTTTGCAGACACCATTTTTTGTTTTCTGTTATTTTGAAAGTGTAAATGATGGAAATAAAATCTTTTTTTGACTTATTATAAGGATGTCTAATCTGTCATTTGATGCCTTTTGGAGATTTTTCCATCTTTTCTTGGCGTCTTTATGCACATTAATAAAAAAATTTACCTGGGGTGCCCAAACTTTCGATCCCCACTGTATTGTCAGTCAGAATGTATTATGTAATGTCAGCATGAAAAAAATATAATTTCTGTGTTCTAAGGAAAGCATGTTTTAAACTTTTGTGACATTGACAAATCACAAAGGCCTTCAGCATCTAGTCCACACACACATTGTGGCTCTGTCTAAGTTCTCTTGTGCTGTGTGTCTCTTGTGGCAGGTCCATGCAAACGTGGAGAACGCATGGAACGAGGAGGAGGTGTGGAGAGTGGAGATGTACGTGTCCTTCGGCATCATGAGCCTGGGCCTGCTGTCACTGCTGGCCGTTACTTCTGTGCCCTCAGTCCACAGCACGCTCAACTGGAGAGAGTTCAGCTTCATACAGGTACCACTCACAACAACCTCCGTGAAGTTGGCCCCCCACCAAACGCGATTGACTACAAAACTCGTTTGTGCTTCGTTTGTGCTGCAAAATTTTTGTTTGTTATAGTTTTTGAGTTTAATTTAATGATGTTTATTAATGATTCTTTTATAGGTCATATGAGGTCAGCCAGCCCCCGAAAATGCTTTAAAATGACCCAAAATAGTGTCAATTGTTTGTGTTTCGTTTGTGCTGGTTTGTGCTGTAAAGATTTTTGTTTGTGCTGTTATCGTTTTTAAGAAATTAAGTTAAAATTTCGGCCGATGATGTCATCCAGCCCCCCATTTGTGGTAAAAGTGGACAAAAATGGTATCAAACGTTTGTGCTTCGTTTGTACTGGTTTGTGCTGTAGGCATTTTTGTTTGTGCTGTGATATATTTTAAGATATTATTAATAAATATTTTCGGTATTAACGGCACAATTTCCGACCAGCTGA
>CM044558.2:7711819-7841819 GCA_024416835.2 Perccottus glenii
CAGTACCGACACCCCCGCCTGGAGCCTGTGGGGTCGGCAGCTCACGTGTCCCCCGAGAGAGTTACCATCATGTGAGGAGGCTACAACGACTGAGGATTAACCCAGCACTTGTGTTTTTGTTCCCAGTGTCTATGAACTCAGAGTTTCTCAGATGCAGCAGTAGAGTTCAAATACAGAATAGGCTAGACTTATTTTCCTCTTCTCCACTCCTTTGCTTATACCTGAAGTTATTCATGCACCATCTTTATCTTTGTCCTAAATCTGTTAAACTTTAAAGCCACCCCCAACAGCCAAAAAATTTAACCGGACAAATTATTCCTCTGCAAAAAACAAATACTTTTTCATATTTCTTTAACAATCAAATATGTTGAATTAATTGTATTTAAAATGTTCTAACACAGTTATAAAAGTGCATTAAAGGCATAAGATGCAGGATTTTAGGCTGATGTTTATAAACAGACCTGGTCCTGAGCCTTATCCTTTCTGTCAACTCAGTTTTATTTGAGCTTTTAATCAACTCTAGCCTCTTTGATTTTGTAGCATTTTCCTTTCTTCTGTCAGCTGTCACTCAGAAACATCCATCTCATGTAAACAAAGGAAAACATACAGAGGATTACCTACATTTATTTCAGTGTTCAAGAGGCTGTAGGTGTGGAATAAATGAGATTTAATAAAAGTATATTTAAACACATATCCTTCTATTTCCGCACTGAGAGGAGCCCTCTCGGTGAGGAAAGTTAACTAAGGGGACCTCGACAGATTTTAGTTGACTTTTTACGACATGAACAGAGCAGAATAACAGACAAACAGGAAACAGCAGCAGTGTGAGTCTGTGTCAAAACACTGCTCTTCATGATGTTTCATCTGTAGCTTGTGTGAGCGCGTTCTGACCCTGCAGATAGGCACCGACAGAGACCTGGTGGGCGTGAGCGGAAGAGGACTATAAACTCTGAACTGTATTAATGAAGCCCCATTTATACAGATCAGCTAAAAAAAGTTGATCCTACAATTATCTTATTTAAACATGAGTGAATGCATTGGCAATATTAGTTTTGCATCCCTTCTATATATTTAATGTTTTTTTCTTTGGACAGTTTTTCTGAGCAACCAGACAAAGCTCAGAAAGAATACCCTTTTCTGTTTTATCAGTAGCTATTACGTCCTTGCTAATATTGATGTAGACCAATGGGAGAGGGCCTCATTCTAGAGTGAGCATGGGATTGTCATTTCTACTACAATATACTATTGGGTGATTAAACTCTGCTCTGAGGCGAGATAGAGACTTCTGTAGACATAAGCGAGGAAACACTGGATCTTCCTCAGGAGTCAAGGAGGAGGTGAAAAGTCATATGCTGTTGGACAAAAGTCTCTGTTTTTTGAATGAACACTTTTAACAGACTGGACAAGTTTAATGTAATGGAAATAAGTCTCAAGGGTTTTATAGGAAAGAACATAAATTAAATAATGGTAATTTAAAATGTAATTTTTTTTTTTAGAAAAATATTTACATTACACTCCATTTTAAATTCTGATGTTAGCTGACACTCATGAGGACATCCCATAAAGCTTCCTCTGTCCTCCAGCTGAGGTAATGGTGGATGGCTGCAGAGGCGTGACCTTAGCACACACCAAGTGTACACAAATTGATCTTATTGACAGCAGCAGCAGCATTCTTGGAAAATGAGAGCAAAAAACAGTCATACTTTTGTTGCTAAAGTTAATGTTGTACCCCACGCACACAAACTGTACCTGCTGGTGTCTGCCATGTGTCCCATACACACGTCACTTTATCCCTGTACAGTGTCAGTGGGAGTGCTCACTTGTCTGGTTCTGGATTGTAAATCTTAAATCTGTCCTAATGACACTGTTGTAAAAACTTTGTGTTGATTTAATTTCCCTCTCTTCAAAATTCAAATGTGGATTTTTATGGCAAATCTAAATGTTATGTCTGTACAGAGTGTTATCTTTCTTCAATAATAAAAAACAGTTTGGGATGTGTAACTGAAGTTAAAGTAGTATAAAAGTAAGTTTAATGAAAACACATAAGACTGGTGTATGTTACAACTCAAAGACAAATAAAACATGGACAAAGTAAAGCTACAGTCCGCCTCTTCAGCACGTGCACAGTCATGTACCGTCTGGTCCTGATCCAGTGTTGACTCCAGAGGCACTATGGGAATAAATAAAGTCTTAAATAAAACCTGTGCGTGACTCAGCTTAGGGTCTGTTGAGGTCACGTGTCCTGTGCGCGCGGCAGCAACTCCAGCAGCTCCTCGGAGGTGGGTCTGTTGTGCGGCTGCGCGCTCCAGCAGCGGCTCAGTAGCGCGCTGTACACGCGGCCGCGCGAACCGCCGAAGGCCGCGTGCCCGTGCAGCGGCGGCCGCAGCTCGTGCGCCACCACGGCGTAGATGACGTGCTGCCGGTCGCCGACGTAGGGCTGCTCGCGCGTCAGCAGCTGCCACAGCGTGATGGCGAACGAGAAGACGTCCGCTTTGGCCGACATCGCCTCTCCTTTGAGCAGTTCCGGCGCGCGGTGTGTGTATGTGCCGCCCACGTGACTCAGCTGCGGGCTGACGGCAGTGGACTCGGCGCCAGGCTCCAGTTTCAGAGAACAGCCAAAGTCCGCGATTTTTACTACGTCCTCCCGGGACAGCAGCAGGTTCGCGGGCTTGATGTCCAGGTGCAGCACTCTGTGCGCGTGCAGGAAGCGCAGACCCTGGATGACGTCCGCGGCGTAGCGCAGGCAGCGGTGCTCCTCCAGCGGCTCGCTGCTGTAGATGATCTGCTGTAGGTCCGATACGCATAGCTCCATCAGCACGCTACCTAGACTGCCCTCGTACCAAAGGTCCACAGGCACGCATGTGCTGGCCGCGAGCACACGCACGATGTTCCGGTGACGCAGGTGCGCGGCGTTGAGTTCGGCCCAGAAGCTGTGCCTGGAGGCCAGTCGGTTCTTGGTGGACCTGTTGACCCTCTTTAGCGCCACGCTCTGGCCCAAATACTCCGCTCTGAAGACCGATCCAAAGCCCCCGAACCCACCGGCTCCACGGCCCGCAGCTCCGGCCACACGATCACCGAGGACCAGGGTCTGCTGCAGCGACCGGGACGCGGCGCGGGAACTTGCAGCGTGCAGCCATGTGCTTGTTTGAACAGCGGGCTGCTACACGCGCCCGCCTCCACGCATGGGTACAAGTCTTTGGGCAGCAGCCGGGAAACCGGAATGGGAGACGGCATGGCTTCTGAGTAGTGACGGGCGCCGCCATGACTCCACAGATAAACACTACAGAGAGCAAGAGCGCCGCCCTGCGGCCGGAGGGTCTACCGCCAGGGTCAACGGGTTCAGGCTCCCTCTGAGGCCTCGGTTCACCCCACGTGTGCGTGTGTAAAGGACAGAGCCAGTCTGAACGAGGCCATAGCACTCTTCTGCTGAACCCAACCTCAGTGTAGTCAGGTCTAGAAGTATGTTTACTGTGAGACTGTTTGTTTCAGAGAAGCACAGCAATGTCACTAATCACTGAAAATGGTATTAAAGCTGGGAGAAGAGCACAGAGCTGTAGACTACAGATATTCAGGGTAAACTCTCACATACACAAATAAAATCAAGTATAGTGCTAGAGTCAGGTCTACAGAGTGTGTGTGCGCGCGCGTGTGTGTGAGATAAGTTTCAATAGACAGCTTTTAATTGTTAACAGCAGTATTTAAGATAGGCAAGAGCCGACTCAGTTCAAAGTTCTGTCTGTTTATTGAACATAAATGAACACTAAATGAATGCTCTCTGTCTTATAGCAGCAAGGTATGGAACTCAATTCAACGTTGCCAAACAATAAATAATCTGCCTCTTTGGATGATGTCATGTTAAAAAAAAAAAAAGACAAAAGCTGCAGCAATATTTCACTTTACACAACCTAAAACATATGTGTACATGAAGGATGTGGCCTATAGAGCTATAAAAAAAATATAACAGTAGTTTGTAAATTTGAAGTAAAAATGACTGGGTAATATCGATGAAATGCAGCAAATGGAGCCAACATGGAATGCAATACTTGTGTGACGCTCAACACACAGAGCAGGGCGTCTTAGATTATGCCGAGGGATACAGCACAGCGTCACCACTGACCGGACAGAGGAGCGGACTGAGTAGCACAAACACAGTTTTATAGAAATACAGTTCAGGGATCACAAAAGAAGCAGAGATGCAAAGTCAGCTGTTGCTAGTAATGCCAAGTAGAGTTTAAAAAGCAGTGGTAGAGCATTTAGTATTCGGTCTGGTTCAGTATAGTCAGACGTCAAGTGAGAACTCTTCTGCTTAAATATATTGATTTATGCTAATGGGAGCTATTATCAATCCACATTGTTGATTTTGTGAAAGACATGGAACTCTGAAAAAGTTTAAATATTTAAATGAAGACCACAGGAGCAGAAATTAAGTAATCCTCTCTGTTGAGGGACGGTTACATTTGACATCAAGAGTTTGTGAAATATGGAGATAAACAAAGCACGTCTGTTGACCCTAATGCTGGCCAATTGTTTTTATATATATTGTTTATGTAACTCATGGCTGTGCATTTATGAAAGTATTGGCCCAAACCTCTAAGAGACAGCAAATCTCTGCAACAGACCAGGTTTGCCCAAGACCTTTATTGTCTTGTCTTTGTTTGTTGTTTACCCACAATACAACACCCCACTCACAATGGAAGCCCAGTGGTTCAAGAAAGAGGAGAACTTCCTGTAATTGATTCGGCCCGAGGTTGGGTGACTTTCACACCACAGATGGACCGCACCAGAGTGCGTACCGTCCGTACGAGATCAACAGTTTAGGCCGGTCTCGGTACGGCCGTTTAATGCGTACCAGAGTGCGGCTGTTGTGTTCACACAGACTCAAACCGTACTTGGGCCGACCTAAACAGTGCCATCGGGAAAACAGCCTTAAACTCAGAGATACTGATCAAAACTTTGAGTTTTTCCCCTCATCACAGTGGCAGAGTCTAGTTTCCTACTGTTTGCTGCTGGTGGTCACTTAACTTTTTAAAATTACTTTACAAGAGGCGAGCCCCTAGCTCAGTTGGCAGAGAACTTGTAAATACACACACACACAAAATGCAAATACACAACATTTTGACTTGTGCTGTGCCCCAGTATCTCAAAAATGGCAGAAATGTTTTATGAGATTATTATGGATAATTTTGAAATACTGGGTCAACATTTTAAATATCTAAGTAACCAGAATAAGAAAATGAGAATTTGTGGTATTATGTCAAAATGCTGAGTTAAGTCATTATTTTGATTTCTGAGAATAATTATGGAATACCAGATCAATTTAAGTCATACACACTTCTTCATTTGTCAAAACACAGACTCTTCTGGAAATCCAACAGAATTACTGTTAATTAATTTTTTTGTTTTGTTTTTTAGACCTATTATCATGTTGACGGCCCTCACTCCAGCCCTGTTCACTGTCAGTGGTCACGACACACTTCTCACAGATGGATATTACAGGCAGTCGTGTCAAAAAAAGTCACAGTACAATACAAATATATATGTAGCTAAAAAGAGTACACGTTGGATATGTTTGCACAAAGGATACATACATGTAAGGACTATAGAACAGAGGTCTGTAGCACCTTCAGGAGCTTTAGGAGGATGTTAGCAGCTTGATCAATACCAAAGTATATTACAGTATTGCAGTGTTTTTCTCATACACATTCAGCACATTCAAAGTTCACCGGTGCCACTGAAGCTAATAGGGACGTGTGACATGAGCTGATAAAGTCTTTCACTGAACAGATGACCATTCCAATCAAAAATTGCCCAGTGGCCAGTTTTATAAAAGTTTAGGCTGAGACAATGAGAAACTACTTTTGAGTGAAATTAGCTGAAATTTTGACATTTAAAGTTTTTTTAGAGTTACGTCATTTCTTTGAGCACCAAGTAAAAACTTTGAGGAACTACGTCACAATTTAAAATCGTTTGAGATAAGAAGACATAATCTTGAGATACCAAGTCAGTATTCTATGAAACTAAAAGAAATTTGAAGTTACCAAGTAATTCTTTTGACAATTTATTTTATTTAAAATACTACTCTAACATACTACAAGTCATTATTTTGAGTCAACTTGTTTTATTATTATTTATTTGGGGTGCTATGTGAAAAAAAATGTTCAAATCTGAAGCAAAGATTCAAATCTGAAGCAAATAAAAAAACAACAATATTTTACAGAAGAGAAATCTAGTCTTTAAAGACTTATTTTAAGAAACTGAGTCAAAAATTTGAAATTTTAACATTTTATTATGTTATGACAACAAAAATAAAACTAACGTATAAATTTGAATAATTTTAAGTTTGTTTTATAATTTCATAATTTTGAGAAATTGGGTTATTTTGTAAAAATGTAAATATCACTAATATGAGAAACTAGGTTACACTTTTAATCCGCTGTCATTTTTTATTCAAAATAATTAAGTCATTATATTTTGAGAACCTAATGTATCAACATTATGGGATACCAGACTCATAAAGACTATTTTTTGTTTGTTTTTTATCCCAGTGGCAGAATCCAGCTTCCGTCCAAAACCCTTGTGCAAGTAAAGCAAAATGACACTTCAGGGAAAAAACACTGTCAAGATTGTACCTGTAAAAATAAAACACTTTATAATGTATTTACATGTTTATGTTCTTTGAAAAAGCTAAATATATCATCTAAACATTTGTAATAAAGATTTTAAAAAATATTGGAGGAAATGAAGGCATTGCATTTTTTAAAAAAGTGCTATGATTACAATAAAACACAAAAATAACAATTTGACGGCATGACATAAAAAACCTTCACAAGATCTTTTAGAAATGTTTTGACATTCAACAATACATTTCACACAAACCTTAAAAAAATACCTAGATAAAGATAAAGTCCACTTTGTTGGAGGAGCAAGAAATATATATATATATATATATATATATATATATATAGAATGATCATATGAGGTATATAACATTTGGGTTTTGGGAGTCATTACATTTTTTTACAGTTTTAAAATTTCCACATGTACATATGTTTGATAATTCCACTTCTATTATTATGGGGTTTGCTTGATCCAAAGACTATTCACAAAAATTTTACTTTGGGAAATTGTTTGAGTGACAGTTTGTTAGTGTGGCAAATGTAAAAAGGGTTAATTTTGAACACAATTCAATAGAAAATGTATAAAATAATAAAAAATTGGTTGTGTGATTATGAACTGGACTCAAATGGAGGAGAAAATTGGGGAGCAATAAATGGTAAAGACAATATACTTAAAAGCTTATGGTAAATGCTAATTGCTGATTTGGTAAATGCTAGTGCTATTGAGTGAGCAAAAGTAATGAGCACCGTTTTATAACTTAACTTCATGACATTCAGGGAGACATTCAAGTGCTGAAGTAAATGATTAGAAAGACACAGTGGGACCTTGAGTAAAAAAATAATACTTTGTATCTGAAGTGCATTCTTAATTCGCTGGCATAGAAAACACATTTTAGGAATTGAAATTTTACAATTTTTATAAGGCACATCTCATAGTATAGTTTAAAACAACATTACTGAAACCACTCCTTAGTCTCTATGTAGAGATGGAGAAAGTCATTGAGAATTTGGAATGAGAAATGCAGATACATAACACTTTCTATGGCAGTATAGTTGACAATATAGCTTCCATAAATGTGAATGCCAGAATGTTACTTGGCAACAGAAGCAGCAAGTTAAAAATGATTCAATTATAAAATCTTTAGTCGATATCCTACTGATGGAAGTATGTTGGCTGCTGCTTGTTTACCATTAGGTTGACCAAGGAGTGGTTTTGGACTTATGTCACTTTTCAAGTTTAGGCTTCTCCATGTCACCGATTTCATTTTGTCAATATAACACTGGACAAAAAAGTCATGAAATTATTAAATAATGATCTAAAATATTTGTTTTCCATTTCTTGAATTAAATTTTTCTTTCTATTTTTTTTGTATTGGCACATTATTGTCAAGGTACTTAACTTGGGCAACAACCTCATGAAGAGAATAGTAATGTCTTAATATAAAAATTATAATTAATTTGACTGGGCTTAAGCTTGTGTATGATTTTCTATAAATACTTTGTTGCTAAAATTGTTTCTCATAAGTGTTTTTACAAAAGGGTTATATCGTCACATATTGAACAATTATTGCACTTTCTGAGACATGGTTGATCACCATTAAACTAGACTAGCGCAGAGTTAGTCTAACTCATTCAGCACTGTGTCCACTGTTTATGTTGCATGGTCAAACAATTTTATAATGACCTTAAATATCAGGTATGCATTAGAAAAAAAAAAACTCACAATGGTTGTTTATACAACTCACCAAACTATAGACATACACATCCACCGTTACAAACAAGGTAAAGGCTGTGATGCCAATTACATCACAAAATACTAAAGTGCTATATAAAACATCTCAATATATAGCTAAGTGAGAAGGACTCAACTGCCCCAAGTCCAAATGGCACTGCAATCCCAACCGGGTTCAAACAGATGTGTTCACTAAAGAAGAAGAGCTTTTGTCAGTAATTGCAATATATTGTGCTAAAACAAAAGTTGCTGTTTTATATGTTATGGGCAGTGTATCCAAAATCTGTGGAGTCTCTCACTCATATGCTAAAAAGGTTCAGATGAATGTAGCTTTAAAGGTAGAAGAAGACGTTTGTTTCTAATGCAAGGGACTTTGTCAGCCCTGACAAAATTATATCCAGATTCTTTTGTCTTGACATTTTTATTACACAAATTGCATTACTGATGTCCTGCTAAACGTAGTTGTGCAAGATGGCAAACTGGCTCACACAGCAAACTATATTTTTAAGAGATGTGTTTTTAAGCTTTAATAAATTGAGTAGACAGAATCCACTGAAAGCAAGGGATGAAGAGTGCAGCCACAGTCCATTTCTTTGTTTATTTTATACAAAGAATTTGTCTGGCCCCTGTTGATTCAGATTTGATTTTTGGAGGCGGAACAAATGAATGCAGATTAAACTACCTCTGAATTTATATATACAACCAATCGGAATTCAGAGGCAGTACGAACATACCCAGAATAAACTGCTTCTGGACGACCCACTCTCTTTTAGATAGGTGTAAATGGGACGGTTCCAGACACACTTTGCTGAGAAAGTGTCAAGTGAATGGGTCTGGTTGTGGGCTAGATGGAATAGCTACCAGCGACCCATAAAGTCTGAGTGGTAAAAAAAAAAATGAATAAGTTAATGGACAGAAATACGCAATTTCAGATTCAGCTTTCAGCCTCTGTGGGTAATGTGCTTTTCCAAAGTAAACTAACCCTAATAAAAGGTTCTGGCCTTAAAGTTAACTTTTTCCTTTCCAAACACTGTCCCAAACAAACATTAAGGCAAAAGCTATTTCTCCACAACAATGAGAACACAGCACTATGGTATAAAGGCATTCCAACTTGTCAAATGAAATGCTCAAGTTTACCCAACCTGGCACTATTGATCACTGGTCAGCACGTTCCAGCTGTTTCATGCGTGTGTCTGTGTACTGCTCACTGAAAGGCCTGGTGGAAGCGGGGCAGCGTGGGGGCCGTGCTTAGGTTGGATATGAACTGGGCATTGAGGCCTTGAAGAGAGCTCTCTGTAGACTCTGGGCCTTGGGGATTTTGTGGGGAAAGCTCCTCGATGGGTAAGGGCTCCTCACTGGTGGGGTAGCTCACTGCTGCACTCCCGCTGCCCCCCGCCTGACTGCTGTACGGTGGCCCGTTCAGCGGCAGAAAGTTGAAAAGTTGGGAGAAGTCCATTTTGGACTCCGCGATAGGGTCCTCCAGCTCGAGTTTGGAGGAGGGGGGCAGTGCAGGGTCATCTGTTGCAGAAGATGAGGAGGGCATGCTGCTTTGTAACTCCATTAGGTATGTTTCTAAGTCTCCCTTTAAGGTGTGCTCTTGTGAAGAGCCAGTGAATGAGGTAAAACCAAGCGGATACTTGAAAGAAAACGGTTGTGTGGTTAGGGGGAAGGGATCAGTGTCCAGGACTTGCGCAGGACCTGGGTATACACTGAGCTGGTGCGGCCGCAGGGTGCCCGGTATGTCCCCCTTGATGGTCCCTGCCAAATCATAAACTGTGGGCTCCAACATGTCTGCCGGCTCACTCTTTACTCTGAGCATCTCCCGGGCGTGGCTTTTTTTCATGTGGCGGGTTAGGTGGTCCTTCCTCCCGAAACGCTGGGCGCAGTACTGACAAAGAAAGTCCTTACGCCCGGTGTGGACCACCATGTGGCGGCGAACATCTTTGCGAGTGTAAAAGCGGCGTTCGCAGTGCTCGCAGCGGTGTTTCTTTTCTTTGGTGCCAGTTGAGGACTTGCCAGCGTGAGTCTTGAGGTGTTCCAGGAGGATGCTGGTGCTGGGGAAGGCTTGCAGGCATACTTGACAGGTGAGGTCTCCACTGTTGGCAGCGTGCAGGGCCAGGTGGCGCTTGAAGCCCAGCTTGGTGTTGTAGCTCTTGCCGCACTCCTGGCAGGAGAAGGCCTCTTTGTATGGATCGTGGGTGTGGAGGTGGTTCTTCAGGTGGTCCTTGCGGTGGAACATTTTCTCACAGTACGAACACTTGTGGTTTTTCTCTGGCGAGTGCGTTGCCATATGCCTTAGAACACAGACAAATTCTATGAGCGCTCACAGGCTATGTCCACACTAATGATTTTGTATTGTAAGGCTAGACTCATGACATCCACACTACTCTGGAATTTTAAGAAGACAAAAACGAAGTCTGACTCTTGAAACTTAGTGTCAAAAAGGTGTTCCCTGTCTGCTCTTCTGGTCTGAAGAAAATAATATGGTATCCTTGACAAGCAGTTAGTTACAAATTTACTCTATTAAATTAACCTTCAATTTAAATAGATGTACTGTAATTGTAAAATGCTAATGTGAAAAAATAGCAATTTTGTTCTGCTACACAATGATAAAATCTAAATAATGACCATATGACATGCACTTTGTGAATAAAGTAGCATCATTGATAGAAAAAAATGCAATTTAATCAAGTTTAAAAAACGTAGAAAGTCCAGTGGAGTTGTGTGCTACAGCGGCTAATCGGCAGTGAGAACCTTTGACATTACATACGGACAGGAAGTTTACTTCACAATCAAAAACCCCTCTGCCATCTTCAATTCTATAAAATGCTGGAGTAGTGTGGACACATCCTTAAAATGCAGCAGAAGTTGTCATTCAAAAATGAAATATATTGGTGTGGACATAGCCTTTAGAAAGAGTCACAATATAATAACAGTAAATTAAGTGGTTGCCCGGTTAACTGTAATGCGTTAGAATACTCCGACAACTAACAAAAGTCAATCCAGAGTTTTAAAAAGAGGATGCACATTTCCATCTGTCTACAGTTAGGATGTAGATGGATGCTAAATAAAAACACAACAAAAGTGTTTCATTCTGAAGGTTCTAGAGCACAACAACCCACATGACACCAGGGCTAAAACAATATTTTTCTATTCTGCACAATATACTACATTGTTAGATCTCTAATAGCTGCTACTGTTTTGAGTAGTGGATTACCAACTCAAAATCAATAAGGCAATAAAAAGATATATACATGATGTATATTTAGATGACTGGTTTTCCTGTTTGGAAAAAATATTACAAACTATTTATTTAGGGCTGTTTGACTGGTTTTGTTGCTATTGTGTGTGTGTTTTTAGTGGAGAAAAAAGAAGAAACACACAAAATATTTAAATCCATATCCATAAAGGTTTTGTCCAATGGAATTTAGTTAGACTGCAGTGTTCCAACAGAAAACTAAAAAACATGATAAATGTACTTTGTGTAAAAAACACAAGTGACCTTTAAATAAAAAATAAAAAAACATTATAATTTGACTTGACCTCTCTCTGGCCGGATTTTAGCTCTACAGACTACAGAGTGAGGCAACATGCTGCTGCTTGTGTGTACCGTAGCAGCTTGTATTTGGAGACAAAGGCCTTGGTGCAGTCCAGGTGGGAGCAGCAGTAGGGCCTCTCTCCGGTGTGAGAGTACGAGTGCACCTTCAGCTTCTCCAGGCTGTTGAAAGCCTTCTGGCACTCCTGGCAGCAGAAGTTCTTCTTGGGCTTGCCCTCAGCTCTCTTGCGCCTCCCAGTGGGTGGCGCGAGCTTCGTTTTGTCCAGGACTTGGTCTTGGTGGGCCTGGGGTCCCGTGGCCATGGTGCCCTATGGAAGACCAGCAACGTGGACTGAGGCACAGCGCCAGAATAGTTCAGAGTCCAGTTTTATCAGGTCAACGTGGCCCGCACCCAAAGGCCTGCGAGACACAAGAGGCAGATGTATTTTATTCCAAAAGGCTAGTCTAGGCTAGTATACAAAAAATATATATATAATTATTACATGTGCACCATGTGCAATATTTATACCACAAAGAGTGCACTGCAATAATGATGTATGACATGTGCCATTCATACACTTTACATTTCTACATATTTGTCCACTCAGAGGATAAACTGTGGTGTGACCATATAAAAATAACAAAATTGTCACTGCATTATTCAACAAATACGTTGCAATTCTTTAGTTACGTGCCACTGTATGTTACAGGCTTAAGAGTAAATGCATGCTTGTCAAGTTTATAGATGAACAGTAACTAAGGCATAAAGCAGATGGTGTGTTATATGTTTGAGACAGGTTTTCTTCTTCTTACGACCCACTGTATATTGCTGCAATATTTGAATGCTCTTTGACAGAGGAAAAAAAACATTTTAATTAAATGTATTGAATATAAAGAAATCAAGGCTTTGGAATAACTTCTACTCATCAACGCAGGAGATCTAAATAGTAATAACTAAACCAGGACTGAACAGGTCTAAACTAAAACTAAAGGCCTTTTTTTGAGATGCACAACAGTTTGATTTAAAGCTCGGTTTGGACGATGATTTTGAGACTAAAACCAAAACGTCCATCATGTGGAAGACTATAACGTTACTGTGATAAGTCACTTTTTGCGATACATATACTGTGATTGATAATATTGTGATGTAAATGTTAACTTTAACAAAAAGTCTCTTCAATGCAGTGGTGTAAGGTAGGAATAAAGGGCCTGCACTGAGGTCCTTTATTCCTACCTTACACCACTGCAACCTAAGTTATGCAGGGCACGAACATCTTATATTGCGCATCTAAAAAAAAATTACATATTGCATAATTACATTAATATACAAAATGTGAGGTTACAGTAACAAGCCAAGATTGGTAGTTTTATTTCTAGACTTACAGGCTTCAGTGCTGCTGTAAGATACAGGTGTTAATGCATTATATGTCACGTATTAAGGAAAAAAGAAAAACTGAAGCATACTTTAAGTTTGCGTTGCAGCAGAGATTTCTGGTTTCACTTTGTAATAAATTGAAAGTTGTGAGAGAGAAAAATATCTCTACCCTACTGCTTACATTATGAATATTAAAGCCCTTGCTTAATACTATAATTCCATTAGAATAAATATTGCCACACAAGCATACACAGTGGCCCTCCACATGGCCCCTCCACCTCCAGGGCCTTAGTGCATCTGCCCTGGTCATAGTCAGCACTTCAACAACTCCAGAGTCCAAAAATGTAGATGCCTTAGAAGACTGCTGTCATGCTATTATAAGTACCACACAATTAAGACTAATACAGATGCAAAGAAAGTGCATAGAGGCCTGACCGCAAGTGTTGATTTGCAATGCTGTTTTATAACAAAAATAATTATTTCAACATTTTATTTGCCAGCAAGGATACACAGTAAATGTATGTCCTTACAAAATGAGCAGAGGCTTTAGAGATGTTGCTCATTTCTACCTTTTGTCCCTGTCACTCCCAGATTTGGGTCAATTACATTTATTAATTTAGCTGACGCTTTTATCCAAAGCGACTTACATTGAGTTCTAATTACCAGTATTACAGCTGGAACACCACTGGAGACAAAGTGGTTTAAGTGTCCTGCCCAAGGACACAATGAACTGTGAGGAGAGTGGGAATCGAACCGCCTACCTTCTGTTTGAAGGGCGACCACTCTACCACTGTGCCCGAACCAATATGCTGTTGACAGTTAGTTTAGGGAACAGTACCGTTCCCCAAACTGACCTAATGGTAAAGTTTAGCGTATAACTGTTGGTACCATTCTCCAAATATAGTCATGGCTTAGCATAAAAAAGAGGAGTAGAATGAAATCAACACAAATGTTTAAATATAACTAAAACTATTCACATAAATAAATAATATGTAAAGTGTGGGAATACTACTATTAAATATGTACATACACATGTTGCTCAACATGTTGCGCTTTTCCACCTAATAGGCACTCAAAGTGCTTTGCATCAAGCTTCCATTCACACACACATTACACTGGAGGCAAGGAGGGTTAAGTGTCTTGCCCAAGGACACAACAACAGTATGAACTGGGGAGAGTGGGAATTGAACCTTCCAGTTAAAGGATAAGCACTCTACCACCTGAGCCACTGTGCCCCATGCAACCCTAAAATGTTATGGACACAAAGATTGTCATTCTAGAATGAAATAGCATTAGTGAAGACACAGCCTTAGATTAGTAACAGTACATTGTAATGACAAGTGTATTATTTATGAAACGTTTGAAATTTAACATAATATTTCAGATTTAAACAGCACATCAGTTAAGTTTTAAGCTAAAATAATAAAAAGAGTGAATGCTATGTAGAGATTTAGGAAAATTTTGCATTTTAAAACAAGTAAACTATTTATACAACCAGAATAATTCCTATTATTTTAATTTGGAATATTCTAGGCAGGGCACTTTGTCTTTTTCCCGATGGGGAAAACATACAAAACTTTTATTTCTACTTAATTCCACTGGGTAGCCTATAGTAGCCTATTTCCTCATTAATTGTCAGTTTAGTGCTCGTAGTATTGTAGCATGAATATGAGCAGCTGCAGAAACACAGAGGCAAATAAAAAGAGCAACCTGCCACGATATGTTCAGACCTACATCTAAAAAAAGAGCTTAATTAGTCCTCCTTATCTCCTGCCTCCATTTTGATAATTTGACAACAGTGAACCTGGCCGTTGTAGCCCCTGTCATCTCTGTTACCATGTGCTGTGTCACACTAACACTACCACAGCCGCTCTCCCATCACTTTCTGTCTTCTGGGAATGTTGAGTCCAAACTACTACTACTCGGAGAAAGTGTCATGCGAAGGGGAACGGAGCAGTGTGGAGTTCCCAACGCCGAACGGCTGTAGTGCTCCTCGCCATGCCGTTCTCACTGCGCTGTATTCCAAATAAACTTGTGTTCAACTTTCCCCCGCTGCCTCCGTGTAACCCACTGTCACTAATATCGCAAGAGCCACGACAGGAGCCTTTTCCCCACCGGACAAGTGCGTTCCCCAGTTTTTCTCACAGCTCCTAAAGTGAGTCCTGATTAACACTAACTTTTCCCCCAGCTCACCCCTCTCTCCTAATTGAAATAACCCCGATATTTTAATTCAAATACAACGTAACCGCTCACTTAATTTACGTCAAACTTACCCCGGATGCTTTAACATCCTTTCGGTTGAGTTTTTCTGGACTTTCAACTATTTTCCGAATTTTTAATAATTTTTTTCTCATATTTTTTGCGAGACGCGGCGGGCCTGAAAATTGTTTGCTTTCCCCTCTTTCGAGCAGCCATTGTGTATGCGCTGCGATGCAACCCAACTAGGCCCAAGCCACGCCCCTCTGCCATTTCGGTTGGAGACAGAGGGGATCTGCCGGAGGGACGTATGCTGTGATTGGTTGTTGCAGACTGACGACTTTAAAGTCGCTGCCGCCCCCTCTGACCTCGCGCCTGCTGTAAACCTGAGCTGTACACTTAACTGAAAATGCATTGTTGCACGCCTAATCAGATTAATAAATAAATCTTTAATTTTTTATTTGCTATTAAATTAACCTACCCTCCCCCATTTATAAAATAAATCAGTTTGTTTAATTTGATTCAAAATTATTTAAAATAACTAAACATAGCCTACTGGTAAAGGAATATATGTAAATATGATAACACATACTTTTTATGATAGGCAACATTTTCATAAAACAGGATTTCTGTCTGGACTGTAAAGCACCACTTTCCCGTTTCTTTTGGTATGCTCATGGGCCTGTAAATATATTCAAACTGCTAAAGAATGAAAATAATATTGTATAAAAATGGAACGCATGGCACCAGGTATTTGAAATCGGAAGGTTTATGTTGCTATAGCACCATAGCTATGTTCTAAACGTTTTTTTTTTAATTACATAATTTAAAAATGGCAAACTCTATTGCACTTGCACAAACTACACAATGCATTGGGGTGAGAGGATGTTTTTGACGACTGAGAAACCAATGACTGTAAGTGAGTTCTTAAAATGAGCGCATGCGTAAGAACAGCCCCCGTCCTTCACAAATCATTTTAAGTGAACACCTCCCAAATCTCATGCACGAGCAGTTTGTTTACTACAAGCATTTGCTGAGTCCCGTTAGTGGATTTAGTATGTTGGACTTACCGCTGGACAGTACTCCCACTACTCATAGCATTACCAAACTGCCTGTTGCTTTACAGTGTCAGAATACAAGTTTCTAGCTTTCCCAAACTTCCCATAATCAAATATTTTCACCAAAAAATTATTGAAAGTTACCTGTCTAGCAGACAGTGATTGATAAGCCAGAGGGCCAATGGAAAACGCTTGCCAAGCGTCTAGGATAGGTTGATGTTTTTTTGTTCCCAGTTTTAGATTATATAGAAAACATTTAACATTTAAAAACAACCTCTGAAATACCTTTAAGGGCAAGCGCTCAAAACCGAGCGTTCAGAGAGGAGTCCTAAAGAGAGAGTTTTCAAGAATCCTGTAAACCTTGCGACATTTTGATCGAAACATGCTACATACACTTCCCTGGGAGCGAAAGGAACTTTGTATTTAATTAAAAAAGGTGCATTAAATGTCTTCTTTAAAACCTCTGGGGACCTGGCCCATCAGCTGATTCAGAGACATCTACAAGTTTTGTGGGCCAAGCTTTGGACCAGAAAGTTCTGGGTAATAAAAATGGAAATTGTGCAACACCAGTTCAAATATTCAAAGGAAAATTGTGAGCTCAAAGCACTGAAGGTGCTTAAGTCAAATCAGCTCGAAATGCAAAAATGATCAAGTGGGTTTTGAAAACTGCGCTATGCAAAGAAAAAATTTCAAGCCTCTCTCTCTCTCTCTCTCTCTCTCTCTCTCTCTCTCTGTCTATCTATCTATCTATCTATCTATCTATCTATCTATCTATCTATCTATCTATCTATCTATCTATCTATCTATCTATATATATATATATATATATATATATATATATATATATGTACAAATTTAAGCAAGTAGTCCCGCCCCCTTTGATGACATAACCAATCACAGCAGATCCCGGTGTCCCTCCGGTCGATCTATTCTCACAACTTTGGCATATTTACCTAAGTTTTATTTATTTTTAATTTTATTTAACCTTTCTTTAACCATAAAAATCCCATTGACATTAAAAGGCCAAAATAGGCAGCAGCAAATACAAAACTTAGCAACATTACACACAAAGTCAGAATAACAGGAACAGACAAACAGATTATGAAAACAAGTTCTGGAGCCTCTAGAATTCTCAGTTTTTGCAATTAAAAGTACTTAATGAAATCAACTCAGTGAATTTCCAGTTTTTCTGCAACATGTACCATGCATAAGGTGCATAAAAAAAGCCCTTTTACCCAATTCTGTTCAGGCAAGTGGAACAGAAAGCAACAGATGATCATGTGAACAAAGAGAATGACAAATCAGTCAGCATCAAAATGCATATTAGTGTCTGAAACATTTAGTCCCAGTTTATTGATATAAATAATGAATAAAAGGGGGCCTAATATAGAACCCTGTGGCACCCCCTTGTGGACAGTAACAAATCCAGAACACAGACCATCAAACGTAATGCAGTCCTGTTACTGAGATCATTTGTGAACCAAGAAACTCTGTGTTCCGATGACTGAAGAAGTCTAAGTTTTAAAACATTATGGTCGACGGTGTCAAATTATTTTGACAGATCAATTAAAAGTGATAAGCGCAATATTGTTTCTTGTCATGTGCAACAATAAAATCATTTATCACCTCCACTGCAGCTGTGATGGTACTGTCTTTTTCTTAAGCCTATTGATATTTTGACTGTGTAGAAGCCTAAATGCAATTAATACATTATTTCTATTTTACATAGTTAAATATTAATTTACCTTATTAATTTTATGTGGAGGAAATTGAAAGGGATTTACATTAGGTTGATGCAGTTAATATTTACAGTAATGCAAGGAGTTAATTGTGTAATTATCTAAAATGTGTGTGTAATTTAGAGTGCATTTACTATACATTAGTGATATTTGAGGAATATAGGACTGTTTTTGGCGTTTTACCTTTAAACGCATTTACCTTTTAAGACTCTCGTGAGAACGGGAATAAGGGGAAGGAATAAAGGTTTTTGGTTTTTTGGGGAAAATGAGTCTGGCAAGGAGAGAGTGGAGCCTCAGTTTTTTTGACCTTTCTTCTCTCTCTCTCGTTAATTAATCATTTATTTTGCACTATTCTTGTGATTATGGGTTTGTTGCTAATCGAGTAAAAAAGTTACATTTTCATACAAATGGTTCTGTGGATTTTTTGATGTGGATTCGGAAGGAGAGTGTGGAGAAAGCGTCAAGCTAGGGCTACATTCAATGGAAACCTACAGACTGGATGGCATTGGATTGTAAAAACAATAATTTTGGCCAACATTGATAGATGAGATATTGGTCTATAATGAGACTTGCTGGAGCACCTCCTTTTAATGAAGGGATAACAAAAGTTGATTTACAAACTAAGGGTATTTCATTGTTTTCCACTGTGAGGTTAAACAGACTTAGACTTAGACAGACTTTATTGATCCACAAGGGAAACAGCTTAGTCACAGTAGCTCAATTGCACTTAAAAATCACAAAAATAGGTTTACAATACCTATTGTATATAGCAATACCATGAATAAATAGAATAGAATAAATAAATAAATATAAAAAACAAGATTTGCATATTTACAAACGACAAGAATCTAAATAAAATAGTAAAAGTAAATAAAGAGTAAATTTACACTATATACAAATGACTAAAAGAGTGTAATAATGTGGTGGATCAACAGTAACATAAATAATACAGGATTATCTGTTACAGAGAGATGAGCGGTTGTACAGCTGGTTGGAATATGGTATAAATGAAGTTCTGTAGCGTTCACTGTGGAAGCGTAGCTGGAGAAGTCTGTTGGAAAATGACCCTCTATTGTCCAGTGGAGAGGGTGTGCGGGACTGTCCTTGTCCAGTCTCTCACTGACACAAATGTCTCCAACTGAGTGCCAATAACTTGTTCGGCTTTCAGTTTGTCAATCCGGCTTATGTCCCTTTTGTTGGTGCTGCTCCCCCAAGAAATCACAGCAAAGTACAGGGCCCTGGCTACCACAGATTGGTAAACGATATTCAGCAGCTTGCTGCACACATTGAAAGACCTTCCTCATGCCCTTCTTGTTGACTGCATTACTGTTGTCCTTCTAGTCCAGTCTCCTGCTCTTGTGGACTCCCAGATACTCAAAGTGGTCTACTACTGGAGGATTGTAAGAATCACTTAGGAGACTAAGTGCTGCTACCGTAACTTTATCGACTCACGGTCCTTACAGATAAAACTCTGCGGTTATGTTCTTTAAAACATTACCAACCCTTTACTCTTGTTGTGTTTGATTTACAAAGACGGTAAATATCAGGGACTGAAAGAAGAAATCCGATTAGTTCAGTGACATATCAGACTGCAGTCTAAGTTCTACTATGCTCCAATTGGCCAGTCTCTGCGCCAGTCCGGGAGGAGGCGGGTTTTCCTGGTCGCTCGGACTGGATCCATCATGGGTCCGACCATTGGCTCCAACAGAAGCTGCAAGCACAAAACAGCTACAAACATCACTACTGCACTCTCTTTAATACTCATTTATTTCGGTTAGTTGGTTAGTTGATACATTTTATTTTCAATTATTCAGAGGTTTAGGCAATATTAGCTACTTTCAATTAATTAAATAAATGACATTCACAAAAATGCACAATCAAATAATCTACTAAAGACACTGAAAGATATTACATTATTCTTCTTTAAAGATATACAGTATTTGTTATCATTTACATTTCAAACTTCTAATTGCCTTACTTGACATTGAAATTATATATATAAAATAAACAAAAAGAACTGGGATTTAGAAAAAAATAATTTATGATGATGAAATTTACTCTTTTGAGAAAAAATATTTCTTAAGTTTTATATTAATGTTGGTATTATAGAAAGTTGACGCTCATAATAGTTATACGCTATAAATAATAGTTTCTGGGCTGTTATGGAAAGTCTACACAAATGTATGTTTTGTATTTTTATTGAAGTGATGGTATTATACTACCGCCCATACAGTAGGGGGCAGTGCGCAACTGTAAAGGAGGACTCATTTGAAGGCAGAGGAAGTGTTTCAAATACATCCATGGTGCAGTCATAGATTGTATAAGTGCAGTCCTGCACCGTGCACTCACCGCAGCACTGCTCTCAGAGGTCGGCTTTATGTGACTGTATCCCACCGAGGCTAGCTGTAGTAACAGTTCAGTCAGATCTGTTTAGAACATTACAGTTACACACAAAACTCTCACAAAAAGAGCTGGAGTCAATGGGCATTAGCAAAGGGGATAACCTTCAGTGTTGTCATTAGCTGCTGCTACAGATATTGAGAAAAGGTGGGTGACCTGTATGATCTCAGTTACTGCTAACTCACAAGACAAATAATTATCAAGGTCCATAGCTAGTAGTGTAGGCTAACTGTGATAGCACTGTCTCAAATTACATTCGAAACTTATGAGAGTTATTAATATGTATGTGTATTTGTGCTATAAACAAGTCTAGCTTTCATGGCGTGCTGGTTTATTGAGATAATCTACTGCTACTACTACTACTACTACTACTACTACTACTACTACTACTATCTACTACTGCAATAGTCAAACAATAACACTGTTTATTAATGTCTGTGAAGGTTCTCAGTCATGCAGAACATCTCTAAAAAAAGTCCAGATGCTTTTACTTCAACCTTTTTTTCATTGTTTCTAAAAGTCACATATCTGTTATTATGACCATAAAATCATTAAACTTGATACTTGATTTCAACCCAACTACTGTTTTTTAATGTACAATCATCAAAATTCAAACTGTGGTGCTTCTACATAAAAAGTCCGGGTTTAGGCGTTTCCATTACTACATTTAGTCCCAGTTTAGAACTGTTTAATCCTGGTTTTGTCTTTGTATAATCTTTGATACTTATTTAGCTCCTTCTTTGACGAGAGAAAAAACCTTATATTACTTTTTAAGCGAGCAATTGAATATCGCAGGTAATATCATTATTGCAGTATTCCAAATAGTTATCGTATATTGCACATTTTTCCAATATTGTGTAGCCCTATTGCCTGTGGGCATTCACAATGGGAAAGGCTTGATATAGATTACGCCTAAATGTTATACAGGTTTAAGACTTCACTGAGAGTAGTGTCTTAAAATCTGGATCTGGATTTGTGGCTCCCAAAAATTGGTTCTGAGGAGATTCTAACTTACTTCAAAAACCCCCCCAAAAATATTTGTAAAAGCCCATAGACATTTAAAAATAAAGAACTGCTTTTAGAAATAGAAAATGGTCAGGAATGACACTACACTAAAATAAATGACCTAAACTAAAAATCGACCGAAATGTCGATTAAAAAGCACCATAATGCAACAAATGGACACAATATATATGTGTCCATTGAAAATTTTATTACACCAGGTTTTAAAATGAATTTAAAATGGTTAAGATGGATTGGTGTTTATCTGTTGATTTCAGACTGAAGAACTCAGAACCACATTGATTGCACATAAAGCATTGAAAATTTGAACTGCTGCAGCACTTGAAGGTGTTGGTCGGAGAGTCCGTCTTCACGTCTCTGTCAGTCTGCCCCACAGCTGTGGCTACAGATGTAGCTTACTACCACCAGTGTGTGACTGTGGAGTGAATGAATAATTGATATGTGCATTTTGAGCTCTGGAAAGGCGCTATATAAATATAACAATTATTATTATTATTATTATTATTATTATTATTATTATTATTAATGATATTTGTCTTTCATTTTGTTATACCTTATTCTTTTTTCCATGACTTATGGGCTTTGTAATATGATGCATTTCCTTAAATAATTCATCTAAATGACAGTGAAAACAGTGACCCTTTCTCTGTGTGTGCAGGTCCAGATGGATAGAAATGCCAGAAAACTTCGCAATCAGGACATTAACCCGTGCCTTGAAGTGAGCTGAACAAACATTCTGCACTTTCTGCTATGTGTGGAAAATCTGCCTCCTTTAATATCTGCTTCTCTGTTTTCCAGGAAACTGATGCCTCACAGAAGTGTTTGGAATATAACAACTATGACAAGAGCTTGTGCTCGGCCTATTTCCAGAGGTACAAAAACTGTAGGAAGTACTGGGTAAGACATCTTTAGCAGTGAGTCTTTTCCTGCAGCAGATTTCTGTTTTATTAACTAGTTTGACAGGTCTGTTTACTCATTTCCACTGAAGAACTATCGCAGGTCGAATCAGTATACGTTTCTAATTTTGAAAAAGGGGACATAGCATCATAATTAATAGGGTTGTGATGGATTGCAACTGATCGGTGCGGATCACGTACCACGGTTCAGCACCCACGTGACCCGCGGATTATACTTTATGATTTATCTTCATTTTTTTTAACAATGGCAGAGTGAAAGAGTCAAGAATTTTTGTGTTTATGTCAAGCAACAATGGCTGTAAGGAATAAAGAACTTGAAAAGCCTCTAGCATCATTTAAATCACATGTAATGTACAGTATTGTTCAAAATAATAGCAGTACAATGTGACTAACCAGAATAATCCAGGTTTTTAGTATATTTTTTATTGCTAAGTGGCAAACAAGTTACCAGTAGATTCTCAGAAAACAAACAAGACCCAGCATTCATGATATGCACGCTCTTAAGGCTGTGCAATTGGGAAATTCGTTGAAAGGGGTGTGTTCAAAAAATAGCAATGTGGCATTCAATCACTGAGGTTATCAATTTTGGTGGCCTCTATTAAAGAATGAAGCCACGCACTTGTTGAACTTGCATTTGAAAGCCTAAGAAAAATGGGTCTTTCAAGACATTGTTCAGAAGAACAGCTTACTTTGATTAAAAAAGTTGATTGGTCAAGTATCAAGCAGTGAAGCAAGCATCAAGCAGTGAAGCAAGCATCATGATATGGGCATGTTTCTCCTACCATGGTGTTGGGCCTATTTATCACATACCAGGGATCATGGATCACTTTGCATTTGTCAAAATACTTGAAGAGGTCAAGTTGCCTTATGCTGAAGAGGGCATGCCTTTGAAATGTTTGTTTCAACAAGACAATGAACCCAAACACACTCGTAAACAAGCAATGTCTCGGTTCCAAACCAACAAAATTAATTAATGAACAACAAAAAAAGTTAATGTTATGGAGTGGCCAGCCCAAGTCGCAGGACCTTCATCCAATCGAGAAGCTGTTTCTGAATCAAAACCAAGAAGTGTAAATGAATTATGGAATGTTGTTTAAGAATCATGGAGTGGAATAACAGCTGAGAGAGGCCACAAGTTGGTGCCACACAGATGTGAAGCAGTTTTAAAAAACTGTGGTCATACAACTAAATATTAGTTTAGTAATTCACAGGATTGCTAAATCCTAGAAACAAAAACGTTTGTACAAAATAGTTTTGAGTTTGTACAGTCAACGGTAGACACTGCTATTTTTTTGAACATACTCCTTTCAAATAACTGCCTAATTGCACAGCCTTAAGAGCGTGCATATCATGAATGCTGGGTCTTGTTTGTTTTCTGAGATAAAAAATATACTAAAAACCTGGATTATTATTATTATTAGTCACATTGTACTGCTATTATTTTGAACAATACTGTATGACAAATTATAGCTGTCGTTTAGAGAAAGAAAATAATGTCAGCCGTGCATAGAAAATGAAGTGTGCATTTACGTTGCATTGTATGGTTGTACATGCAATGCATTCAAATGCAGCTGGTAAATCCAAAAACATCACAATATAAAGCTGTAATATCTTGATTCCTTTGTTAATGAACTGCTTGTCCAGTACGTCTCGGAGTTTGTCTGAGAATAGTTTTATCATCAATTACTGCATAATTCTCATAACAGACAGGGGATTATAAGCCTGCTTTGCAAAGGCCTAGAAAAGGGCTCAAATCAAGTTGTTTTCAGGAAACAGAATTTTTTTTAATGTCTTTGGCTATAAGTGGAAGATTTTTCTCCCCCTTTTTTTTTTTTGCTGATCTGAAAAAATGTTCAAAATCTGACTCAAAAACCGTTATGTGATCCAAACCGTGAGTTTTGTAATCCGTTGCACCACTAATAATTAAGCATACCTGAAGCTTTGTTTCCAGTGAGAAGTATGGCACAGTTTTATTCAGTAATTTATTCAGAAGTTTAACTATACAGAAAAGTATACATTAAACTGTTCCTGGTTTATTTGCATCATTGTAAATGCTAGTGTAATAGTTTATAATACCTACACACTATTAAGCGTTAGTTAAGTATATAACTATTTAGTTCACGTCTACTATAAATGCCACCATTAAAGCACACTAAGTAACTTTTGCCCTAAAATACACAATAAAATCAAGCAGTGTATTTGTTAAAAGAGTCCTATGAGCGCAAAGTTGCTTTAAGTTATAAACATTGTTATGATGAGTCTTGAATAAGAATGCTCTCTAAAATATAGGCTAGTGCCGTCATAAAGAGATTTAGATCATTTTCCACAAAAAACAAGCCAGGCCTATTTCTCTGTCAGTGTAACACAATCATGTTCATTCACTGAAGAAGCCATGGATAACATTAGTTAGAAAGTATACTGATCTGTTGCCAAAGTGATGTGCTGCAAAAGGTGGATATTCCAAATATTCAAGTTAAAAGTGGATAAAAATAGTAGGATTCACTTTATCTGATAGTTGTTGCGCCCAGAACATGCTTCATCAACATTATGAAATCAAATCCTGTTTTGGAGGCAAAACTATTTTCAGATCTGTCAGGTGTTCTGGCCATCACTGTATATAAATGATATTTCACTATCTGTAATTTATTAAAAGTAATTATAGTACAGCATCTACCCTGTTCTCTCCTGAAATATGATTGTCACTGGAAGAAGACATACTTCATTAGAAAAAAACTTTTATGTTTTTAATTGGTTTCCAGAGTGAGGATTGTCTATTGTCCAAATAACAGTTGGACAAGGGTTTGAACAGTGTATACTTTGCTTGGAGCAGTTCCATGATGGCTTTGACTTTTTATCTTTTTACATCAGTGACCAATAAATCTGTCAGAGGGAAGTTATCTCGTGAGTAATTAAGTTAGCTCCAACATGTAGTTTTTGTAGCTGTTTTTAGTTGTGTACATGGCTGACTTTCCATCCTCTAAACGTGGATGCAAATAAGAGAGAGTGTTTTATCCACACTCCACTGGCTCCCTGTTCACCCCTGTACTGAATTTAAACTCCTTCTCCAAACCCATCATTGTATGGGTCCCACCACATTGTATGAGCATGTGCCAACGAGCTGGTTGATGTTTTCACCTCCATCTTCAACCTCTCCCTCAGCCAGCGCATTGTACCATCATGCTTCAAGACCACGACGATCGTCCCCCTGCCCAAGAAGAACCCACCCACCTGCCTGAATGACTACAGGCCAGTGGCGCTCACTCCAATCATTATGAAGTGTTTCGAGAGAGTGGTGCTGGCCCACATTCAGAGCAGCATACCGGACACCATTGACCCCCTGCAGTATGCCTACCGGCCCAGCAGGTCCACCTCGGATGCAATCGCTACTGCCGTCCACTATTCCCTCTCACACCTGGAGAACAAGGACTCATACCTACGGATACTTTTCATAGATTACAGCTCTGCCTTCAACACGGTCATCCCACACAAACTCACCCACAAACTGTCCACACTGTCCACACTTGGACCAGTCCAGCACCATCACAAACATTGGTACTCCACAGGGCTGTGTACTCAGCCCTATCCTCTACACCCTGTACACCTACGACTGTGTCGCCTCTCACAAGGACAACATCATCCTGAAGTTTGCTGACGACACCGCAGTGATAGGGCTGCTGGCGGTGACGAGGCAGCTTACAGGAGGGAGGTGGCCAGTCTGGTGTCATGGTGTGAAGACAACAACCTCACCCTCAACACGGACAAGACAAAGGAGATGATAGTGGACATGAGGAAGGAGAGGAGGACGCCTCAGCCACTATTCATCCGGGAGCTTGAAGTGGAGAGGGTGAGCAACTTCAAATACTTGGGTGTTCACATCAATGAGGACCTCACTTGGACACCTCACATCACGCAGCTGGTCAAGAAGGCTCAACAGCGGCTGTATTTTCTGAGGAGGCTGAGGAAGTTTGGCATGTCGCCCAAGATCCTCAGCAACTTCTACAGCTGCACCATTGAGAGTGTCCTGACCAGCTGCATCACTGTGTGGTACGGCAGCACTTCTGTCATGGACCGCAAACGCCTGCAGAGAGTGGTGAAGACTGCGCAGAAGATCACCAGGACTCCACTGCCCTCTCTGCAGAGCATCTACCACCGCAGAGTCCACAGAAGAGCTGCTTCCATCCTTAAAGACCCCTCCCACCCCCAACATGGTCTGTTCACACTTCTACCCTCAGAACGGAGGTACAGAAATGTGAAATGCAGGACTTCCAGAATGAAGAACTCATTCTTTCCCTCTGTCATAAGACTCCTAAACAGCAGATAGGAGTCTACATTCACAATCACAACATTACATGAACAATTGTTTACCTTTACCTACTGCACTACCTCACTTTACACCTTCACTTTACTTTACACCGTCACTTTACACCATCACAACTGCACTACCTCACTTTACTACTTTATTCCTTTTGCCCTCTTGTATTTTTTTGTACATTTGCATTATTATTACTTGTATATTGTCTTATTTTTTATTTTTTACTTACCTGTGTGACATTTTTAATGTGGACGGCAAAGTAAGAATTTCATTGTACAGGGAAACATGCTTTTTGTCTGTACACTTGACAATAAACACTTTGAATCTTGAATCTTGTATGTCTGCTTTATTGTGACTGTTTTTGCACTGTTTTAACCTTTTATGTAGCACTTTGATGTTTGCTTCAAACGAAAAGTACATTAGAAATAATATCTTAAATCCAACTTTATAGCAACACATAATTATCGATGTTCTAAAAATGTATTATTTTTTTTGTTTCAGCACAACATAATGTTGCAGAGGCGTCGGGATGGTGTGAGACCTGACATGCCCACTGCTGTAGAAAGACAGGAGATGCTGGCTGCTCTGGGGGAAAAACCCTACTGAGGAATGTGTGTAAACAAGCAGAGCATGTCACTCTGCTGATGGAGTTAACCTGCCAAAAATGATTACTAGTACTGTGTACTAAATCTGGCACATGGCCTTACTTTCAGAGGCAATGCATTGTAATGTAAAAGAGTGACTCTTCTGCATTTCAGCGTGGTGTCCTAGCCACTGCAGAGTTTTAGGAACACATAAATTGGTATTTTTTAGTTTGAAAATGCTAACAGTGTGGATGGACAAAAAGAATTAAAATTATGATTACGCAGTCTGACCTCTATTCTGATTGGTTGTCAAAAAACAAAACACTTTTCTTATTTACCAGTTCTTTTCAAATTGTTACACCATAAAAGTTTTTTAAATTTTAATTAAAAATAGTTTAATAACCTCTTTACATGCACCCGCATTATGACTACCTGGATGAATGAGAACCTCCACAGATATTTTAATTGAAATGCAATGTTAAAACTGAAACACATTCATCTGGATGCAGCCTAAAAATGAGTGAGCCTCTCAATGTTGTTATGGATTGACCATAATGATAAGTATGTAATGTAATCTGATGTAATTGCGTAAAGCAGTAGGTGTACACATCAGAGTAAATTTTATTGAAATACAACGTACCTAAAACTTTATAAAGTAATGCGGGCCGCTGTTCAGATTGGGCCCCTTGTTATTTATTAATCCTGCTATAACATAATTGCATTTAAACACAATATACAGTATATATGATTTAAACAGGCCTTGTCATATGGATATTGTTCATGTTAATATTGTGATAATGCTACATTTGCAACATATTGTGCATCAATGGAATATTACAAAACCTGAATGAGGACTTTTCATGATTAAAATGGATTTGACTTTTGCTGTGGAGTTATGTTGGTACTGTTACATCCTGGAGCTCACCTCGAGAACTTAACTGACGAAGCACCTGACGAGTTGGTCCTTAAGCAGACTGGCAAACAGAGCGTTGTTTCTTTTTTTTTTTGCAAATGATTCAAAGATTTTGGGGATAGCAAATTCAGTAAGACTACACATTAATAAATCGTGGCTATAGTTCGCTGATTAAGAGAGCAAAAAAATCTAACCATACACATACTGAAGCCTTTGGCCCCCAACGTCATTAGACCGAGCTCAGTTTATGGCCGATCATTCCACTGAGTGTCTAACAAAAAGCACTATCATATTGTATGCTGTCAATGTCTTATATGACTTACACGTCTTACATAAACGACCTAGAACATTATTGACCATATTTTAGTGTAAACACAATGAGTTAGACATTCAGGTAGGCCTAAACCATAGTGTAAAACTAATAAAGAATGAGGCTTAATGACTCCAGCTCTCTTTGATTAAAGGTAAAGGGAGAAGGCGAACTACTTTTTTTTATCTGGTTTACTCAGTCTGCTAAATGGGTGATAGGCCTCAATATAAATTTGCCGAGCCTATTTTTTTATTTTAGTAAAAAAAAAAAAAAAAAAAAAAAAGGGATACAATTTGCCATAACATCGCTCAAATAAGTAGCCGATAGCCCACAGTTTAGGCAGACTATGATGTTTAGCTCTCATTTTTTTTTAGCCTATTTTTCAGCCTATTTAAGTTCAGCTCATATTTAGTGTCTTCTGTTTCTTCGTGTCATCATTTTTTTCCTTTCCTTCTGGTGCTCGTGCTCCTGCCTGGTTTTCAGCGCTACTATTACCGCCAGCTGCAGGTACTAGATCCACCTTGTTAGCTAATATATACATTTTTTAAAGCTGTTCAGTAACACATTTTATATACCAGCAGGAGGAAACGACCAAGCGTTAGAATATATTTCCAATGGTTCAAAAACGGTGTTGCCCAGTTAACAGTAACCTAGCCTATATCCTTTATTTGAACACCTAGCCTAGTTGCAGATTAATACCTTTAACTTGTTAGCAATTTGGAATAATGGGTATTTAAGAAAAAAATAATACATGACCGGCTACTTTTCCTACACTTCAGCTTGTGTATGCACTGTGCTCCACTCTTCAGAGTCCTGTGCACTTGGAGAGCCAATGGAGGCCTTTACTAACCTCTGCCACTCATTTGGGTAAGTGTTGGCTTCTCTTTAAGCAGCTGCTAGTGTAGCATGCAGTTACATTTATTGTTTGATGTGGACATTATTACTCAGTCCTGTCCGTTATAGCCCAGGTTTCTATGAATATGGTTTCACTGGGGACTTAAAATGTAGTGAATACTTACATTTTAATGTTAAATAAAATAACAGCCTGCCACCAAACGCGTCGCTTTAACTGTTTGAGGGTTCGACCTACACCAGGATGACCAGACAGTTTGTGATTATGTGCCCACTGCAGTACCTTAGGCGGGCTGCTCTGGGCACAATGAGCTCCCCTGGTGGCCCCAGGCCAGGGTCAGGATAATCTCTAGGCTCAAGGCTTCCCGGACCATCGACTCGACCTTCCAGACCAGAGATCCGAGGAGTCGGAGGCAAACTGGCGGGAGAGAGTCACGTAATATTTCTAGAACCCGGTCAGTAGGTCGAGAATAAATTAAACAGGCCAAAAAACAGGGCCCATCGGACCTGACGGGAATTAAGTCTTCGAGCGAACTGGATGTAGGCCAAGCTCTTATGGTTGGTCCAGACAATGAACGGCTGCTCCAGCCAATGTCTCCATTCCTCCAGGGCGAGCTTGATGGCCAGTAATGTCGTAATTCTTTTCTGTTGAGAAAAAAAAAGCACATAGATGTAGTTTCCCAGCCTCAGAACGTTGCAACAGGACCACACCCTCCCCCACATCCGAAGCGTCAACCTCGACAATGAATTGCAGAGTGGAATCCGGTTGTACTAGGACAGGAGCGATATCAGTTTGATGATTTATATAGGCCTGAAGTTTACCGTTAAAAGACCTTCTCTGTCAAAGGTTCAGTGGCGATGCCCACCTGACAAACGAGGTTAGAGTCCAAAAAACTCAGAGAGTTTTTTGGATTCTAACAGTCTATCAGAGTCTATCAGAGCCTGCACGTTGAACCCTGGAGCCTCTCACCTGTCGTCTCTCCTGTAGTCGGTTGTCAATGCAGATAGACAAGGAAATTAACAACGCTAGGGTGGCCGACTCATCCAGGGAGGCCAACTCGTCCTTCATAGCCTCGGACAGTCCATGTTGAAATATTCCCCTCAAGGCCAGTTCACACACGGCGGTATACTGACGATCTGGCAGAGTCTAGGAGGAAGGTCTAGGCTTAAATACACAGCATACTGATGAGGAGATGGTTGACAGGTGTGCCCGCCAGCCTTGAGCAGGAAGAGGAGGAAGGGGAAGAAGGTAAAAACCTGGAGTGGATAATGACATAGATTAGTTTAAACTGGACATTTGGGGCTAGTCTTTATATAAAAAATTATTTTTTAGATAATAATAAAAGAAAAAAGAAAGAAAAGTATTTTTTCAAGTGTTGCTTGAACTTCACTCTGGAAGAGATTAGCCCTGTTTGAAGCAGTCTGATGATGAATGTAGTAAATAAATGTTTTTTATGTAGTCTTCCAGTGTGGATTGCACCACTGCTCCATGCTGCCAAACGTCTCCGGTCTGACCATGCCTCCCGAAAGAAGTTCTACAAGCTTCTGCAGAGGAAACTGGTTGGTGCCACATGCAATTTCTGCAAAATATGTATATTTTTTTTCACAATGGGGATCAAGATGATGATTATTTAACCTTCTCTCGCTCACTTTCCATATTTAGCGTCTTCAAGGCCAACTTTCAGAACAGTGAACAGTTACAGAAGCCCTGCAGGGATATGCCTTTGTCTTTGACAAAATGGAAATATAGTATGTCTTATGGGTGATTTCAGAACAATTAGAACCAAAAACAATCCCATAAACCTTCAAGCAAGAAAATAAACATGACTGAGCTTGTCCTCTCTGGGCTGCTGTAGAAACAAAAAGAAATGGCTCTAACATGCTCCTTCCACTGTGTATAAAAATCAGTTATCTAATGCTATAGAGGTCAAGAGGTCAAGACAGACCCCTCACCTGTAGTTTTTATTACCATTATTATCACATGTACTATATTGTACTGTGATTTGATGTTAAGTTAAATTTGTGTAGGGAGAGAGAGGTTTGAGGATCAGCTTTGACTTGTCAACACTTCCATTTTCTTCATTATCACTTTCAAGATGATTTCCAGTGTTGGTGTGAAGCAGGGGACCTCCAGACCACCTACTTATGTTTACCCTGAAGAGGTGAAGAGGTTAATCCGTTCAGTCTTCCCTCAGGAAGTCTGCAGCTACCAGGACCCCTGTCATGAGCAGGTAAGGCTGGAAGAATAAGTTGATAGTTGTAAATTGATTGATTTTGTAGTAGTGTATTTATTACCTGTAGTAGACTATTGTCAGCATGCTCCTAGGTTGGAGAACTGACAGGAGTAATGACGCACACACTAAAACATGTACAAACACTTTACATTCAGTAGCTCCAAATGTAAATGTGTGCTACATACAATATCTCTAAACCAAAACTAAGCCAGTAACTAATCCAGAGACTATTTTTAATGTTATGTAGACTGTTGCTGTGAATTTCTTTTTTCTACATTTACATTTAGTCATTTAGCTGACGCTTTTATCCAAAGCAACTTAAGGTTCCATTCAGTGTTACAGCCGGAACACCACTGTAGATAAGGAGGGTTAAGTGTCTTGCTCAAGGACACAACAACAGTATGAACTGTGGGGAGAGCGGGAATCGAACCACCTACCTTCCGGTTGAAGGACGACAACTCTACCACTGAGCCACTGCGCCCCTTTTGTCTTTTTGAACAACCACTTTATCCTGTTGTTGTACATCGTTTATGAACAAATAAACAAATATGAATGTAAAAGTCATAGAGTTTTAGAGTCAAGTTTGTGTGGGAAGAGTTTGGAAGATCAGCTTCAACTTCGACAGACACTTGATTTCAACTTCGACAGACACTTGATTTCTTTTTTCCTTTTTCCTCCTTATCACTTTTCGGTGATTGCCAGTGTTGGTGTGAAGCAGGACCTTGGCTTCACCCACTTATGTTTACCCTGAAGTGGCCCATATTTTGGTTCAGACAAGCCATTGTGTGTAAAAATTAATAGCAAGTTAAATATGGAATACTGTTAATAGTAGCCATATGGTAAAATTAATGCATTGAAATAACTTCTTGAAGAACTTCTTCTTCTTGAAGAAGCTTGATATGTTTTTATAAACTCCATTGTGTCAGTATTCCTGTGTGCTTCTCCAAACTGGGGCTGTGCTGACAATTACCGTAGGGATTAAGTAACATATCTATAGGTATGTCATAGACTTCCTTTTCTAAAACACTGGACTGTTTGTTTAACTTGGACTTCAAAATGTTTAGAGTTGGGTCGAACAACAGCTACATTATGTGGAGTAGAGCAGCAACACACTATATTTGAACATTATTGTATTGTAACTTGTGCTCATAATGCATTGTGTTTTTTCAGGTGGTGTATGTCACTGTGGAGGACCTACACAGAGTTTCTCTCAAGTGAACTGCCTCTTTATTTGCACGTATACACAATGCATTTATATTTTTGTTACTAATGCAAAGTTAATCATACAGTATTTAAATGTTCATATGGTACCCCTTTTCAGTAATAGTTTACTGTTTGGTGAGTAGAGATTGTTGGCTAATATAAATACATGTTTATTTGCCTTTCTTGTTAAAAAACTAAGTACTGTTTTGCAAATGCAGTAACATTTAATTATTTATTTAAAAAACATTTTTTTTGGTATCATTATTTATACAGAGGTTTATTTTTCATAAGAGAACTGTTTTACGGCCTTTATGTTGCTGTTAACCATAACTAACCAACACATTGTAAGAAAAGAAATTTAATGATGAAAGAAAAAGGAGGAGGTCACAACTACCAGCTCTGCCCAGAAATAAGGTTGTGTGATCAATTCCTAGTGATAGCCTTTCTGGTGTGGAGTTCTCTCTGTGATAATATCTGGCTGGTGATTGACCCTTGCATCAAAACTCAATGTCATAAATAGGAAGAACACTAACTCTCAAAGAACTTGATGATACATAATAACAACCTACTTTTGTAGAAATGTTGCGCCACAGCTGCACACAAGATTTTTTAAATTTTCAGGGTCAGGGGTTTGATCACCTTCTGCTTAATTGGCACAGATAACCTATGTGTATCTAAGATTCTCAGAGAAAACCATTTAAAAAGCTGGCCTCTGTTGAATAGTTGTTTGAGGAAAAGTAACTTGAATTTGAAAGAAAAAAGACTCAAGTCTCCCCTTCACAACATTTTACTCTGAGTATATTGTTAAAAACTTCTATTTTCAAGGCCTAGGCCACCTAAGAACTGCTACACAAATGGAGTATATTTTTGCCTCTATTTCTACTTAAAAGTTAGAGTATCTCTTCAGTCAGGAAACGACTTTTGAGCTTACATGACTACATTCACCACATTCAGACATGGTGCAGTATGTGAATATGGCTATCTAGTGATGCAGAAGCAAAAATGTCTGGGGGAATTCCATCAAATTATTCCAAAGTAATTTTCTTGGTAACAGGTTGCTGGGCCAAATTCCTGCAGTGTGATATTGACCTGAGGGAGGCGCTGTAATACTCCACACGACTTTCCCGAGCTTTTGACACTAAACAGTTGTGGTGGACGCTGCTCTGGTTTTACGCACTCCAGCAGCGACAGAACTTGGTGAGAGTCCGGTGAGCGCCAGTCCGGGTTCGGGAGCACAGGAGCAGGAATGGAGGGCAACGGTGGGGAATCCTTGGAGCGGTGTCACAGACTCAGTGTGGCGGCGTACCTGCTCTGCTGGGCCCTGCTCAGGTGGTACCAGGTGGGTTTGAGATCAACAGTCACTTCTACTCTGGGTACTGAAGTCTCGTAGAAAAAACAGACGCAGAAACAGACTTTATCGGCAGGGCACAGAAACTTGTACCACGAAATGATATGCTTTCAACACAGCATCTAAAACTACCTAGGCCTACTGTTAAAGCGACAGTGTTGCATCAAAAATAAGCGAAATCAATTGTGAGTGAAAAGTTTGCAGTGCATTTTTTTATCTTCCTTACAGGCAGAGACGTGAGGAAAATAGTTTTTATTTAGTTTTTTTTTTATTTATTTATTCCAGCATATAATACATAAACATTTAGTGCTTTGCTCAAATGTTAACCACAGCACTAGTGATGATTTATGAGTTATGAATAAAGAGTATACACATTCCTGCCACTTACATTGTCACAAGCTTTTACATTATTCAGCAATGTGTCCAATGATATGTCTATGAATTATTAAAATAATACTAATAATATTATTATTTGATGACATTTTAGTAAAAAGCTCCCAAATAAATTTAAAATTTAGAAGCTGGATTATTTATTTTTTTACCACGCTAATATATAATTACTTCCATTATTGATGTTTTTAAGACAGGCTTGAAGTTTAAAGAAGCCATACAACAACAAAAAAAGTAAAACCAGAGCAGCGTCCACCACAGTAGCACCCACAGCGCAAAAAACACAGGAACTGATCCGAAGGAAACTGTCTACAGTTCTTCACAGCATTAGCAAATTAACTGGACTGACACACGCAGTTTGAAGGCATAAACAAGAACAAGTTAAACAGAATCTTTCATTCTCACTATGCTACAAGTGTTCACTTAATTCAGGAGCCAGTAATGACAAACGGTGTTATTTTTAATCTGTCTCCGTGTTGCGTCTTTCCACCTCTACACCTCCATATGTTACCTGCAGCTCGTATCTTTTTGCTGATTATTCAGTGATCCGTGTTTCTATCGTCATGTCTCAGATTAGCCGTTCAGCGCAAGTTACCACATACATTTATACTAAATTTACCCCTAAACTACCCAATCCAGCTTCAGAAAGGAATTGTTGGAATTGTTGGCCAAACAAAAAATAAATAGGGCCTAAATAATCCAGGACCAGCAAAACAGCTGGTGAAGTTTAGCCCTGGCAGTCAGTGTTTTAAATGTCCAAAAACCTGTTTTCCTCTCTGAACTCAGCTCAAGTTTTGATGTTGGCCTGCCATCAGATTTTATTTTAAGAGATATTTTAAGGGGCAAAAGTGGCTTCCTCTGGCTCAATTCTGGCCCAACCTCAGCTTGGCTTCCTTTGAGAGCTCAAAAACCTAAGATTGTGGCTGTTGAGCCCATATGCCTTCTCCTTCTTTACAATGGCCTTGTAAAATGTGTGTTTGGTGTCGTAGCCTAAAATAAATTGAATGACTGCTCCTCAAGAATAACTTCTCGTTGTCCCTGGTGCAACGTTAACGCGGTTTATATCACCCATGTTTTAGTAAGCTTTTATATGCCCCTACTGCTCCCCGTGCTCATTCCTGTTGTCGACGGCCACCGCCCAAGCAAATGACCTCGGATTGATCTGTAGCCCGTGAGAAGAACATTGTTGTTCCTGGAGTATTGCTCCAGCTTATCCACTCATCTCTCGAGGTATGCAATCTTCTTATCCTTTTAGGCGTTTTGAAATCGCTATTATTATTATTATTATTATTATCTTCCAGCAGTTCCAGAAGCTGTTTTTGCTACGCTCTAACAGCAGTAACTTCCTCTGATCTGACAAGAAGTAGAGTAACTTTTTCTTGTCATTGGCTTCTTCACGTACGCATAGTAATAAATGACCCCTGGATGTAACAGGTTCTGGGCCTGGTGTAGCAGGATTTGGGCCTGATTCTAGCTCCTGGGCTTGGATGTAGCAGGACTTGGGCCTGGTAGTAGCTCCTGGGCTTGGATGTAGCAGGACCTGGGCCTGGTTGTAGCTCCTGGACTTGGATGTAGCAGGACTTAGACCTGGTTGTAGCTCCTGGGCTTGGATGTAGCAGGACCTGGGCCTGGTTGTAGCTCTTGGTCTTGGATGTATCAGGACCTGGGCCTGGTTGTAGCTCTTGGTCTTGGATGTAGCAGGACCTGGGCCTGGTAGTAGCTCCTGGGCTTGGATGTAGCAGGACTTGGGCCTGGTAGTAGCTCCTGGGCTTGGATGTAGCAGGACCTGGACTTGGTTGTAGCTCCTGGGCTTGGATGTAGCAGGACTTGGGCCTGGTAGTAGCTCCTGGGCTTGGATGTAGCAGGACCTGGGCCTGGTTGTAGCTCCTGGGCTTGGATGTAGCAGGACCTGGGCCTGGTTGTAGCTCCTGGACTTGGATGTAGCAGGACCTGGGCGTGGTTGTAGCACTTGGTCTTGGATGTAGCAGGACCTGGGCCTGGTTGTAGCTCTTGGTCTTGGATGTAGCAGGACCTGGGCCTGGTTGTAGCTCCTGGACTTGGATGTAGCAGGACCTGGGCCTGGTTGTAGCACTTGGTCTTGGATGTAGCAGGACCTGTGCCTGGTTGTAGCTCTTGGTCTTGGATGTAGCAGGACCTGGGCCTGGTTGTAGCTCTTGGTCTTGGATGTAGCAGGACCTGGGCCTGGTAGTAGCTCCTGGGCTTGGATGTAGCAGGACCTGGACTTGGTTGTAGCTCCTGGGCTTGGATGTAGCAGGACTTGGGCCTGGTAGTAGCTCCGGGGCTTGGATGTAGCAGGACTTGGGCCTGGTAGTAGCTACTGGGCTTGGATGTAGCAGGACCTGTGCCTGGTTGTAGCTCTTGGTCTTGGATGTAGCAGGACCTGGGCCTGGTTGTAGTTCCTGGTCCTAGATGTAGCAGGACCTGGGCCTGGTTGTAGCTCTTGGTCTTGGATGTAGCAGGACCTGGGCCTGGTTGTGGTTCCTGGTCCTAGATGTAGCAGGACCTGGGCCTGGTTGTAGCTCTTGGTCTTGGATGTAGCAGGACCTGTGCCTGGTTGTAGCACCTGGGCCTGGATGTTGCAGAGCCTGGGCCTGGATATAGCTGGACCCGGGACTGATTGGAGCTCCTGGTCCTGGGTTTTGCAGGCCTGGGCCTGGTTGTATCTGGTTAGCACAATAATCCAGCAAATATCAATCTTCATTTTTGAAATCCATTGAGATCAAATTTTTCAGTTGTGGAATATGGCAGCACTGGATGATAATGGGTTCCTGGTAGCTTCACGTTTGATTTTTTGCAAATCTTTGGTGGTTAATTTGCCTCTTTTCTTTCCGACACGTTTCTTGCGACCCTGTTGACTATTTGCTACAAAACGTTTGTTTTGCTTTGAACCAGCTGGTTCTGTAATCACGCCCCAATATCTTATTTATTTCAAGAGTGACTTTTTACAATTTTTGACCTTTCAGAGTCAGTTAAATCTCTTTTTTGGCCCATTTTTCCTGAGAAGAAGAATCTGCCTAATAATTATGCACCCCTGGATATAGGGTGTTGATCTCTTTAGGATTCAAGTTTATGCAGCTTGGGAGTTTGAAATTATGGATAAAATGATGATATGGTCAAAATTATCACTTGCCTAATAATTGTGCACACAGCATGCCAGATTGTAGCCGTAGGCTAATTTCCATCTGTTTGTTCCAACATTCTCACACCATTCACCAGAGCAACAATCACACACATTCATACACCAGTGCTGTGTCACTGGAGGCAAGGAGGGTTAAGTGTCTTGCCCAAGACACAACAACAGTATGAACTGTGGGGAGAGCGGGAATCGAACCTTCCTGTTGAAGGACAACCGCGCTATCACTGAGCCACTGCGCCCCCGGTTCATTTCCATCCATGCTTTAATATCATTGAGGCAGCTTAAAAGGTGTCCTATGGGTTGCTTTAAAGGCAAATGTGTCCAAAGTCTGAATCAAGTGGGAGTGTGCAAGGAAATAAAAGTAGCTGCTTGAGTAATGATCCCTCAGGCACTCCGTAGGTCAGATGGATCAAAGAGGATACAGAAGAACCAAAACTTCTTGTCATCAAATACAATCAAAAGCACTCCAAAGCTGAACCACAAATGACCACCAGGTGCTCCAGCAAACAGGTTAACTTGAATCCTATCATATAAAGAAATGGTTGCTGAAATGGTTCCCAGTGAGAACCCTTGGTAACAAGAGCCTGGTTTCCTCTGGACAGTATGGATCTGGTCAGTTTCCATTAGAGTTTGGAATGTCAATGAAAAAGCACACGGTACACTTTCAAAAAGGTGTCGCTAAACACTGTTTGTTGATAATTAAAACATGGAATGTACATTTATTTCAATAAAGTATGTCTTGTTTTTACAATAAACAGTCATATTTGTGCAAACTTAATATTCATATACAGAAAACATAAACATATACAGAAAATCTGTTTACTGCAGCAGTATGCAACTGTACCTCCAGCCTCACATCACTACACACCAGGATTTGGGAAATTCTTTTAATGAATTATTGGCAATACAAATATTATTTATATCTCATGAAGAAACACATTTTTGGTGTTTCTTGTGTGTATCCCTTCTCCTTCTCTTGAATAGCTCAGTGGAAACACAAGCCTCTTCAATAACTTGACCCATATACTGCTCCTTGTTTAAGAGGCTGAGGTAAAAACTTGCACAGAGTCCGCACAGAAATGCTGTTGCCAGAGCAAGGATTGAACCCAGCACCTTCTTGCAGGGAGGCAAAAGGGCTAATTACTCTCCTAAGAATCAGAGTAACAGAAACTAAGACAAAAATAATTACGTTTTCTATATTGTTTACCAAAACCTTGACATGCAATTATCTTCTTTAGGCTTTTATGAAACAAAGTTATCTTTGACAGTGAAGACTTCTTAGGTTGGATTTGGCTAATTTGACTGACAACTGTCAACAATGTACCCATTGTGTGACAAATAGTGGTTTGTTTTGTCTAATTCTTACCAGTACAACTGTTTTACATTATTTGCTATGGACATTTTTTAGACACTAAAGCATGTAACAGTGTCCTGTCTTGTGAGGAAGAAACATTAGTGAAGCTGTTCCTGTGCAAAACCTGTTAAAGTTAGACAGAACTGTTGTACAGTTTTACCCTTACCACTCTCATTTGCTGTGTGTCTTTTGCTATGCTTTGGGTGACTTACCATTACTTCCGCTCTTCTATAAGCTGTGGAAAATGGCTCTGTCCTTCAGTATTGCAGCCTCTGGGAAAAAAATATTATAATGTGATAATGTTGAGAATTTGATTATATTTAACCCTTTATGAATATATACAGTAAATGCACTATTCATGTTTGCTCTCTGTTTCCTTTTTCAGAAACTTCGATGCCAAGCTGCTCTTCAGGTAAGACCCACACCCTTACTTTTTCACAGAGCCAGTCAGTCTGTGGGATGTGTGTGTTTCAATGCCAGGTGCACGTTGTTTTTTGGCTTGGTTAATGTGATTTTGTCTTGAAACACAGTCAGCATTTTTGAAAACTGTCTCTTTGAAGCTCTTTGAATGATTTTGCAAGAGAATGTGATTGTGTCACAGCATTGTTACCTTTAACTCAACAAGGGCACACACAGCAACATGGCAGTACTCAAACTAAAGACTGACTACAATACTCTTTCATCCAGTGCTGCAATGATGTTTCTGTATTCGGAGTCATGGTAAAAGTAAAATAATTGTCAAAGGATCTGCGGGAAAAGGTAATGGAACTGTATAAACCAGAAAAGGATATAAAAAGATATCCAAGGAATTGAGAATGCCCATCAGCAGTGTTCAAATTCTCAATCAAAAAGTGGATGCAAAGAAAAACCCACAAATAACCAGCTGAAATACAGGATTCTCTGAAAAACAATGGTGTGGCTTAAAACAAAAATGCCACAAAGCATCCTGCTTACAATACGCCAAACAGCACAGACAAACCTCAAAACTTCTGGAACAAAGTAATTTAGAGTGATGAGACCAAGATTTAACTTTTTGGCCACAATAATAAACGTTACATTTGGAGAGGAGTCAACAAGGCCTATGATGAAAGGTACACATTCCTACTGTGAAACATGCACGTGGATTGCTGATGTTTTGGGGATGTGTGAGCTACAAAGGCACAGGAAACTTGGTCAAAATTGATGGAAAGATAAATGCAGCATGTTATTAGAAAATACTGAAAGAAAATTTGCACTCATCAGTCCGGAAACTGCACATAGGACTTTCTTGGATGTTCCAACATGACAACAATCCAAAGCACAAGGACACGTTGAGCTTTTATTAGCTACAGCAGCATAAAGTGAAGGTTCTGGACTGGCCATCTCAGTCTCCTGACCTCAATATCATTGAGCCACTCTGAAGAACAAAGCACAAGAATTTAAGGGAACTGGAGGCTTTTTTCCAAGAAGAATGGGCAGCTTTACCATCTGTGAAAATAAAGAGCCTCATCCACAACGACCACAAAAGACTTCAAGCTGTCAATGATGTTAAAGGTGGCAATACACAGTATTAAGAACTGGAATATTGGGATAGTTTATGTTGTCATTATGATTTTAAAAGAGTAAACACTGTTGTTTGACAATAAATGTTTTCACCCAACCACTAACTATAACTTAAAAAAAGGGTTTTCTGTTATCATTCATATTCTCTGAAAAATCACAAATTCTGCCAAGGTATGACTTATGAACACAGCCATAGCCAGAGGTGTAAAGTACTTGAGTAAATGTACTTCATTACTGTACTTAAGTATTTTTTAAGGCATCTTTGTACTTGTACTGAGTATCAAAAATATAAGCAACTACTCAACTACATTTTTGATTGAATACTTGTACTCTTTACTCCACTACATTTGAACTGGCACTTACCGTTACGCGCTACATTGTGTTTGCGCACGTTAAGTCAACTTTGTTTCTTGCAAGCTTACTTCTTGGGTGTAAGGGCGATTCCTCCATCTGCAGGCTATTGAAGGTACTGGATGCTTTTTGTCTAAATGCGTTACTCCGTTGTGAATGTAAATTAGCAGCCTGCCGAACGCCAGGTGTTTTACAAAAATGATCGATGGCTGCAGCTACTGATGAAGCCAAAGCCAGCTCTTCATGCAGTTTGTTTTGTTTTGTTTTTGTTTGTCCATTTTACTGAAAATACCTTTTTCGAGCACTTGAGTTTGACTTGGACGATTTGTTTAATCTGTGTTTTTATTCTGCCATGTCGAAATATTGAGGTGTTCAATTTCTTTTCTATATTAGGAAGTAAAACTTCATACATAAACTTTCTTTTTCACTAACCTACAATATTTCTTTGTGTTGTGGACAAGTGCATCTTTGAGCAAATATTCAGTACGAGTAAAATACTTAAGTACTTTTAAAATGGGATACTTTAAGACTTTTACTCAAGTCGTATTTAAATTGGTGACTTGTAACTTGTAGTGGAGTAATTTTTACAGTAAGGTATCTGTACTTTTACTCAAGTATGGCTTTCAGGTACTCTTTACACCTCTGGCCATAGCTGTTTATCTAAACTACTGCAGGTTTTATGCAATGCTTGGATTCTATGGTAGATTGTTGATTTGGTAGATAGTCTCAGAGGAAAAAGTTCCGCTAGACTATTATTTTGGCTGGCATTGTTTAAGAATTACGGCTGCATATGTCAAATACCGGTGATACTGTATGTTTTAAAAAGCAATCAGAATACAAATCAGAATCTTAATTACTGGCTGCAAAAATAACATAAAACATTTAGCCTGTGCATATGTAAAACCTTTTTGCAATCAGTGCTCTAGGAAATGACATGGTGCTTTGTAAACTTTGAATTTAAAGTGGCACTTTGCTGGTCTGGCAGTTTCTTTGCTGTTTATGTTTGGATTTTTCCCGATAGAGCCCCTCCTACAGCTTTGGTATAACATTAAAAAACACTGTAAAAAAAAAACTTTCTGGACACGAGCGTCTCCCTGCCCGCCACTCTTTCCCCCGTTTGACCATGAGCAATAGATTTCTCTGCTTTTGCTTTTTTTTTACTGCCTCTGCCACGATTAATGTCTGAGACTTACTGGCAGTGGCAAAAAAAAAAAAAAAGTTTACCGTTTTTTTGGGGGGTGGGGTATTTCCTAAATGTAGTTTAGCTGCTGGATTTCCTCAATACTATATAACATTTTAGACGACTAACAGGCTACAGTAGGCGCCCTCATTGGATTCCATAGAGTTAATGGAATATCGTTAATGGAGTGGGCGTGGCTGGCGGGGGCGCTGTGAGCCCGCTGAGCGAGCAGGTAAGGTTACATACACACGTGGACAAAATTGTTGGTACCCTTCGGTCAATAAAAGAAAAACTCACAATGGTCACAGAAAAAACTTATTCTGACAAAAGTAATAATAAATAAAAATTCTATGAATGTTAACCAATGAAAGTCAGACATTGCTTTTCAACCACGCTTCAACGGAATTATTTTAAAAAATAAACTCATGGAACAGGCCTAGACAAAATTGATGGTACCCCTAACTTAATATTTTGTTGCACAACCTTTTGAGGCTATCACTGCAATCAGACGACTCCTGTAACTGTCAATGAGACTTCTGCACCTCTCAGCAGGTATTTTGGCCCACTCCTCATGAGCAAACTGCTCCAGTTGGTTCCGGTTTGAAGGGTGTCTTTTCCAGACGGCATGTTTCAGCTCCTTCCAAAGATGCTCAATAGGATTGAGGTCAGGGCTCATAGAAGGCCACTTTAGAATAGTCCAATGTTTTCCTCCTAACCATTCTTGGGTGTTTTTAGCTGTGTGTTTTGGGTCATTGTCCTGTTGCAAAGACCCATGACCTGCGACTGAGACCAAGCTGTCTGACACTGGCCAGCACATTTCTCTCTAGAATCCCTTGATAGTCTTCAGATTTCATTGTACCCTGCACAGATTCAAGACACCCTGTGCCAGATGCAGCAAAGCAGCCCCAGAACATAACAGAGCCTCCTCCATGTTTGACAGTAGGGACAGTGTTCTTTTCTTGATATGCTTCATTTTTCCGTCTGTGAACATAGAGCTGATGTGCCTTGGCAAAAAGTTCCATTTTTGTCTCATCTGTATATAGGACATTCTCCCAGAAGCTTTGTGGCTTGTCAACATGTAGTTTGGCATATTCCAGTCTATTTTTTTTATGATTTGTTTTCAACAATGTTGTCCTCCTTGGTCGTCTCCTGTAGTCCACTTTGGCTGAAACAACGACGGATGGTGCGATCTGACACTGATGTTCCTTGAGCATGGAGTTCACCTTGGATCTCTTTAGAAGTCTTTCTGGGCTCTTTTGTTACCATTCGGATTATCCGTCTCTTTGATTTGTCATCAATTTTCCTCCTGCGGCCACGTCCAGGGAGGTTGGCTACAGTCCTATGGATCTTAAATTTCTGAATAATATGTGCAATTGTAGTCACAGGAACATCTAGCTGCTTGGAGATGGTCTTATAGCCTTTACCTTTATCATGCTTGTCTATAATTTTCTTTCTATTCTCCTGCGACAACTCTTTCCTTCGCTTCCTCTGGTCCATGTTGAGTGTGGTACACACCATGTCACCAGACAACACTGACTACCTGAAGCCCTATAAATAGGCCCACTGACTGATTACAAGATTGTACACACCTGTGATGCTAATTAGTGCACACACCTTGAATTAACATGTCCATTTGGTCACATTATTTACAGTCTTTTCTAGGGGTACCATCAGTTTTGTCCAGGCCTGTTCCATGAGTTTATTTTTTAAAATAATTCCGTTGAAGCATGGTTGAAAAGCAATGTCTGGCTTTCATTGGTTAACATTCATAGAATTTTTATATATTATTATTTTTGTCAGAAGTTTTTTTTCTGTGACCGAAGGGTACCAACATTTTTGTCCACGTGTGTACAGTTGTTACCAAAAAAGAAAGAGGGAAAAGGAGATGGCGTGTCAAGGTATGGGACAGCTGATAAACAAGTGGATTGTGAAATTCAATAGGTAGGATTTAAAATGAGACCTCTGTGCTTGGAGGCTTGCAATATACATGTTAACAGACTTGCTAGCGTTCGCTAAAACTGTGAATGTAGCAGCCAAAGGGGGTTTAAATTAAGGCTAGCTTAACATGCAAAACTGAGGTTACTGAGCTGAAAACTGGAAAATATAAGGCAGCATGCCATGTACAATTAATTGTAAAACAACTAATCTACACTGGATAATTCACAGCATCCTGTGGGGGATTTGAACCTCAGTTTCCCATGTGAAAAGTCTTGTCCTTACCAGCTGAGCTATCCAGCCACAGTATATGTACATGCACTGTTGTTTGGTAGTAACACTGTTTCAGGTCTTGGGCATTGAGAACTGGCTCCTACTTGGAATTGTTATAAAAATTAAGTAAAAATGTAGATTTTAGAATGATGTCCGGGTCACTTAATTTTTTGTTGGGGGTTTGGGCGCCAAAATTGTTGCTGTAAACCCCTCTAGCACTGGGTGGTTGCGCCCTTGCTGACTGGGGCGAGTGTTTATGTGTGTTGTGTTGTTAAGCAATTTGTTTCTTCGACTTCTTGGCGGGTCGCCACCTGGCTGATTCTTGCATGGTGGGTTTTTCCGCAAAGAAGTGCTAGGGGGGTTTGGACAGACCCCATCCACCACGAGCGGCAGTAGCTCAGTGGTAGAGCGGCCGTCCTTCAATCGGAAGGTAGTAGGATCGATTCCCGCTCGCACCACAGTTCATACTGTCGTTGTGTCCTTGGGCAAGACACTTAACCCACCTTGCCTCCAGTGACTGTAACACTGGTAATGTAATGTTAGTCGCTTTGGATAAAAGCGTCTGCTAAATGAATAAATGTAAATGTAAATGTAAATGAAATAAGTTGTTAAACCATCACAATGACTCTAAAGGCCAATTTATACTTCTGCGTTGGGTGTGCGTAGTAGGTACAACGTAGCATACGCATTGACGCATTTCCGGAATAATCTTCTGCACTCTGGACCGCCTGCCATTTTTAAATTACGAAATTCAGTGAAGAGCCAACATGGAAATGGACCAAGTGACCGAGCAATTATTTGAAGAAGTGAGGAAATACAGCCATCTGTATGACTCCTCTTCGGGAGATGACAAAGACTGCCAGATGGCAGCAAATTTGTGGAGGGAAATTTCATCAAACGTCGGTTTAGATGTAGCGGAGTGCATGAAGAGATGGAAGAACTCTTGAGACAAGTACGTTCGTCTCCGTAAAAAACTCGCCACAAGGAGCGGTGATCCAGGAGGAAAAAAAATCCCAGCGTTTTATATCTTCCTATCTTGGCTAGCACCTCATGTCAAACATCGGCTTACGGAGTCAAACTTTGACGATAAGGTAAATAATGCATGTCCTATTATGTACCTCTATTGTTTTTCGGTTAGCTAACTTAACTAGCAATGCTACCACATGAGGTATTGATTTTTTGCAAAAATAATATACCTGAGTCCAACAGCATGTATAATAGGTTGTAATTATATGTAATGGGTTGTATTTATATAATGTTATAGATTGTAATTTTATTTGGCTTACAGAAAATACAAATGCAACAATTTAGCATTTGCAAATGTTTGAATATGCAGTTATTATAGCTCTATCTATCTATAAATTAACATTGAATGCATCATCTTTTATATATAACTTATACTATTTGCTATTTCTTTCATAATCACAGGATGGGACTGATACCAGCTCAAACTCCACTGGTTTATCGGATGTGAGACCTCCAGCCAACAGCGATGATGACCAATTACCCCATCACCAGCCATCTCTTCCGTCCCCGCAGCCATCTCTTCCGTCCCCGCAGTCACCTCTTCCCTCCCCATCTCTTCCGTCCCCCAGTCCAAGAATGGCACAAAAAAGGAAGAGAAAAGAAAAAGATGACTGGTTCCAAGTGCAGGTTGCTCAGTTGGAGGAACGGCGGGTGAGGCTGCAACAGAGACTGTGTCAAGGCAATGATGAGAGCGGCCGGTTTGGACAAACTGTTGCAGATATGCTGCGGAGGGTGCCGAAGGACCACAGAGCGCAGGCAATGTTCGACGTGTCAAAGATACTTTTTGAGTGGCAGCAAAAAAAAATGAACAATTGTGCCTACTTTGACAACGTTCAACTTTTTAATTTAATTCTGCGCATATAGAAATGCACTGTTTCTGCAGTTTGCACTTTAGCTTTTTTATTTATTGTCTGTTCACACCAATTCATGCAGGTTATACGGTAGTTTGCATCATTTGTGAAGTTTCTCTTTTGCATCTATTTTTGATAATTGTAGATCATTGCACATTAATACATTGCACTGTCATGCCCATATTTGTATATAGTTTGCAGTCTTTATTTAAAAAAAAATACTGCTGTTTCAAAAAATGTGTGAAGGTTATTGCAAATAAACATCAACATATAGTTGCACATGTGTCTGTGTTTGCTCCTTTGCATCTATTTTAAATATACAATTCAAGGCATTGCACCTGTTTTTTACTATCTTTTACATTAAACAATTTGTGTATATAGTTTGAACCAATTATGTTGGTTCCTGCTGTATGCATCTTTTATGGTTCAGGTTACAGTAAATTAAGATCTTACAGTTAATTTATTTGTATAGTTTGCTCTTTTTCATCTATTTAATGTAAACCATTATAGACCATTGCACTTTTACATGATACAAATAAAGGAACAATGACATGACTTTAAAACTGGACTTTATTTAAATGGTTTCATGTCATTTTTTGGTGCATTATATTTTACATCAATACAATTTACACACCAAGTTGACCACGACACACAATGTTGTTTTGCCATGGCACAATTCCGTGGGGTGACTGAAAGAAGGCAGTCAGGTCATTCCGGACACCAACTGCAGCTCTGGTGGAGCGGGCTCTTGAAAAGTGACGTGGATCGAGTGGTTCTAAAAGATTTGTGTCCCCTGACACCACTCTGCGCCGCTCCCCCAGCTGAGGTGACCCTGTAGTGTCAGTGTCTGTGAAATTAGCAGGGATGTATCTGCTAACAGGTGTGCTGACCTCATCTGTGTAGGCCAGGAAGTTGTGTAAAGCCGAACATGCTTTCACAATGTCTACTGCTTTGTCTGGCAGACATTCTATAGGTCGTCCATGGATTCGCCAGCTTGCAACCAAAATGCCAAATGCATTCTCAATCACCCATCTGGCTCTGGAGTGACGGTAGTTGTAGGTTTGCTTATCCATGGGCAGGTTCGTCCCTATGTAGCAAAGCAAAACAGTATTAATTGATAGGTAATCATTGAGTGCCAACGTAGCTGTGATCAGTTATTTTTTTTACACATACACACACACATATATATATATGTATGTATGTATGTGTGTTTGTGTGTTGAGTGTATGTGTGTGTATTCAGGTTGACTGACAAGTTCTCCATGCAAAAAGTATCCCACGCAACCTGAATTCACCCCATATACACAAATAACAATTATATTAAATAAATACATTATGTCTGTGACATACCTGGAAAGGGGCGCATGAGGTTGTTGTGTAGAGGAAACGCAGCATCACCAATGATAACATATGGGATTTTGACTCCTGTTCCAGGAAGATTGGAGGGTGGGGGCAGGTTCAGGTTGTGTCCAAGAAGCCTAGAACCAAATCGGCTTTCCTGGAATACACCAACGTCACTTTCTCTTCCGTATCCTCCCAAATCCACCACGGTGAAGCGTTATCTGGCGTCGCAAGTAGCCATCAAAACTATGGAGTGTGCGCCCTTGTAATTGTAGTAGTCGCTCCCCGCGGTGGTGCTTTTGTGTTCACATGCTTTCCGTCTACGCTGCCAACACAGTTCGTAAAGTTCCACAGTCGCCAAAAATCAACAGCAATATTTTCCCATTGGGCGACTGATGGGCAGGGAAGAAACTCTGGCTGCAGTGCCTTCCACAAAGCTTTACATACCTCGGCGACTATGGAAGACACAGTGCTTGAAGACAGTTTGTAGCTAGCTGCTACAGCGTGTTTGCTTCCACCTGAAGCTAAAATTCGAAGGGTGATTGCCAGTCTCTGCCTAATGTCTACAGGCATGCTGTGCGTAGACTGGTGTATGATAAATGGCTGCACATGGTGAACTAAATCGTCGAATCTACCTGCCGACATTCGGAAATATCTGGAGTGCATTTCCTCATCCATGTCTCTCAGTGGTAGGACAAGCACAGAAAATTCACCCTCTTTCTGTCTCAACTGATTCACGGGTCGCACGTACCATCTCCTCTGACGCCTTCTCTCGTTTCTACCTTTTAGTAATTTAAGTAAAATTAAAGCCGCAAGCGGCGATAAAGGCCCTCGCCTCCCTTGAGACCGCGGGGACACATGCACTCGGAGGATTGCATTTCGTGCTTTAAAGCGTAAACTTCACGGTAATGTCAATTAACCGGGCCTATGCTACTGCTGGGGCCTGCTACACCACCTTGTAATTTAGAGTTAAAGGTCTCCACAATCCCTGGTTTTCCTGGGAGCTGTCTGAACCTTTGAAAATAATAGATTATTCTTGGGCTAAGGCGAGAAAAACAAAGTACTGGCTGGAGATTTGAGATGACTCAGGAATCGCTGCACCCCCCTGTTTAAAAAGGCAAAATGTAAATATAACCTGTCTAAAAGTACAAGGTTACAAGTTCCAAAGGATTCTGAGGAGTTTTCTAAGACTCTAGGCTTGGCTCTGGAGGGGCCTTCTCTAAAGGAAGGATCCTGGCAATTGGGAAATGGCATTTATTTCCCAAAGAAATTGCTGCCTCTTCACAGACTCATTACGACCACAGCCACAAATGTATCAAAAAACAAATTGATAACCTTTTTGGAACACGTGTCTAGATGATACTCACCAAATTTGGAGCTGTTTAGATGAAAAGCCTTTAGACACAAGGGGTGCAATTTAGTCACACAGGAATGGTCACGCATTCCACCCAACATAGTAGATTTCCTGTTGAGTTTATGGTATGGCTGTAATAAACTTTTCTGTTTGCCCTGAGGTGTTCTATGGGTGTACCAAGTTTTGTATTTCTACATTGGAAAAATTGACTTTCACTTTCCATAGGCCCAATGTATTTTGACTTTTCTAGGGGTCGCCACTGAGTCATTTTTCGTATATTCTTTTCGGGGACTTTAAATACATAAATTTTTCGCTGGGCTTGAAGTCTGGGACCAATAAAAATGACTTTTAGTTGTTGGTTTACTGGGTCAAATTGAGGATCATTTTGCAGAAAAATTATACTAAAAAAAATATACCAAATTATAATAAAAAAAAATATAACTCGAGCAAAAACATCAAGAAAAACACCTGTCTATTTTACATACATGTGTTTAGCTCATTTTGCCCAAGTTTGGTGTCTGTGGAATGAAGCAGCTATTTTCTGTGTTCTTTTAAAAAAGAGGTGTATTTTAAGTCGGTTCTCCTTTTTCAATTCAAAATGGCCGCCTTCCAGTGTGTGATAGGGTGTGGTCCCCATTGGCTTTTTTTTTTCATAAGCCCATACTGGATGTGTGTACCAAGTTTCATTTGCCTACGACAAACTAAAAATTTCACTTCCCATTGACTTTTTCCACATATTTGGGACGTTGCTATGGCAACACATTTATAGATAGGGGGTGGTTGTCATTGGCTTTTATGCTCATCATGACATAAGAGATGTGTGTACCAAATTTCATGTCTCTATGACAAACTAAATTCTTGGGTCCCATTATAAGTTTGTAGGGGGCGCTGGAGAGCCATTTCTAAAGATAACCCATTTATTTACATATTTTTGTGTTCAGGTCATGAATGTGCACAAACGCCTTTTTGGGTCCAACTCGATCCGAGAAGGCGTTTGAGAGTTAAGAGACATTTTATTTTCACAAAAATGGCCACCTCGTTACAGGCTTGCCACACCCATACCCGATAAGATATCAAAAACAAAGTCACAACTTTGGTTGGCACACGTGTCTAGATGATACTCACCAAATTTGGGGCCATTTAGATTAAAACACAATGATTTGCATCTTTCTGCGCAAGAAGTGCGATTTTAGTGGCGCGTTTCACCCCACATGGCGGACTTCCTGTTAAGTTTAGGGTGTGACTGTCATTGACTTTTCTGTTTGCCCTGAGGTGTCCTATGGATATACCAAGTTTCATTTTTCTACGTTGGAAAAAAGTTACTTTCACTTTCCATAGGCCCAATGTATTTTGATTTTGTAGGGGTCGCCACTGAGTCATTTTTCGTATTTTTTTTTCGGCGACTTCAAATACATAAATTTTTCGCCGAGCTTGAAGTCTGGGACCAATAAAATGACTTTTCGTGCATGTTCACTGGGTCAAATTTAGGATCATTGGGTTGGAAGAAAAAAAAAAAAAAAAAAATCCGAGCAAAAACAATAGGCCCTCCCGGTCATCACCGGCTCGGGCCTAATTAGCAGTTTTTTGACCTCGATAAGCTGTAGCTCCAAAATGATCCGCACTCTTTCAGTCGCCATTGTTCGTAGAAGCCCGCGAGGATCGAGGGATGTAAACACAGTGGAACTCGCTCGCGTCAACTAGCGTTTCGGCGGTGTAACTTCAGAGCAAAACAGACATAGAAGACTCAGAAGTATAAATGCTCACGACAGCGTCGCATACGTGCGCGACGTACACTACGGCGTACACTCGACGCAGAAGTATAAATTAGCCTTAAAAGCTGTTATGTTAAGGTGAAAATCCCGCCATGATCTTCTTTAAACTGCACCTTTTTCAAACTGCACACAGCACTGTGTGCAGATTTACATTTATTTCATTTGATTCCCATTGGTTAAGTCCATGTCATAAAAAAATAAAATAAATAAAAATACAAAATCAAGTAAGTAAGTAATTTAGGAGAATCTAAATGTGCATTCAGCTGTGCTTCAACAGTAGATTACTGTAGAAACAGCTGCTGTGTCCTCATAAACAAGACTTTTCCTGGAGCTGTATCAGATAATCCTTCAGCTGTGCATCACTCCTGTTTGTATCCACCACTGGTTGTTCACAACAGCAAACTTATCTGGCCTTTCTCTGGAGAATAAGCACCAAAAGAAGCTGTTCCCTCAAACTCATGACACTTTTGTGGCGGTGCTTTCTGAGCAGTTTAAAAAACTCTCCCAGCATTAACAGGGCCACTATACTTTAAAATCTGTCCTAGGTCTTGAGGTGGCACGGCAAGGGTCTGGGTTTATATCAGCAGTGAACCAAATAGTAGAAAAAACATCAACAGCTTATGGTCCTGGAGTTTTCTGTGTTAAATAGCAGTGGCATGTGAGCTGTGTGCATGGTATAATTCAGTTGGGGCACCACATGACCTCTAAGCCTGGAATCATTGGCTGATCCATGTCTAACCTAAATTCCTCCAGAAAACAGAGAGAAGAGGGAGGAAAGAGCCAAAAAAAGCAGGCCAACGTGACCGTGGCGCTGGTCTTTTTCTGGACTTGTGGTCTGTCCGCCTGCTCATTAGGTCTGTGTGCTCAGAGTGAGATCGGGACTGAGCTGGACTGACATGATGGACGCGGAATAAGCTCATGGTAAAGGCTTGGCTCTGGTGTCCCAGTCTGGTTTAGTCCGTTTGTCATTGAGTGCTTTAGTCTGGCCGATCATGGTCTGAATCGGAACTGATTAAAAAACATGGCAGACCACAGACAGGTGGCAGTCTTAACCCAATTCTAACATTATCACGGCAGAACAAAACTGTACACCCAGTGTTTATAATGACTCAATAAGTTCTCACAGAAATTATAAAAATAACTTTCATTTAGACACCACTATCTATTTCACTTTACATCAACGTATTTTATACAACGTATACATGGTGAGAATAAATAAAATAAATAAAAGGCTTGTCAATCCAATACCACTGAGTTTATCATTCATATGAATATTATAGAATCAATGTGCTCATGAAAACATTAAAAATAATAAATATAGCAAACATTGTGTATCTTATTACCAAGTACGTATGTTTTTTATTAGTACTGCATATTGGACATTATTTTATTTAACCTTAATTTAACCAGATAAAAGACTCATTGAGATTAAAAATCTCTTTTTCAAGAGTGACCTGGCCAAGACAACAGCATTTACATACAATTTAAAAAACATACACATGACATCAACAAAACAAATGATATTTACAGTCATTGTGTACAAGTTTAAAAACAGTTACATTTTCCAAGCTCATTGAGTTCACGCTTCTTTAGAATAGATTTAAATTCTCCCAAAGTTACAAGTTCAGATAGATTTAGGTCCGTTTGCAGTTCATTCCATGCACAGGGGGCAGTGTACTGCCATCAGTATGTTCTTCTGAGAATGCAGAGCATACTGTTGTTGATTTTTTACGCATGTATGTGCAGAGGTAAGATGGGAGGAGCCCAAGAATACATTTATAGATGAAAGTCAACAAATGAGACCACCTGCAAACATACAGGGACGGAAACTCAGCTGTAGCATACAATGTACAATGATGAACACAATTTCCACAATCAGTCATAAAATGTAAAGCACAATGATAAACAGTGTCCAGCTTTTTTAAAAGACGGTCAGATGCATTCATAAAAAGGAGATCGCCGTGATCCAATAAAGGTAAAAAAGTTGCAGAAATTAAACGTTTCCTTGTATAAACAGAGAAACACGATTTGTTTCTGAAAAGAAAACTGAGCTTTTTACGTATAAGATGCTCAATATGTTGTTTAAAGGACAAATTTTTATCAATAACAAAGCCTAAATACTTATAAGAAGAGACCATTTGTATTTCTTTTCCATCAGCTTTTTTTATTTTAGGGAGCTGTGAGGGTAGCCGTTTTCTATTTGAGAAAACCATAACTTTAGATTTGTCCACATTTAACACTAGCCTCAGCTGATTTAGATGAGCCTGAACAGCATCAAATGCAGACTGTAAGAAATCAAAGGCCTTTTCAATTGAAGGAGAGGAACAATAGACAACTGTGTCATCAGCATAAAAGTGAAAAAAGCATTTGACACATTTTTACAAAGATCATTCACATAAATAGAAAACAGAAATGGCCCCAGAACTGAACCCTGGACTCCTTTAGTTATTGAAAGAAAGGAGGAACACATGCCAACTAGGTGCACACACTGAGTTCTACCTGATAGATAGTTAGAAAACCAGCCAATAGCAGTGTCAGACCAATTTTATGGAGCCGATTTAACAGGGTGACATGATCGACGGTGTCAAAGGCCTTTGACAAGTCAATAAACAACACTGTACAGAACTTTTTACAATCAAGAGCCTCAATGATATCATTAACTACTTTAACTGCAGCGGTTATTGTATTACTCTGCTGCAGGCTAACCTATTTGTCAGTTGTCTGTGAAGGTTCTCAGTCATCCAGGACATCTTGAACTTCAACCTTTTTTTTTATTTGTCAGTTGTTATGGTTATTAATAATTGGAAGCTGCAGTTTTGGAGTGATGTTTTTTTTTCACTTGAAAAGAGTAAAAATAAACTGTGCAAGTAAACAGTGAAGAATGGACAATAAGACAGATAAAAGAGAGTCAGAGTCAGACTGATTGTAATTCATGAGGTTATGTCTGTTATACTGTAGTTGCGATATATTCCCTCCCATCATCACAGACACATGCAGGTCCCCATCGTCCTACATGTGAGAGGAAACAATGTCAGATTCATCCAACATTTGAAGCTGGGCTGAAGAAGAGGGAGTCTGGTGTGAGGTGGACCCTCGTGTGGAGCGGAGAGGCAGGAGTAGTTCTGCTGGGCCTCTGCTTCACTTGTTATGTAAATGAAGGAGCACATGCATGGGCTGCTCCTCCTGTAACTGTTGGTGACTGAGGAAGAGGAGGGCCCACTGAGGAAGGGCTCTGCTCTGTTCATGCAATGTACTACTCGACAACTGTTTCAGCCCACTGTCTGCAGAATTACGATTGCTCAGCTTTACAGAACGACATGCTCATTGACACATTACTCATGGAGTGACTGATAATATTAGTCACTGTCTAGCTCTATTAAACTGTTTAATATGGATATAGGGATAAGATATGCTACACACGTGGACAAAATTGTTGGTACTCTTCGGTCAATGAAAGAAAAACTCACAATGGTCACAGAAAAAACTTATTCTGACAAAAGTAATAATAAATAAAAATTCTATGAATGTTAACCAATGAAAGTCAGACATTGCTTTTCAACCATGCTTCAACAGAATTATTTAAAAAAATAAACTCTTGGAACAGGCCTAGACAAAATTGTTGGTACCCCTAACTTAATATTTTGTTGCACAACCTTTTGAGGCTATCACTGCAATCAGACGATTCCTGTAACTGTCAATGAGACTTCTGCACCTCTCAGCAGGTATTTTGGCCCACTCCTCATGAGCAAACTGCTCCAGTTGTTTCCGGTTTGAAGGGTGTCTTTTCCAGGCATGTTTCAGCTCCTTCTAAAGATGCTCAATAGGATTGAGGTCAGGGCTCATAGAAGGCCACTTTAGAATAGTCCAATGTTTTCCTCTTAACCATTCTTGGGTGTTTTTTGCTGTGTTTTGGGTCATTGTCCTGTTGCAAGACCCATGACCTGCGACTGAGACCAAGCTGTCTGACACTGGCCAGCACATTTCTCTCTAGAATCCCTTGATAGTCTTCAGATTTCATTGTACCCTGCACAGATTCAAGACATCCTGTGCCAGATGCAGCAAAGCAGCCCCAGAACATAACAGAGCCTCCTCCATGTTTGACAGTAGGGACAGTGTTCTTTTCTTGATATGCTTCATTTTTCCGTCTGTGAACATAGAGCTGATGTGCCTTGGCAAAAAGTTCCATTTTTGTCTCATCTGTCCATAGGACATTCTCCCAGAAGCTTTGTGGCTTGTCAACATGTAGTTTGGCATATTCCAGTCTAGCTTTTTTATGATTTCTTTTCACCAATGGTGTCCTCCTTGGTCATCTCCCATGTAGTCCACTTTGGCTCAAACAACGACGGATGGTGCGATCTGACTCTGATGTTCCTTGAGCATGGAGTTCACCTTGGATCTCTTTAGAAGTCTTTCTGGGCTCTTTTGTTACCATTCGGATTATCCGTCTCTTTGATTTGTCATCAATTTTCCTCCTGCGGCCACGTCCAGGGAGGTTGGCTACAGTCCCATGGATCTTAAATTTCTGAATAATATGTGCAACTGTAGTCACAGGAACATCTAGCTGCTTGGAGATGGTCTTATAGCCTTTACCTTTATCACGCTTGTCTATAATTTTCTTTCTATTCTCCTGCGACACCTCTTTCCTTCGCTTCCTCTGGTCCATGTTGAGTGTGGTACATACCATGTCACCAGACAACACAGTGAATACCTGAAGCCCTATAAATAGGCCCACTGACTGATTACAAGATTGTACACACCTGTGATGCTAATTAGTGCACACACCTTGAATTAACATGTCCATTTGGTCACATTATTTACAGTCTTTTCTAGGGGTACCATCAATTTTGTCCAGGCCTGTTCCATGAGTTTATTTTTTAAAATAATTCCGTTGAAGCATGGTTGAAAAGCAATGTCTGACTTTCATTAGTTAACATTCATAGAATTTTTATTTATTATTACTTTTGTCAGAATAAGTTTTTTCTGTGACCATTGTGAGTTTTCTTTCATTGACCCAAGGGTACCAACATTTTTGTCCACGTCTGTACTTCTTTTGGTATAATAATAAAAGCTTAAGCCCTTTGACCAGGACACAGACCATCATAACTTTATTTAGCAGCAGAAAACTATGTGCTCTTGTTTTTAAGATGTTGCGATATGTTATATTTATGTTGCAGTTAGCGTTGTATTCTGAAGAATAAGTAGACGACAGATGAATTATCTTTAGCCGTCCTATAATAATATCCTATAATAATAATTATTATCCTAGCTGATGACACATCTGTCTCACAGTCAGACAGCCTTCAGTAAGAAAAAAAAAAAAAAACTACTACAAGTCAACTGGGACAAACATCACAATTACGCAAACACATTTTTTTTTTTTTTTTTCAGTTTTCCCTTTTGTGGCATACACATATGCGTAACAGAGAACATTATAACACCACATACATATACATATACATACATATACAACTGAGGACATACTGAGCATATTTTAACACTCCCACTTGTACTCAGGTTGCAATACAGTCAAAAAAATAATAGGAGAAATGTGGACCTCTGTCATACACAAATTAATCTCCAAAAAGAACACCTGCAAATCTATTCAGTTTCAACTTATTTACAGGTTTGGTCATTACATCACCAATCATGTTATCAGTAGAACAATATATCAAGGTTACTCTTCCCTCATTTACAATAGACCTGATAAAGTGTTACTTTATGTCTATGTGCTTGCATCTTCGTCTATTTACAGGGTTTTTGGCAAGAGCTATTGTTCCCTGATTGTCCTCATGTACTACAGTTTGTGTGTACGTGTAGTTATCAATGCCTCCCAGTAACTGCTCTAGGTATAAACACTCTTGTTACTAGGGGTGTCACCGATCGAAATTAAGTCACAGTCTCAAACTTCGAATTAAAAAATGGAATTGTTGATGCTGCCACGCCCCCATTTTGCGTCTGGTTACTTGCCAAGCGGAAAAAAACACATGTGTTGAAGTGCTGCGAGTCAACCTCCTCTAACAGCCACTCAAAAGATAGCATGGCAACTGCAGATGCAGGAGACCCATCGACAGAACTCGAATCCCCTCCTCTTTCACTGAAGTCGCTGGTGTGGAAGTATTTTGGATTTCCAGTGAGTTATGTTGACAACGTTCGCGTTGTCGACAAAAAAACAACAGTTTGCAAGCTGTGCTATGTGCGTGTACCATATTCTCTCACTGGCAGCACAACTAACATGGCAGGGCATCTCCGCAGGCACCACAACAACATAGATTTATCTGTTAAACCAACAACTACACAAACTAGTCTTCCGTCTTCTTTTGGAATTAAACTTCCAAGCAACTCAACTCGTGCAAATGCAAATACGCGTGTGGTAGGAGTATTTATAGCCGCGGACATGCGACCTTATCCGGTGGTGGAAAACTCCGGTTTTAGGCATTACCGTAATTAGCGTGCTAGAGCCACGCTCGAAATCCCAAGTAGAACGCATCTCACAGCTACGTTGATTCCCTCCATGTACAATAATGTAAAAGAGAAAGTTATTGAAGGTCTGAGCAGTGCACATTTAGTTGCCTTGACTACAGATTGCTGGACATCCAGAGCAACACAGAGCTTCATGACTGTCACAGCACATTACATTAATGATGACTGGGAAATTCAAAATCCAGTCCTTCAAACTCGCCCCATTTATGAAGCACACACAAGTGAACATTTAGCAGAAGTGCTGAGGGAAGTGGTAGTGGAATGGAAGTTGGACAGACAAATTTCAACCATCCCTGTGACAACTGATAATGCTAAGAACATTGTCAAAGAGACTATGGACATGTCTGTTTTATTGTTTTTGTTTGTTTTGTTGTGAACTTGAATGTCATCTTTTGTGAAGAAGACTACACTTACAAAAGAGAAACTGGATGGCAGTTTATTTAAAGTTTTCAATTGACTAAAGATATAAAGTTATTGTTACATTATGTTGTTAATAAAAGTTTTAAATTTGACAATGTAGTGTGGTACATTGCAAACAAAGGTCAGATATTATATTGCATAAAAGTCTAGTTTGAAAAATGACAATCTGTGCTTTAAAAAGAATAAATGTAAAAATCGAGAATGGAATCGAATTGTGACCTTAGAATCGAAAATGCAATCGAATCGAGGATTTGGAGAATCGTGACACCCCTACTTGTTACGGTTGAAGCCAGCGCCATATATTCCGCTTCGCATGTTGATAGCGCAACAGTTGGCTGCTTTCTAGTCTTCCACGAGACTAGAGAGCTGTTCTGACTAAGACTCACACAGTATCCCGTAGGGATGCACCGAAATAAAATTCTTGGCCGAAGCCGAAGCCGAATAATAATGAAATGCTTGGCCGAAGGCCGAATACGAAGCAGCGGTGTTTCACATTTTTTCCATTTATTTTGCCAATTTTTTCACCATTACAATAATTAAATAGTAAAAATTTGCTTTTTACTATTTTGTGTTGCTTTTCAGATAAATAAATCAAATAACAAAAATACAATTTCAAAATATTTATTTAACTAACAATGAGCGATACATTTGTTATGGTATTTATTAATCTTCGTTAATGTAAGATATTAAAAAATATTTAGTTCATGTAAGTATGAGTGCATTAACAATTTTAACAAATAGGCCTACCACTTTTGATACTTTTTAATTCAAAAGTTACAAATGGTTAAGAGGATGTGTATTTTAATACTGTACTAGTAAATGTTAACATTAAGATAAATAAATGCTTTTAATAAGGTTTTTTCATTATTACTTAATGTTAAAAATAGAAACTACTTATAAAGTGTTGCCATAATCCAAAATATAAATAAAATCTTAAATAAATTTCCCATACAAGTAGCCTACCTGCGTGCCATCTGTGCCAGGTCGGGAAAGCGGCCTTGATTGGTCCTCCAAAATTCGAGAGCGTTATTGCTCCTGGGATGGGGACTTCTGAGAGATACCCATCTAACTGTTGAGCGGTCGAGCATGTCCACTGTCTTGCAAATGGGTTATTCTGTTGGAGGATCTCATCGAACATGTCAGACAGCGAGACTGTGCGCGGCTCATCTGTAGTACGAGCCCGCTTACTCTCTGCGCTGTTTTCATCTCCTGCGCTGTGCATCACCTGAACGTCTCCATCACCTAGCGGCTTTCCCAAATCCAACTCGGCCTGGATCATTTCTCGTGTGCGCATCTTTTTCCCTACATCCAAGTAATGATCTTTATATCGTGGATCAAGCACAGTCGCGATGCAGTACAGGGGTTCTGAGTCCGCCTGACTAAATCGTGTGCTGACAGCTTCTAAGAGCGCACTTTTAGTTGTTTTTCACTTCGTGGTCTGTTTCACTTTTTTGCAGATGCACCCCCTCTGGACAATTCAGCAGAACAATGTCTGCAAACGGCTGTTTTTGCCTCTTTCTCTGACACTTTAAAGTGCTTCCACACTGCTGACATGTTTGCTGCATAAAGCGTGCGCCTCTCACTCTACGCGGGTTATTTGATTGCGTCATTAAAAACGTCATTGTTTGGCAAAATTTATTCGGCCTTTTTACTTTTCACTTTTCCTTCTTTAGACTCTTTGGCGTAAACACAGTGGTCGGCTGGGTTTTGCGCGAACCCATTCTCAGTTAGACAATCGTGTAAAACCTTATTCCAATTTCGCCCGGATTGTTTCAAGCCGTAATGTGATTTGTCTAACTTGTAAACTATACCCTCTTTCTCTTGATAACCCTCTGGTGGATTGATGTAGATCTCATAGTCTATGGGAGCGTGTAAGTACGCTGTTTTCACGTCCATTTGGTGCAGGATTAAATTTTCCTGTGCTGATTTCTGTAGCACCACCCTTATACTCGTCAAGTCTGCCGTGGGTGAAAATGTCTCCCCATAGTCTATCCCCATTCTCTGGTTGTAACCCTTGGCTACAAACCGTGCCTTGTATTTATGTTTTCCATCTACATCGGCCTTGATAGAGTAAACCCATCTACCCCCCACTGTTTTCTTGCCTATTGGTAATGTTGTCGGAGTAAACGTTTTGTTCTCGACTGGATTTCCTCATTTATGGCTTTTATCCATTTTTTTGAGTTTGTTGACCTCATTGCTTCCTCAAAGGTCTGTGGAATACCACACACCGCTCTGCAGCAATAGTCTACCGTGATATTAACCCCGTCATTATCACTGTCTTCAGTTACAAAGTCATCATCACTAAACTTCACGTCAAACTTCACTAGCCTGTGTTTTTGTACTTTGTTTGTATCTGGATGATACGCCAAATATGCCGTGCTGTTCTTGTCATAACCTACAAAACGGCCCTGGTCACATCTGGAGTCAAATTTTCCCTTGTCCTGTTTATACATGTAGCACACAGATCCAAACTTTTGCATTTTAGACACATTAGGCTTCTTGTCTGTCAGCAACTCATAAGGAGTCTGCCCTGTACGTCTGTTAAAACATCTGTTGCATACCACTGCTGCTGTCTGCACCGCGTAGTGCCATAGCTGCTTTGGCAGTGCACTTTCGGCTATCAGGCACCTACCCATCTCAAAAAGAGTACGCCAACCTCTCTGCAGTTCCGTTCTGGTGTGGGGAAAATGGAGCCGACGTTTCATGTCTAATTTTGTTTTTCCTCAACAGTGCTAGAAAATCAATGCACGTAAACTCTGTGCCGTTGTCGGATCTCATACACGTCACTGTCCCGTAAGGGTATACCTGTACGGTGTCACTGCGCTCGAGTAATCGTCAATGAATGACTGCACATATTTGTAACCATCTATCGACTCTGTGGCTACTGGACCTGCAAGATCAGTGTGTACCATCTGTAAGGGAGCCTTCGCTCTGGTATCAGGGTTCCTATTTCTGGTTTGGGCAAATTTTCCCTGAATACACACCTCACACTCTTGTTCAGGTTTGCATGTTTTACCCTTGATCTGCAAACCTTCAACTACATCCTGCAACTTAAAAACATCGTCATTGTAGCAGATCAGTCCTCAATTCCACACTTATCACTTCCAGACGCCCCCAGCAAGCAGGAGTTTGGACTAACACCGTGATCTTCCCCACAGGAGATTAAACGTGCCCTTTTTAATTATTCACAGATGTTTCTTGCTTGGATAAGACCGAACGAGTCTTCAGGACTTATAATTAACGATTCTGTTTGTTTTCATAAAAAGACAGATCCTGGAGAGATCTAACACCCAGGTCAAAAGAGACTCATGGCTAGCACAGACCACTAGACGCCACGTCATTTTAACCATAAATTCTTGGAGATAACGTTGTTTATTCAGATTTCGCCAGGACCTTTCTCTTTCCCCAATGGACATGTTGACTGTCTTTGAAAATAGACTTCTACAATGGTCAAACACCCCCCCCCGGTGGTCAAATGGACGAATGACTCTATCCCCTCGTCAAGGACGTTTTCGTGTTTATTCCATTACAGGAAAATGTATTAGATATTGTGGTGTTTATACTGTTCTTTTCCAGGACGCGGAGTTGTGACAGAATTTCTCCTTACCCCAGTTTACGGTTTCCGTTTTGTTTTAATGAAATGTAATGAATGTTTCCATAAATATTCTGACATATTCTGCATTTTCTCTGTACAATCCTACCAGTACGAATGTTTTGTGTGTTTTATGAAAAACCCAACAACATACATCGCGAAGCAAGGAATGTTTTAAAACTTGGTGTAAACATTTAAACTTTAGTTTAAACTTTATTCTCAAAGCGACTCCCCTTTTGTCCGGACGACATGCCCCGGCCCAAAGGTGATAAAGCTGGCTGCTGGCCAAGAACACTTCCTCTTGCCCTTCCGCTCTTGCAGCTCTTCTTGCCTTCTCTCTGCCGCGGTCCACCGGGACCGTCTAGGAGGTTCTTCCCAAGAACCTCCCCAAAGCTTCGGGCCTCGTGGAAACGAGTAGATTTTCTTTGTTGGTGACATTCAATGTCCCTAGCACCAGATTCCGTGTCCGGGGATTGAGTCGCCGAGGCCCCCGTCTACGACTGCCACCCAATCCACATTGCACCAACCCCTTACGGTTCCTTCTGCAGGTGGTGGGCCTACGGGAAGTCGGGCCCCATCATTCCTTCCGGCCGGGAACTGGGACCAAGCTGGAGAGCTGACCGTGGGCTGGAACTGAGCCGGAAACTGAGGACCGAGCTGGAGAGCTGACCGTGGGCTGGAATTGAGCCGGAAACTGAGGACCGAGCTGGAGAGCTGGGCCGTGGGCTGGAGTCGAGCCGGGAACTGGGACCAAGCCGGAGAGCTGTATCGAGGGCTGGAACTGAGCCGAGGACTGAGACCAAGCCAAAAAGCTGGAACCGGGGCTGGAGCCGAGCTGGAGAACTGGAACAAGGCTAGAGCCGAGCTGGAACCAAGCTAGAGAGCTGTAACAATGGCTGAGCCGAGCTGGAACAAGGCAGGTAAGGGGTCCACGGATCAGGCAACAAGAAAGGTGAGCGAACTACAAAGACGTTCTGAGGCTGGATGTTCACACAAGGCATACTGAACGATGTGGCAGAGAAGAGGTAGACAGGAGAGGTTTAAATAACTCACTGATGATTAGGGATGGGTACCGAAACCCGGTATTAAACTGGCCCCGGGGCTAAATTATGAAAGACCGTAGTATCAATAAGATCTGACACTATCGGTTCTGCTTTCGGTACTGGAGGGGAAAGAAATTAATGTACTATGTATTTTTGCCTAATAATGTTATCTTGCACATTTTATCTCACCAAACATTTCTAATGTGTGATCATATTAAGACGTTTGTCTGTGAGATCTCTCATGCCGCCGCGGAGGCTGTCTGCCAGTCACACACACAACACAACGAGCGCGGCGCACGCACACGCATAACAGTACGGAAACTCCCGCTTAATACAAAGAGTGACAATGGGGAAGAGATCATGCACTTATCATGCACATTTTATCTTACCAAACATTTCTAATTTGCGATATTATAAGACGTTTGTCTGTGAGATCTGCGAGATCTCTCATGCACGCCGCAGAGGCTGTCTGTCAGTCACACACACAACACAACGAGCGCGGCGCACGCACATAGATAGTATAAATAGCACTCACAACAGTACAAAAACTCCCGCTTAATACAAAGAGTGATGATGGCGGAGAGAGCAAAACGTTCCAAAGTGTGGTTACACTTCTTTAGAGTTAATGCAGACATCGCTCGTTGTCATAAGTGCAACAAAATGTTTGCATGTAAGGGCGGAAACACAAGCAATCTGTCTAAGCACCTTTCAAAAGTGCATTATGTGCAGACAGAGAAATGCAAAGTTTTCGACTGCCTAGCTAGCTCGTCTCTGGTTGTTGCCTCATCTACGTCTCTTATGTATGCTAAAATCATGTTGAATCAACGTTGTTCATGTCATTTAAAATAAATGTAAAATCTCCCTGGTTTGTTAACCTTATGTAGAAATTCTGTTGATTTCTTTTGGGAGAAATGAGAGAATGAAATCATATTTTCTACTTGTTTTTAAAATTCCAAATAAAGAAAAATCAGTATGTAAATGTAAACATTTATTTGGCTAACTTAAATGCACAGCAATTCAAGTTAGTTTATATATAAATATATATATATATATATATATATATATATATATATATATTGAAAATGTTAATTCTGTTCTCAACTTGTTCTTAAAAAAAAAAAAAAACACAACACAAAGTACCGATAAGAATACCGTTAAAGTACCGGACCGTTAAGCAGTATCGATAAGAGTAGTAATACCGTTAAAACCTTAACGATACCCATCCCTACTGATGATGCTCCCTCCACCATGCTTCACGGTGGGGATGAGGTGTTGATGTTGGTGAGCTGTTCCATTTTTCCTCCACACTTGATGCTGTGTGTTCCTCCCAAACAGTTCAGTCCACAAAATTATTTGCCAGAAGTTCTGTGGACTGTCCAAGTGCCTTTATGCGAACATTAAATGTGCAGCAATGTTTTTTTTAGACAGCAGTGGCTTCCTCCGGGGAGTCCTCTCATGAACATCATTCTTGGCCAGTGTTTTACATATAGTCGATGTATGCACAGAGATATTGGACTGTGCCAGTGATTTCTGTAAGTCTTTAGCAGACACTCTAGGGTTCTTTTTTACCTCTCTGAGTATTCTGCGCTGAACTCCTCTTGTCATTTTTGGTCAACGGCCACTCCTTTGGAGAGAAGCAACAGTGCCGAACTCTCTCCATTTGTAGACAATTTCTCTAACTGTGGATTGATGAACATCCAGACTTTTAGAGATGGTTTTGTAACCTTTCCCGGCTTTATACAAATCAACAATTCTTGATCGCCGGTCTTTAGAGAGCTCTTTTGAACGAGCCATGGTGCACATCAGACAATGCTTAGGGCGGCAGTGGCTTAGTGGTAGAGCAGTCGTCTTTCAACCGGAAGATAGGCGGTTTGATTCCCGCAGTTCACACTGTCGTTGTGTCCTTGGGCAAGACACTTAACCCACCTTGCCTCGTATGAATGTGTAAGAATTTTTAGTGAATGTATGTGGTGATGGTCGGAGAGGTCGTAGGCGCAAAATGTCTCTGTCAGTCTGCGGCTACAGTTGTAGCTTACCACCACCAGTGTGTGACTGGGTATGAATGAATAATGAATGCTCAAACGTAAGCGATTTGAGTCCCTTGGTCCCTTGGGAGAAAAGCGCAAAATAAATCCAATCCATTATTATTAATATCATCAAGACACAATTCTTACCAGTTGTGTGTTTTATAGTGAGCAGGGCAGCTTTAAGCCACTCCTCAGTGATTGGACACACCCCTGACTCAAATTGTTGGGTAAAAATTGGTATTAATTGCTCTCAAAGTCTTCTTAGGTAGAAGGTTCAGTTACTTATTCCTCCCCCTTCTGTCATTGTTTGCATGTTATCCTCACAAAAATATGAAAACCTATAAATGTTTGGGTGGTTTTAGTTAAAGCAGACACTGTTTTTTCATTTGTGTCATTTTGACAAAGATCAGATTACATTTGACGGTGATTTTATGCAGAAATGTGAGAAATTACAAAGGCTTCAGATTCTTTTTTAATGCTACTCTATTTCCGCTTTTGAAGCCTGCTCTCTGGTGGACCGCAGTATATCGCTGTATATCGCTGTATATCGCTGTATATCGCTGTATATCGCCGTACTCGAGGACCGTTTAAGAGGTTCCATGAGAGAGGCTTTGCTTTATCACAGTCTGTTCCTGTTCTCATCGAGGAACGTGAGCTCGGAGGCGTTTTCCTTTTTTGTGCCGCGTTCCTCTCATATTCAGCGTAGCGATCGGAAAGTTTGGATTTCAGGTGAAATAAGTGAACCCAACGTGGAGAAAGTCTTTGCAGATTCACCCCCTCTTGAAATGTTGGCATTAAATGTCTTACAAATTGCTGACAACATCCACACCGCAGACATGTTGCTTCACAAAAGCATGTGCAGGTCTGTGGTTTCTGTTTGCATCATCAGAACATTTCGAACGAATTGAACTGACTGAAAATGCACTTTTAGGCCATTTTTGGCCAAAAATCTTTGGTGGCTGAGTTTGTTTTACTCTTAGACCAATAATATATCTATTGTAAAAAATAAGCCTCATAGACAGTGCTGTATCAGTTTGTGTTGTACTGTTATAGGCTCCTGGAGGTCTGAAGACTCCTGGCAGCCCGTAAATGAGGCTGGTACAGAAAATGTATTGTGGGGTTTGATTTCTATTTTCCCAAAAAAGTAGAGTTCAGCTCCAACAATAGTTACTAAAAGGTACAGTGGCAAGAAAAAGTATGTGAACTTTTTGGAATTTTATGGTTTTCTGAATAAATTTACCTTAAAATGTTATCTGATCTTCATCTAAGTCAAGGGTATTGACAAACATAATGTGTCTAAAAATTCCTAGGCCTCTTCAAGTCAATCCATAGCATCTCTATTGGGTTGTGGTCTGGGCTCTGTCTTGGCCACTCCAAAAGGCGGATTTATTGTTTTTCTGAAGCCATTCTGTTGTGGACTTGCTCCAGTGTTTTGGGGTCGACCTGTTGCACCCTGTTTCAGCTGACGTACAGATATCCTCACATTATCCTGAAGAATTGCCTGATATACTTGGAAATTCATCTTCCCCTTTAATGTGTGCAAGCTGGCCAGGCCCTGATGCAGCAAAGCAGACCCAAATCATGATGTTTAGTCCACCATACTTTACAGTTGGAATGATGTTTTCATGATGATATGCCTTGCCCTTCCTACGCCATATGTAGCGCTGTGTGTTTATTCCAACTAGTACAGTCTTAGTTTCATCAGTCCACAAAACAATTTGCCAATACCGCTGTGGAGGTGGAGCTGACAATGTGCTCTTTTGCAAACTTCAGGCGTGCAGCAAGGTTCTTTTTAGTAAGCAGTGGCTTTCTTTGAGCTGTTTTGCCGTTGATTCCCTGCTTGTTCAGTGTTTTACATATTGTAGACTCATGAACAGAATTGTTAGCAAGTTCCAATGATGGCTTCAAATCTTTGGCTGTCATTTTTTTTTACCTCATTAATGAGTCTTTGTCGTGCTCTTGGTGTAATTTTGACTAGGCGCCCACTTCTTGGTGTTGGTATTATTTTTTATTACACATTCATACAACAGAGCAACATTCACACACGCTCATACACCAGAGCAACATTCACACACGTTTATACACCAGAACAACATTTTCACACATTCATACACCAGAGCAACATTCACACACATTAAAACACCAGAGCAATTTTCTCACACATTCATACACCAGAGCAACATTCTCACACATTCATACACCAGAGCAACATTCACACACATTCATACACCAGAGCAACATTCTCACTCATTCATACACCACAGCAACATTCACACATTCATACACCAGAGTAACATTCACACACATTAATACACCAGAGTACCATTCACACAATCATACATTAGAGCAACATTCACACACATTCATACACCAGAGCAACATTCTCACTCATTCATACACCACAGCAACATTCACACATTCATACACCAGAGTAACATTCACACACATTAATACACCAGAGTACCATTCACACAATCATACATTAGAGCAACATTCACACACATTCATACACCAGAGCAACATTCTCACTCATTCAAACACCAGAGCAACATTCACACACATTGATACACCGGAGCAACATTCACACATTCATACACCAGAGTTATATTCTCACAAGTTCATACACCAGAGCAACATTCACACAATCATACATCAGAGCAACATTCTCACAATCATACACCAGAGTAACATTTACACACATTAATACACCAGAGCAACATTCACACAATCATACACCAGAGCAACATTCTCACAATCATACATTAGAGCAACATTCACACATATTCATACACCAGAGCAACATTCACACATTCATACACCAGAGCAACATTCACACATATTCATACACCAGAGCAACATTCACACATTCATACACCAGAGCAACATTCACACACATTCATACACCAGAGCAACATTCAGACATTCATAGACCAGAGTGATATTCTCACACATTCATACACCAAAACAACATTCTCACTCATTCAAACACCACAGTAACATTCACACATTCATACACCAGAGTAACATTTACACACATTAATACACCAGAGTCACATTCACACACCATGATACACCAGAGCAACATTCACACAATCATACACCAGAGCAACATTCACACATTCATACACCAGAGTGATATTCTCACACGTTCATACACCAGAGCAACATTCTCACACATTTATACACCACAGCAACATTCACACATTGATACACCAGAGCAACATTTTACACACATCCATACACCAGGGTTATATTCTCACAAGTTCATACACCAGAGCAACATTCACACACATTCATACACCAGAGCAACATTCACACACATTGACACACCGGAGCAACATTCACACATTCATACACCAGAGTTATGTTCTCACAAGTTCATACACCAGAGCAACATTCACACACATTCATACACCAGAGCAACATTCACACATTCATACACCAGAGTTATATTCTCACAAGTTCATACACCAGAGCAACATTCACACAATCATACATCAGAGCAACATTCTCACAATCATACACCAGAGCAACATTCTCACAATCATACATTAGAGCAACATTCACATATTCATACACCAGAGCAACATTCACATTCATACACCAGAGCAACATTCACACACATTAAAACACCAGAGCAATATTCTCATACACCAGAGCAACATTCACACACATTCATACGCCAGAGTAACATTCTCACACATTCATACACCAGAGCAACATTCTCACACATTCATACACCAGAGCAACATTCTCACACATTCATACACCAGAGCAACATTCTCACACATTCATACACCAGAGCAACATTCTCACACATTCATACACCAGAGCAACATTCTCACACATTCATACACCAGAACAACATTCTCACTCATTCAAACACCACAGTAACATTCACACATTCATACACCAGAGTAACATTTACACACATTAATACACCAGAGTCACATTCACACACATTGATACACCAGAGCAACATTCACACAATCATACACCAGAGCAACATTCACACATTCATACACCAGAGTGATATTTTCACACGTTCATACACCAGAGCAACATTCTCACACATTTATACACCACAGCAACATTCACACATTGATACACCAGAGCAACATTTTACACACATCCATACACCAGAGTTATATTCTCACAAGTTCATACACCAGAGCAACATTCACACACATTCATACACCAGAGCAACATTCACACACATTGATACACCGGAGCAACATTCACACATTCATACACCAGAGTTATATTCTCACAAGTTCATACACCAGAGCAACATTCACACAATCATACATCAGAGCAACATTCTCACAATCATACACCAGAGCAACATTCACACATTCATACACCAGAGCAACATTCACACGTTAATACACCATAGCAACATTCACACACATGCATACACCAGAGCCACATTCACACACGTTTATACACCAGAACAACATTTTCACACATTCATACACCAGAGCAACATTCTCACACATCCATACACCAGAGCAACATTCACACACATTCATACACCAGAGTAACATTCTCACACATTCATACACCATAGCAACATTCACACACATTCATACACCAGAGCAACATTCTCACTCATTCATACACCACAGCAACATTCACACATTCATACACCAGAGTAACATTTACACACATTGATACACCAGAGCAACATTAACACAATCATACACCAGAGCAACATTCTCACAATCATACATTAGAGCAACATTCACACATTAATACACCAGAGCAACATTCACACATTCATACACCAGAGCGACATTCTCACACTTTCATACACCAGAGCAACATTCTCACACATTCATACACCAGAGCAACATTCACACACATTCATACCCCAGAGTAACATTCTCACACATCCATACACCAGAGCAACATTCACACACATTCATACACCAGAGTAACATTTACACACATTAATACACCAGAGCAACATTCACACAATCATACACCAGAGCAACATTCTCACAATCATACATTAGAGCAACATTCACACATATTCATACACCAGAGCAACATTCACACATTCATACACCAGAGCAACATTCACACGTTCATACACCATAGCAACATTCACACACATTCATACACCAGAGCAACATTCACACATATTCATACACCAGAGCAACATTCACACATTCATACACCAGAGCAACATTCACACACATTCATACACCAGAGCAACATTCAGACATTCATAGACCAGAGTGATATTCTCACACATTCATACACCAAAACAACATTCTCACTCATTCAAACACCACAGTAACATTCACACATTCATACACCAGAGTAACATTTACACACATTAATACACCAGTCACATTCACACACATTGATAAACCAGAGCAACATTCACACAATCACACACCAGAGCAACATTCACACATTCATACACCAGAGTGATATTCTCACACGTTCATACACCAGAGCAACATTCTCACACATTTATACACCACAGCAACATTCACACATTGATACACCAGAGCAACATTTTACACACATCCATACACCAGGGTTATATTCTCACAAGTTCATACACCAGAGCAACATTCACACACATTCACACACCAGAGCAACATTCACACACATTGACACACCGGAGCAACATTCACACATTCATACACCAGAGTTATGTTCTCACAAGTTCATACACCAGAGCAACATTCACACACATTCATACACCAGAGCAACATTCACACATTCATACACCAGAGTTATATTCTCACAAGTTCATACACCAGAGCAACATTCACACAATCATACATCAGAGCAACATTCTCACAATCATACACCAGAGCAACATTCTCACAATCATACATTAGAGCAACATTCACACATATTCATACACCAGAGCAACATTCACACATTCATACACCAGAGCAACATTCACACACATTAAAACACCAGAGCAATATTCTCATACACCAGAGCAACATTCACACACATTCATACACCAGAGCAACATTCTCACACATTCATACACCAGAGCAACATTCACACACATTCATACGCCAGAGTAACATTCTCACACATTCATACACCAGAGCAACATTCACACACATTAAAACACCAGAGCAATATTCTCATACACCAGAGCAACATTCACACACATTCATACGCCAGAGTAACATTCTCACACATTCATACACCAGAGCAACATTCTCACACATTCCTACACCAGAGCAACATTCTCACTCATTCATACACCACAGCAACATTCACACATTCATACACCAGAGTAACATTTACACACATTTATACACCAGAGTAACATTCACACACATTGATACACCAGAGCAACATTCACACAATCATACACCAGAGCAACATTCTCTCAATCATACATTAGAGCAACATTCACAAATTCATACACCAGAGCAACATTTACACATTCATACACCAGAGCAACATTCTCACACATTCATACACCAGAGCAACATTCTCACACATTGATACACCAGAGCAACATTCACACACATTCATACCCCAGAGTAACATTCTCACACATCCATACACCAGAGCAACAGTCACACATTCATACACCAGAGCATTATTCTCACTCATTCATACACCACAGCAACATTCACACATTCATACACCAGAGTAACATTTACACACATTAATACACCAGAGTAACATTCACACACATTGATCCACCAGAGCAACATTCACACAATCATACATTAGAGCAACATTCACACATATTCATACACCATAACAACATTCACACATTCATACACCAGAGCAACATTCACACGTTCATACACCATAGCAACATTCACACACATTCATACACCAGAGCAACATTCACACATATTCATACACCAGAGCAACATTCACACATTAATACACCAGAGCAACATTTACACACATTCATACACCAGAGTAACATTCAGACATTCATACACCAGAGTGATATTCTCACACATTCATACACCAGAACCACATTCTCACTTATTCAAACACCACAGCAACATTCACACATTCATACACCAGAGTAACATTTACACACATTAATACACCAGAGTCACATTCACACACATTGATACACCAGAGCAACATTCACACAATCATACACCAGAGCAACATTCACACATTCATACACCAGAGTGATATTCTCACACGTTCATACACCAGAGCAACATTCTCACACATTTATACACCACAGCAACATTCACACATTGATACACCAGAGCAACATTTTACACACATCCATACACCAGAGTTATATTCTCACAAGTTCATACACCAGAGCAACATTCACACAATCATACATCAGAGCAACATTCTCACAATCATACACCAGAGCAACATTCTCACAATCATACATTAGAGCAACATTCACACATTCATACACCAGAGCAACATTCACACGTTAATACACCAGAGCAACATTCACACACATGCATACACCAGAGCAACATTCACACACGTTTATACACCAGAACAACATTTTCACACATTCATACACCAGAGCAAAATTCTCACACATTCATACACCAGAGCAACATTCACACGCATTCATACGCCAGAGTAACATTCTCACACATTCATACACCAGAGCAACATTCTCACTCATTCATACACCACAGCAACATTCAGACATTCATACACCAGAGTAACATTTACACACATTCATACACCAGAGTAACATTCACACACATTGATACACCAGAGCAACATTCACACAATCATACACCAGAGCAACATTCTCACAATCATACATTAGACAACATTCACACATATTCATACACCAGAGCAACATTCACACATTCATACACCAGAGCAACATTCTCACACATTCATACACCAGAGCAACATTCACACACATTCATACACCAGAGTAACATTCTCACACATTCATACACCAGAGCAACATTCACACACATTCATACACCAGAGTAACATTTACACACATTAATACACCAGAGTCACATTCACACACATTGATACACCAGAGCAACATTCACACAATCATACACCAGAGCAACATTCACACATTCATACACCAGAGTGATATTCTCACACGTTCATACACCAGAGCAACATTCTCACACATTTATACACCACAGCAACATTCACACATTGATACACCAGAGCAACATTTTACACACATCCATACACCAGAGTTATATTCTCACAAGTTCATACACCAGAGCAACATTCACACACATTGACACACCGGAGCAACATTCACACATTCATACGCCAGTGTAACATTCTCACACATTCATACACCAGAGCAACATTCTCACACATTCATACACCAGAGCAACATTCACACACATTCATACGCCAGAGTAACATTCTCACACATTCATACACCAGAGCAACATTCACACACATTCCTACACCAGAGCAACATTCTCACTCATTCATACACCACAGCAACATTCACACATTCATACACCAGAGTAACATTTACACACATTAATACACCAGAGCAACATTCACACAATCATACACCAGAGCAACATTCTCTCAATCATACATTAGAGCAACATTCACACATTCATACACCAGAGCAACATTCACACATTCATACACCAGAGCAACATTCTCACACATTCATACACCAGAGCAACATTCTCACACATTCATACACCAGAGCAACATTCACACACATTTATACCCCAGAGTAACATTCTCACACATCCATACACCAGAGCAACATTCACACACATTCATACACCAGAGCAACATTCTCACTTATTCATACACCACAGCAACATTCACACATTCATACACCAGAGTAACATTCTTACACATTCATACACCAGAGCAACATTCTTACACATTCATACACCAGAGCAACCTTCACACACATTCATACACCAGAGCAACATTCACACACATTCATACACCAGAGCAACATTCACACACATTCATACACCACTGCTGTGTCACTGGTTGTAGATTGTTTGCCTAACTGTAGACTGGTGAATTTCTAAAGTCTTTGAAATAACTTTGTAACCCTTTCCAATTTTATGTATAGCAACATTTCTTGATTGTATCTCTTTTTGGTGAGGCATGGGTCACATAAGTGTGTTCTTCTTGTGCAAAGCAATTTCCAAAAGTCTGAGGGGTTTTTATCAGTCAAAGTAGCTGTAGTCCACCCTTCAAATGTACTATCTTAATAAGACTCCAGGTGTGCTAAAACCTGACTCCAATTTGCCTTTTTTTGGTCAATAAGTCAAGGGTTTACATACTTTTTCCACAAGCACTATGAGGTCTTTTTGTTGTTGTCAATAAAGACATGAACGATCAGAATTATTTTGTTTAATTATTTTTAATAATAGTTTTATAACTTGTGTTGTATGACATGATTATTGTTTGGTAGCAGATGTTGTATGGTGTTCCATTTATGCCAAAAATATTTTTAAGCGTGCGTTGCATTTGTAAACTAATGATTGGAGAATTTGTTTGTTTGTGTAAATGCTGCAGTGAGCTTTATTTGTGTTGTGTCGTTGCCCTTCCTGTTTTTATCATGCTTTTCCTGTTGTGCTAACGTCAAACTGAGGTTCTTTTTGATCACCAAGTGTACCACAGAGAACAGATGCCGGAAAGGTTTACAAAGATTTATTAAAATAAAGTTAAACATCTTAGATAAATAGTAATAATAACAAGTTATTCTTAAAAATGCAGACTGCCGAGAAGGACAGTCTAATAAAAGAAACACAATTTGCTAAAAGATAAGAGAAATTCCTCCTGTCCTTTATGCCCAGCCAGACAGCCTTATCAGGTAAGCATGTGTCCACAGGTGGGCCAAGCGGTGCAGTTTCCAGCGACGATCCTCTGCATGCGCTGTCCTTCCGCGACCCCGGCTGTCCTCCCGCCGGTCACTCGGCTGCAAGCGTGAGCTAGGGACACACAAATCCGCTGCTCAGCTAAACCACACAAAACATGCAAAAACCCAAACAACATGCAGTGGTCAAACGGGACACGTCCCTTTACTTAACGGTTCTGCAGCAGTGTACACGGCTTCTTTCCTCTGACCTTGGGTCTTCAGCGGCACAGCGTGGCATGGTATCGGCACCTTCCGCCGTCAGTCCACGTCTCCGTACTTCCTTCCTCGCGGGCTTCTCCCGGCTAGTTCCCTTCCTCCTGCGCGGGCCTCTCCCGGCTTGTTTTCCTTTCTCCCCGTTTCGACTCCGCTCTTTACCCATACCGGTGAGACGGAACTCTCTTCATTCCGTCTCCATCTGGTCTCAGTTGCGTCTCTGTTTGGTCTCAGTTCGTCTCAGTTCTTCCCTGTTGCTTCCCCCACTCCTTTGCCTCCTTCCGGCCACTCCACTGCTTCCTTCCTTTTTTTCTGCCGCTCCCTCTATTGGCCCTTTTGAACAGAGTCCGGGCTCGTCCCATTGGTTCCTGTCGTCGCCCAGGTGGGACGGGGTGTCACCTAATTTAAAAGCCATATGGCCTTAAAGGGGCCACACACACAAGTGTTATAAAAACACATCGGGGACCCGGTGACACTAACACGTCGTTAGCTTCAGTTTAAGCTGTTTCAGTTTGTGTCTAAAGTATCATTGCATTATGTCTTAGCTGTTGTTTACTCTCGTCATTTTGTGATTGTTGCTGACTGTCATGTCTATGTAACGTGCTGTTTTACGCTATCCATGTTTCGTGTCTATGTAGCCTGCTGTTTGCAGCTCTCTATGTAGAGTGGTCTTGTTGGAGAATACACACTTTTTCTATTTCTTATATCATCGTTTACTTTGTAATAACATGCCAATAATGTAGTGATTAATAAAATACAGCACTAATACCAATCATAAAAATGCGGGCAGCCAGGCAGTTATAAGTCTGCCATTAATTAAGTAGTAAATAATGTTAATTTCTATCCTCAGAACCTCTCCATTTTTAAGAGATATAAGAAATTTATGAATCTTTATTAAAAAAAACATTACCGTTACCGTGCAGATTTGTTGCCAAATAGTTGGTCCTTGTGCATTACAAACATGACCGGTTACAGTTGACTTATTTAAAATCAAAGAATAGTTGCTGTAATGTAATGGATGATTATTTATTATTTAAAAAAGTTTAATATTTCGTTCACTGTAATGGCAAGAGAAAAAAGCTAAAGTAAATCAGATATATTCTGTGAGGGTTGCTAGTGAGTGGAACAAAATACCAGATAAAATCAGACAAAAAACTACTTACTTACTACTGTCAGCACTAAAGACTTGAACCTGTTGTGTTATGATGTGTCTTACATGACAAATACCATCGTGTACATTAAAATTGTAAAAATGATAATTGTATTATATTTTTGCTTATTCATTTTATTTTTATTAAAATCTACCAACTGCCTGCCCTGATCAATAACATAGCAAGAGCTCCCATCAGCAATGCAATAGCTATGGAGACTGAGCATCCCCTCTATAACCACTTCAAACTCCACATTTTAAAAGAAGCTTTGTACCATCTGCCACCTCCATCCTCAACAAATTAACACACTGACTTTTACCTCACTCATTATTATCATTGTCTGTCATGTTAATGTTTTTTTTTTCTGTAGTTGTCGTTTTGTGCTGAAAATGTATTGTGTGAACTATGACCGTCTGTGTTAATAAATTTGCAGTTGGGACACCAAAGTGTCTGTCTGTCTGTACATCATTATGTACTCATTAATGGTGCACCCTTAGTGCAATCTTTTGTGAGTCGTGGGTAACGTCACTAACCACAGATCTTAAAACCTGTTCACCTGATGGAGCATCCTAATTCATAATCCTAAATGTTAGCCCTGCGACTATTGTTCAGGATGTACCTAAGGCCCAAAGTTGCTGGGATAGGCTCCAGTCACCTGCGACCCATAACAGTGCACAAAAAAAGGATCTATTTAAGAATATTTATTTAAAATCCTGCTAAGATTGTATATATATATATATATATATATATATATATATATATATATATATATATATATATATATATATACTTTATATATATAAAAAAAAAAACTTTGTCCTTCACCCTCCGCGGGTGGTCTCATCCTTCGAGCTCGGGTCCTCTACCAGAGGCCTGGGAGCTTGCGCAGTATCTTTGCTGTTCCTAGTACTGCACTTTTCTGGACCGAGATGTCTGGTGTTCTTCCAGGGATCTGCTGTAGCCACTCTTCCAGTTTGTGAGTCACTGCCCCGAGTGCTCCGATGACCACAGGCACCACTGTCGCCTTCACCTTCCAAGCCTTTTCCAGCTCTTCTCTGAGTCCTTGGTATTTCTCTATTTTCTCATGTTACTTTTTCCTGATGTTGCAATCACTTGGTATTGCCACGTCAACCACAACGGCCTTCATCTGCTGTTTGTCCACCACCACAATGTCTGGTTGGTTTGCCATTACCATTCTGTCAGTCTGAATCTGGAAGTCCCACAGGATCTTGGCTCGGTCATTCTCTACCACCTTTGGAGGTGTTTCCCACTTTGACCTCGGGGTTTCCAGTCCATACTCCGTACAGATGTTCCTGTACACTATGCCAGCCACTTGGTTATGGCGCTCCATGTATGCTTTCCCTGCCAGCATCTTACACCCTGCAGTTAAGTGTTGGATTGTCTCAGGGGCCTGTTTGCACAGCCTACACCTTGGGTCTTGTCTGGTGTGGTAGATTTGGGCCTCTATTGCTCTGGTGCTCAGGGCCTGCTCCTGTGCAGCCATGATGAGTGCCTCTGTGCTGTCCTTCAGTCCGGCCCGTTCTAGCCATTGGTAGGATTTCTTGATATCAGCCACTTCAGTTATGTTCCAGTGGTACATCCCATGTAGGGGTTTGTCCTCCCATGATGGTCCCTCCTCTAGCTCCTCTTCCTCTGTTCCCCATTGCCTGAGACATTCACTGAGCACGTCATCTGTTGGGGCCTTATCTTTGATGTACTTGTGGATCTTGGATGTTTCATCCTGGATAGTGGCTCTCACACTCACTAGTCCACGGCCACCTTCTTTACGGCTAGCCTACAGTCTCAGGGTGCTGGATTTGGGATGGAACCCTCCATGCATGGTGAGGAGCTTTCGTGTCTTAACGTCTGTGATCTGTATCTCTTCCTTTGGCCACCTTATTATTCCCGCAGGGTATCTGATCACTGGCAGGGCGTAGCTGTTTATTGCCCGTGCCTTGTTTTTGCCATTGAGCTGACTTCTTAGGACTTGCCTTACTCGTTGGAGGTATTTGGCAGTTGCTGTTTTCCTTGTTACCTCTTCAAGGTTGCCATTTGCCTGTGGTATTCCAAGGTACTTGTAACCATCCTCAATGTCTGCTATTGTTCCTTCTGGGAGTGAGACCCCTTCTGTGTGGACTACCTTCCCTCTCTTCGTCACCATTCGACTACACTTCTGCCCGAATGACATCCCAATGTCCTATATATATATATATATATATATATATATATATATATATATATATATATATCAGAGTTTTCGCTAGAAAAAAATGGTGCCGGTCAAAGTGACCGGCAGAGGTTTTGTTTTCCGGACATTTTGATGATATGCCGGTCAAATATCGCCTCTTAATTAGTCAAGTTGAGGAAAACTGAAAGCAGTTTATGTAACTTAAAAAATTACATAATCAGGCCGTATATGTACGCCCTACACTTCGGCTTTTTCTCCGGTGGTGGCGGAGCTGCCTGGCTCTGGACATCTGAGGCTTCAGGCGTTCCTGATTCAGTATCCTCCTTCGCCTGGCCTCTGAAAAACTTTTAAGGCTAGTCTGCCTGGGCCTGGCCATATTTGAAACGTCTCTCAATAGTTCGTGGTTTAGGTCTATGTAGTATTTTCTGTTTATGTTCATTTACCATGTGCGTCGTGGTGAGAGGAAGAATGACTTGAAGTTAATCCGTTAACTCTTTTTAATAACCGTCAAGCACTGCAACAGCCTCCTTAACACATTACAACAAACTCAGATCACTCCGCCTCTAAGCGGGCACTATTTAACATTAGTATATGTACGCGGCACTATATACTAGTCTATATTATAGCCGTTAGGCGTGCGCTTTATTTGAAATGCAACATGCGATGTTGTTTAAAAACTTTCAAACGGTCGATTCAGATTGTGTTGGGGGGCGGGGCCGGGATTATTAGGCAGTTTTAATCTGGCAATTTGACCGGAGAGATTTAATTTTGTCGGACATTTAATTTTTTTCCCGGCCAATGACCGGTAATTACCGGACAACGGAACCCCTATCTTATCTATGTCATGTGATGTTGTTTTTGAGTTTTCTGTCTTGTCCTCTTACTCACTCTGGAAACATAAGGAGCTCTTTTGAAGGCTAACAGCTGATGTCGAGTGTCCACAGTGAGACCACAGTCCAGAACGGTGGCTGTTTATTTTTGATAGTGGTTGGAAACTTTCACTAAACCAAAAATGTGTGTTCCTGTCATAATATCTAAATCAGGGGTGCTCAACCTTTTTCAGCATGCGAGCTACTTATAAAATGATCAAGTCAAAATGATCTACCCACTACAAAAATGCAAAACATATATTTATTTACATATATATTAAGGATTCTTTGTATGTACAATATATGTTGATGTACCTTGCAAACCATAATACTGCACAACACAACATAATCAACTATGTACAGTGCTTTAAATGGACCAAAAGAGGTGCCGGTACTCCATTATAGCCTATATATTTTTTTTGATGACTCCCCTCATCCCCTGAGGTAACAACTATATAAAGGGGTTTTATATACAGCAGTCTACAGACGACCTTAAAAAAATCCTTTTATTAGTTTGTGGATTTGCTTGAGCTAAAAAGAGCTACTAAACATAAATAAAATGTGCAAAAGGGTATTGAATTTTTTTTTAACAAAACGTACATAAAATAAATTATAAAACATAACATAACCATAGAACAGTAGCTGGGGTGTCAGCCAGCGAGTCATCTGATTCTGACCGTGTTCTTTTAGTGCTCAGAGTCTGAAGCCAGGAGAGCATTAACTGTTGTTCACTGTATTTTATACATCTACTATGTATCTACTATTTTATACCCTTTCTTAAGAAAGGGTATAAAACGAGAAAAAAACGAGGTTTAAAAGTTGGAGGTAAGTCGCTTAAGCGTTAGTTTTACTGCACTTAGCGCCGTTGTTTGCGCATGCGCAGTGACCTAAGCGTCAGAAAAAATCAGATTTCATCTGACTGGCTGCCCTGTATGTCAATCAAGAGATTTAATGTATGATTGGCTCTTTTTTTTTTTTTTTATGTCATGCAATCTACCAAAACTACCTCGCGATCTACCAGTCGATCGCGATCGACGTGTTGAGACCCCTGGTCTAAACCAACAACCTCCAACAAATGGAGAGAACCAGTTTTTAAGAGCCGTGGTTAGGAATATTAGCCACGTTTTAATAGCTACACTTTACACACACACTATCTTTTTGTTCCAAGTGTCATAATTGCAAGTTTTTTTGAGAGCTGTGAGTTGCCCTTGACCAAATTGTACTATTAACCAGAAGTAGAAAGAAGATAGGCTATACTACAGGATTAAATTGCACTATTTCAGATGAATTGAACATACAGTCAATTCCTCTGAATGTGTCTTGTTCTGTAAAGGTGGCAGACTTTATTTATTAGATTTGTTTATTTAGGAAAGCGTACAATGTACATTAAGCCGGAGCAAAGATGCTTGTACCAGATTATAGCTAATTTCCATCTGTAGTCCTATATTGTACATGTTTTTGGTGGTAGGGGAAACTGGAGTACCCGGAGGAAACCTACGCAGACACAGGGAGAACATGCAAACTCCACACAGAAAGGCCCTGCCCTGGATGGGAATGGAACCCAGGACCTTCTTGCTGTGAGGCCGAAGTGCTAACCACTCTGCCACTGTGCTTCCTAATGTGTCGGATAACAGTGATTCCCAAATGTCTCTTTGTGTATGATTTCCTGTTAATGATGCCCAGTTGGCGCCGTTCCAATGCAAAGGGAGCGTTTGTGAGAGTTCCCTGACAGTGGAGTCTGCGGGGAGTTATTGCTGCTTGGTTCCCACACTCTCCCATTTGTATTCTAACCCCCATCCCCAGGCTTGTTTTCACTTCTCCTCCTATTGTGCTCTGTTTCCATGACAGAGTCGGCCGTGGGGACACAAGCGGGTCTAAGTGAATGCCTTTGTGATGTGTTGGAGTTTGTGAATTTATATTTACGTACACGAGCCTTCCCTCTACACTTGTTGTGAACACGTATGGATGATCAAATGCTGTGCTTTGGATCTAGAATTGTTTTTTGTGGTTAATAGAAGATTATGTTGTGCACTGCCAGTTGTCAGTTCTCAGTACTGTGCTTTGTGCTGTAACAATGAGTTTAGGTGGCCTTGTGTAAAACAGGTCAACACATCAACCTGATTCCAGAGGTTAGTTGGTCCCTGATGAGGTCATGTAAGTATAGTGCTAACAACTGGAGGCAGTGTGTTGTGTCGAAAAGCCCTCCCTAGTCCCTAACCCATCACTCACTACATAGGGTTGTACTACATAGTGGACTGTATTGTGAGCCTACTCTGAATGGTTCTCAATGCTACACAACAGATTTTTGGTCAGCATTAATTGTGTGATGCTGGCATTTATGTAAATAAATGTCACCTTAGCCCTTTTCACACTTTGAACTTGTGTGTCATTAGGTTTATCTCAACTCTCTACTAAACTGTCTATTGATTGTGTTTCTATCTAACCACCGCACTATTTATGATGGTTTTACTGAGAAGCGGGGGGAGGCAAGAACAGGGGCTCCATCAGCTAGACTCAACATTTTTAAGTTGCTCATAACAAATCAAATCTGGTAATTCAATGTAATTATTGCCTTATAGCTGTTTTTAACTGTTTTTAATGGTCTGTTGTAAGGTGTCCTTAAAGGTACCAATAAATAAAATATATGATGATGATGATGATGATGATGCTTAATTAGCTGGACCAAACTAACATGAAGCTAACAGACAGATGAGCTTACTTCGGTGAAGGTGATTATTGCTAATATTGAAACCACAGTTATTGGAACATGTCACACTGAACCAGTGTAACAGTAGAAAGTGAAAAACAAAGAGCTGCAGAGAGAATGGGGCGAGACAAACAGCATTCATTAGCATTCATGTCATCAGCTCACTGTGGAACAACTACTGAACAGTTGCGGGTCACAGTGACCCGGCAGGTCACTGGGGTCACTGGGGTCCCTGAAGGGTCGGCTCCGGCTGAAAATAGAGGAGATTTTTTTCACACATTCAGGTCACTTGGCTAGGAATGGTTTGTGAAAAGAATGTGCATGATGACACTCAGTAGTTCTTATCAGCAGGGGTGTAACAATGTGTTTCTGCAGTAATATGATATGTATTATTTAAGAAGTACTTTGGCTGATCTGGAACCATACAATTTGATACAATAAACTACAATACACTGATTTTACAATACAATGTGAAATCAATACAGCAAAAAATAAATAAACATTAATATATAGATTTTTTTAGTATGTGACTGTTGAATAATAAATTTAGTTATTGACTATAGTTTGTCAGTCCAATACAGAAGACTGTACTGTGCAGGTTAGATAATGTATACATTATTTACTTTTGTACTTCCAAATTGGCAAATTTTTAAGATACCAGATTTTTTTATGTTGGTGGGGTGAACCGGTGTAACTGGAAAAAACTGCACACGACCTGCAAACACTGCACCGAATGTTGAACTCAGGATTTTTTGCTGTCAGACCAGTGCTTTAAGTGGACAAAAAGTAGTGCCGGTCTTGGTTGGCAATAAAAAATAATAATTTAAAAAAAAAGTCTATATAATACATGGATGCACACTTTTTTCTTGATATGTTTGTAAAGTACTTACCAGAAGACAATAACTTATTTACAATGAATTGATTTACAATGGCCTTTTAGGAGAATATTCTTGTCTTTCTCACTAACTAGACGTTCTTAGGGATATATTTTAGCGCTGGTAAAAAAGACACGCTGCTAAATGGACAACTCTGCTTTAAGAGATAACCAGGGAGTGTTCCCTGGAAAATAGAAAAGTAATATGCGTTATTTGACATGTTCTCTCTAAATAAGTTTCATTTCCGCTCAAGAGGCAGGTAGATAGGCAGGTATCACATCCGGGGTGAAAAGTCCAGCGAAAAGTCCAGCCAAATGACAAGGAAGAGCAGAAGCCCAGCTACTGATAAAGAAGGGAAGGGTGGTCAAACTCCGTAAAATGCACATCTCCTGAAAGAGCGAGCAGAGAATGGACAGGCTGCGCTCTCAACAAACAAAAAACTTAAGCGACATAAAACACATAAATAAATATACAAAAAAGAGGTAAGTAAACAATAAAATGTATGGTTCAAAGTGTTTTGTTCAAAGTCATCACAGCCTGTAGGAAGAAGCTTTTTCCATCTACCGATGTAGTGTAATAGAACGATAACACTTTCCAGAGGGGAGAAGCTCATAAATACCACTAGCAGGATGCTGAGTTGGGTCATTAATGATCTGTAATAAACCGTCTATGTTTGTAAATGTCCTCCTGGACTGACAGCTCACACTCGACTGTCCTGCGGGCAGAGCGGACCATTCGATTTAAAGCTCTCTTTTCTTTAACAGTGAGGTTACCAAACCAGGGCCGGCCCTGGGCATAGGCGGAATAGGCCAATGCTAAGGGCTCCGCCCACCCTTGGGGGCGCCCGAGCGCCCAAATTCCCGATTTGACTGAGTGACGCATCAATCTCCCCCGCCCCCGCCCTGCTGAAAAAAAAAAAAACCATCCATTACCTGTGTGTGATTGTCACTGACAGATGGCCGAATTCACTGACACTGATAAGTTGTCATTATGTCAAAAAGACCGAAGCCATCTGGTGCCCAGGGAAGAAAAAAAAGAAGAGAAGAGGAAGAAAAACGCGAAAAAGACAGAGGTAGGTAATGATGATCAGTTTATCTATGTTGCATTAAGTTAGTTCAACGATGCCTGTAACGTTCGCTAATTTGAATTAGCTTATGACATAGTGTCATGAACTGCACGGTGGAGACAGACAGTGGTGATCCAAACGCAGGCTTTAATGAAGGAGGATCCAGAAAACACGAGTACACAGGCAGAGGGACATATAAATCTTTATTTAAAATGAGTTCTGCATAAAATGTTGCTATATAAACGTAAATCTTTATTTAAAATGACTGAGTCCTACATAAAATGTTTTTATATATATGTATTATATATATGGATTTAGCAACTTTAAAATTCAATTTAAATAAAGATTTACGTTTCTCCTCTGTTTAATGGTTATAACATCATAAAGTGTAGTTAGTAGGACATTGCTGCCATGCCAGATATACTGGAAAACAAACACTTTCAAAATTAATTTTGAAAATGTAACTACTGTATGCTAGAGAAGTGCTCAATGAATAGAGTTTTGTGCATGAATACCAGATGTAATTATTCTTGCTGTTTGTGTGTTTAAGCTATAATGTGGTTTAGGTGCTGCCATATTTTTATAGTTTCACTATCATCAGCTTTTTAATAATAAAATGTAACACCCAATGGTCACATATAATCCTCCTCTTCTCTCTTCAGATGCACTTTTGAAATATCTGAACCCCGTCCCTGCAAATCCTGGGCCACCTGTTGCAGACATCTCCATCTCAGCACCGCCCAGCGATTCCGCATCAAGCACACCTCTTCCCTCCACTTCAGCACCGCCCAGCGATTCAGCATCAGTTTACAAATTCCAGGGGCACCAGGTGAAATCTTGCCTAGGGCAGCAAATTGGCCAGGGCCGGCCCTGTACCAAACCACACCATTTCTACTGCACAGCGTTAAAAGTTTAAAAGAACCTGCTCTATTGTGGTAAATTCCCTCAGTTTACATAGAGAGAAAAGCTGTTGTTGGGACTTTTTGCAATGCTACAAGTGCCAATTCAGATTCCTTTGAGAGAGTCACACCCAAGAACTAACAGCTATCCACAATTTGCACCTCAAAGCCATTAATAAAAACATGTTTTGATAAAAACAACTTTTTTTTTGAACATTATATTTATTGAATTTTTTTTAACAAAACAAACAAGTGATACATTGACAAAAGCTTCATATTTCACAACCTAATCCCCAAAGTAAATAGAAATAAATAATCCAAAAATAAATAAATAAAGTCAAGTCTTATTTTCTTAATTTCCTTCATAATGTCTCAGAAACTCAGTGACCATATTTCTTCAAATTTTTCTACCTTTCCTCTAACAATATAAGTGAGTTGTTCCAATACAATACATGATGCCATCTCCTTCACCCACATATGATTTGAGGGTACATCCATTTTCTTCCAGTACAGAGATATTAACCGTCTGGCCTGCAGGAGTCCAAAGTCAATCAGTCTTATTTGTCTGGAGCTAAAAACACAGTTCTCTGGATATATACCCAACACACACATTTTTGCCTCAACAGGTATGTTTACTCCAGCAATCTTTGACAGAGTCTGCATGACTGACTTCCAATACTGATGTAATTTTGGACAATCCCATACACAGTGAAAAAGAGTACCCTTTCCATCTAAACATTTACTACAGTTATCTGGGATATTAGGTGACCAACGGTTCAGTTTGACCGGAGTTATGTAGGTTCTCATCAACCATTTATATTGGAGGAGTTTCATCCTGGTACTAATTGACTGTTTTTGGGCTTTTAAACATGCAGCTTCCCAGTCTGCCACCATTATCTCCTCTTTAATATCAGATCTCCATGCATCCAGCTTATCAACGGTGGATTCCTCATCATGTGTTAGTAAAGCTGCATAAAAAAAAAAAATCTGACCTCTCGTTTCAAGATTTTGCAATATAATATTCTCTAGGTTTGACAGTGTTGGTTTAGATTCATTCTGTTTATATTTCGACATAAGGAAATGTTTAATTTGTAAGTGTTTATAGAAATGTTTCTTTGGAATGTTATATGTTTGGCATAACTGCTCAAATGTAAGAAGGTTGCCATCCTTATAAAGGTCTGCCAGCTTCTGTACACCTTTATCTGCCCAGATTTTGAAACCCCCATCAGCTCTTCCTGCCTTAAAACCTGTGTTGCCCCAAATAGGCGAAAAAGGAGAGATGGGAGGAATACCTCCCATATACTGATGAGCCCTATACCAAATATCAATTGTGTTTTTTAAAAAGTTTTTTTTTTTGTCATTTTTCCCAATTTTTTGGGGCATGCAGAATATAAATACAGATTCAAGTTAAGTTTTGTTTCTAATTGTTAACTTTTTATCCATGCTGGTGGTGCCTCAGTTGCAAAGTAGAATATGGCTGAACGCAGCTGTGCAGACCAGTAATACAATTTAAAATTAGGGAGTTGTAACCCCCCTCTCTCATATGGCAGGTACAGCAGGCGAAGCCTTAGTCCAGATTTTTTATCATTCCAAATGAATCTATTAAGGACAGTGTTTAATTCATCAAAAAATTGTTTTGAGAGAGGCAAAGGGAGTGCCTGAAACAAATATAACAATTTTGGTAATATGCTCATTTTGATCATGTTTATTCTGCAAATCATTGACACGGGCATTATTGCCCATTTATCTAAAGTCTCCTTTACTTCACTAATCAAAGGATCATAATTCATTGGTACAATGGTTTTAATGTCTGGGGTAATTTTAACACCAAGATACACAAATCCCTCTTTTGCATTGATAAACGGGGTCTGTATGACTGGATTTAGCCTCTCGTCCCTATTTAAAAATAGAATAGAGGATTTAGAATCATTTATTTTATAACCAGAAAATCGACCAAATAGCTCTATTTGTTGCATTAAGTTTGGGACACTGATGGACAGTCTTGTCAAAAAAACTATCAGATCATCAGCATATAGGGCCAATCCATGCTCTTGATCTCCTAACTGGATGCCAAATACATCATTTCGTTTTCTTATCATCTTTGCCAAGGGTTCCATAGCCAAAATAAATAACATTGGAGATAACGGGCATCCCTGGTGAGTGGAATGTTCCAATGTGAAAGGTTTAGAGACTATGTTGTTTGTCAAGACACTGGCTTTAGGATCTGTATACAAAAGTTTAACTCATTTGAGAAAGTTAAATCCAAATCCATACCTCGGAAGAACGTTAAACAAATATGACCACTCTATTCTGTCAAAGGCCTGACGGGCATCAAGTGATAATAAAGCCATATCTTTAGCATCAAATTTCTCATGAATTATATTCAAAACTCTTCTTATATTATGAAACCCTTGACGTTTTGGTACAAAGCCATTTTGACCGTTATGAACTAGATGCGAGATAAAGGGGTCTAATCTTTTTGCCAAAACTTTACAAAGTATTTTAGTGTCAACCCCCATCAGACTTATTGGTCTGAATGATGAGCATTCTGCAGGAGGTTTACCTGGTTTTAATATCAAAGTGATCATAGCCTGTCTTAGAGTGGGTGGGAGAACCTCATTTTTAAATGTTTCTTCACACATGTTAAAAAGTGGAACTATTATTTTTTCTTTGAAAGCTTTGTAGAATTCAATCGTAAATCCGTCTAACCCAGGAGCTTTACCACTGTTGATGCTTTGTATGGCCTGTGATATCTCTTCAATACTTAAATTTCTGTCCAGCTCTTGTTGTGTGTCTTCTGTGAGTGTCTGAAACTGAAGTTGGCCCAAGAATAGGTCTTGTTCTTCCGAGGTATGGCAACAATCAGACTTATACAAACTTTCATAAAATTGTCTAAAACTATCGTTAATTTCAGATGGGTCTACTGTTTCCTTACCCGAGGGAGTCTTTATGTTATTAACTGCTCTTTCACTCTGTGTTTTCTTTATTCTCCATGCCAAGAGCTTTCCAGCTTTCTCACCTTGGTCATAGTAAGATTGCTTTAACCACATTAAGCTTTTTGCTGCTGCATCAGAAGGCAATTTATTATATTCAGTTCTCAAACGCAACAATTCACTTTATTTTATTGGGTCATCACTAGCATTTAAGTCTAATTCCAAAGATTTAATTTGCTTATCCAAGATTTCCATTTGTTTTTGTTGTTGCTTATTCTTCGTACTCGTGTAGCTAAGAATTTCACCTCGAATATATGCTTTAAATCCTTCCCATCTCATTACGGCACAAGTTTGATCTGTATTCAGCTCAAAGTAATTATCTATTTTCTCCCCTATAAATTTAACAAGTTTGAATTCTGTAGCCATCTTGCTTGAAACCGCCAACGAAACTGTTTGTGGGTCAAGTTGTCCATGTAAACATTCAGTGAGATAGCTGCATGATCACTGATCACTATGCTATCATACTGGCATTGTTTGATCCTTGATAAAAGTTCCCTTGAGACTAGAAAGTAATCTATACGTGAGCGAGATTTTTGTATACCTGAGTGACAGAAAAATTCTATTTTATCAGGATTTAGTTCCCTCCACACTTCCACCAAGTTCATATCCAATATACAGTATATTGATTTATTAAATGTCTAGTTTGGGCTTTATAGATATCTGAGCCTGTTGAACGATCTATACTTGGATTCAAGGTACAGTTAAAGTCTCCTCCAATTATATAGAGTCCTTGCAGAGTGGATGCGGTAAGAAATAGATCTTCAAAAAATTTTGGTTTATTTTCATTTGGTCCATACACACTCACTAAATTCAGAGTGATTGAGAGAATGTTACCCTGGACGATTACGTATCTACCAGCCGGGTCTTTTTTTATTTGTAGCATTTGGAATGGTATGCTCCTATGAATCAAAATAATTACGCCTCTTGCATAGTTATTGTATGATGAGTGTATCACCTGGCCAGGCCATCTGTTTTTTACAAATTTTAATTCACAATCTGTAAGATGCGTTTCTTGAAGAAAAATTATTTTCGATTTGAGTTGCTTAATCCTGTTGATAACTAGCTTTAAAACCCAACTTCAAAAAGCAGCAGTGGTGTCCGTTAACCATGCATACACCAAACTAAGAAATAAACACAGCAAACCCATATGAACATGTTAACAGTCCCTTAGTGAAATTATTCAGTAGCAATGTCTTTTATCTGCTCATATTGTCTCCTTTTCAAGAATAAAAATTTAACCAAAGTATGTGGTATTAATATGTTCAGAATAAGGGAGAAAAAGAATATACACACATATACACATATACACATATACACACGTGGACAAAATTGTTGGTACCCTTCGGTCAATGAAAGAAAAACCCACAATGGTCACAGAAAAAACTTTATTCTGACAAAAGTAATAATAAATAAAAATTCTATGAATGTTAACCAATGAAAGTCAGACATTGCTTTTTAACCATGCTTCAACAGAATTATTTAAAAAAATAAAATCATGGAACAGGCCTGGACAAAATTGTTGGTACCCTTATTTTGTTGCACAACCTTTTGAGGCTATCACTGCAATCAGACGATTCCTGTAACTGTCAATGAGACTTCTGCACCTCTCAGCAGGTATTTTGGCCCACTCCTCATGAGCAAACTGCTCCAGTTGTTTCCGGTTTGAAGGGTGTCTCTTCTAGACGGCATGTTTCAGCTCCTTCTAAAGATGCTCAATAGGATTGATGTCAGGGCTCATAGAAGGCCACTTTAGAATAGTCCAATGTTTTCCTCTTAACCATTCTTGGGTGTTTTTTGCTGTGTTTTGGGTCATTGTCCTGTTGCAAGACCCATGACCTGCGACTGAGACCAAGGAGTCTGACACTGGCCAGCACATTTCTCTCTAGAATCCCTTGATAGTCTTCAGATTTCATTGTACCCTGCACAGATTCAAGACACCCTGTGCCAGATGCAGCAAAGCAGCCCCAGAACATAACAGAGCCTCCTCCATGTTTGACAGTAGGGACAGTGTTCTTTTGTTGATATACTTCATTTTTCCGTCTGTGAACATAGAGCTGATGTGCCTTGGCAAAAAGTTCCATTTTTGTCTCATCTGTCTCCCAGAAGCTTTGTGGCATGTCAACATGTAGTTTGGCATATTCCAGTCTAGCTTTTTTATGATTTGTTTTCAACAATGGTGTCCTCCTTGGTCATCTCCCATGTAGTCCACTTTGGCTCAAACAACGACGGATGGTGCGATCTGACACTGATGTTCCTTGAGCATGGAGTTCACCGTGGATCTCTTTAGAAGTCTTTCTGGGCTCTTTTGTTACCATTCGGATTATCCGTCTCTTTGATTTGTCATCAATTTTCCTCCTGCGGCCACGTCCCGGAAGGTTGGCTACAGTCCCATGGATCTTAAATTTCTGAATAATATGTGCAACTGTAGTCACAGGAACATCTAGCTGCTTGGAGATGGTCTTATAGCCTTTACTTTTATCATGCTTGTCTATAATTTTCTTTCTATTCTCCTGCGACAACTCTTTCCTTCGCTTCCTCTGGTCCATGTTGAGTGTGGTACACACCATGTCACCAGACAACACAGTGACTACCTGAAGCCCTATAAATAGGCCCACTGACTGATTACAAGATTGTACACACCTGTGATGCTAATTAGTGCACACACCTTGAATTAACATGTCCATTTGGTCACATTATTTACAGTCTTTTCTAGGGGTACCATCAATTTTGTCCAGGCCTGTTCCATGAGTTTATTTTTTTAAATAATTCTGTTGAAGCATGGTTGAAAAGTAATGTTTGACTTTCATTAGTTAACATTCATAGATTTTTTATTAGGCCCGAGCCGGTGATGACCGGGAGGGCGTATTGTTTTTGCTCGGATTTTTTTATCTTTCTTCTTCTGCAAAATGATCCTAAATTTGACCCAGTGAACGTGCACGAAAAGTCATTTTTATTGGTCCAATTTTTCAAGCTCGGCGAAAAATTTAAGTATTTGAAGTCCCCGAAAAAAAAAATACAAAAAATGACTCAGTGGCGGCCCCTAGAAAAGTCAAAATACATTGGGCCTATGGAAAGTGAAAGTAACTTTTTTCCAACGTAGAAAAATGAGACTTGGTACATCCATAGAACACCTCAGGGCAAACTGAAAAGTCAATGACAGCCACACCCTAAACTCAACAGGAAGTCCGCCATGTGGGGTGAAACGCATGGCCACTAAAATCGCACCCCTTGCGCAAAAAGATGCAAATCCTTGTGTTTTAATCCAAATTGCCCCAAATTTGGTGAGTATCATCTAGACACGTGTGCCAACCAAAGTTGTGACTTTTCTTTTGATATCTTATCGGGTATGGGTGTGGCAAGCCTGTAACGAGGTGGCCATTTTTGTGAAAATAAAATGTATCTTAACTCTCAAACGCCTTCTCGGATCGAGTTGGACCCAAAAAGGCGTTTGTGCACATTCATGACCTGAATACAAAGATATGTAAATAAAAGGATTATCTTTAGAAATGGCTCTCCAGCGCCCCCTACAAACTTATAATGGGACCCAAGAATTTAGTTTGTCATAGAGACATAAAATTTGGTACACACATCTCTTATGTCATGACGAGCATAAAAGCCAATGACAACCACCCCCTATCTATAAATGTGTTGCCATAGCAACGTCCCAAATATGTCGAAAAAGTCAATGGGAAGTGAAAATTTTAGTTTGTCGTAGGCAAATGAAACTTGGTACACACATCCACCATGGGCTTATGAACAAAAAAGCCAATGGGGACCACACCCTATCACACACAGGAAGGCGGCCATTTTGAATTGAAAATGTGAACCGACTTAAAATATACCTGTTTTTTAAAAGAACACAGACAATAGCTGCTTCATTCCACAGACACCAAACTTGGGCAAAATGAGCTAAACACATGTGTGTAAAATAGACAGGCGTTTTTCTAGACTTTTTTGCTCGAGTTATATATTTTTTTATTATAATTTTTCTGCAAAATGATCCTCAATTTGACCCAGTAAACCAACAACTAAAAGTCATTTTTATTGGTCCCAGACTTCAAGCCTGGCGAAAAATTTATGTATTTGAAGTCCCGAAAAAAAACGAAAAATGACTCAGTGGCGACCCCTAGAAAAGTCAAAATACATTGGGCCTATGGAAAGTGAAAGTAACTTTTTTCCAACGTAGAAAAATGAAACTTGGTACATCCATAGGACACCTCAGGGCAAACAGAAAAGTCAAAGACAGCCACACCCTAAACTCAACAGGAAGTCCGCCATGTGGGGTGAAACGCATGGCCACTAAAATCGCACCCCTAGCGCAAAAAGATGCAAATCATTGTGTTTTAATCTAAATGGCCCCAAATTTGGTGAGTATCATCTAGACACGTGTGCCAACCAAAGTTGTGACTTTGTTGTTGATATCTTATCGGGTATGGGTGTGGCAAGCCTGTAACGAGGTGGCCATTTTTGTGAAAATAAAAGGTCTCTTAACTCTCAAACGCCTTCTCGGATCAAGTCGGACCCAAAAAGGCGTTTGTGCACATTCATGACCTGAACACAAAAATATGTAAATAAAAGGGTTATCTTTAGAAATGGCTCTCCAGCGCCCCCTACAAACTTATAATGGGACCCAAGAATTTAGTTTGTCATAGAGACATGAAATTTGGTACACACATTTCTTATGGCATGACGAGCATAAAAGCCAATGACAACCACCCCCTATCTATAAATGTGTTGCCACAGCAACGTCCCAAATATGTGGAAAAAGTCAATGGGAAGTGAAAATTTTAGTTTGTCGTAGGCAAATGAAACTTGGTACACACATCCAGCATGGGCTTATGAACAAAAAAGCCAAAGGGGACTACACCTTATCACACACGGGAAGGCGGCCATTTTAAATTGAAGATGTGAACCGACTTAGAATACAGCCTCTCTTTTAAAAAACAACAGAAAATAGCTGCTTCATTCCACAGACACCAAACTTGGGCAAAATGAGCTAAACACATGTGTGTAAAATAGACAGGCGTTTTTCTTGTCGTTTTTGCTCGAGTTATATATTTTTTTATTATAATTTGGTATATATTTTTTATTATAATTTTTCTGAAAAATGATTTTCAATTTGACCCTGTAAACGTGCAACTAAAAGTCATTTTTATTGGTCACAGACTTCAAGCCCGGCAAAAATTTATGTATTTCAAGTCCCCGAAAAAAAAATATGAAAAATGACTCAGTGGCGACCCCTAGAAAAGTCAAAATACATTGGTTCTATGGAAAATGAAAGTAAATTTTTCCAATGTAGAAATACAAAACTTGGTACATCCATAGGACACCTCAGGGCAAACAGAAAAGTTTATTACAGCCATACCGTAAACTCAACAGAAAATCTACTTTGTTGGGTGGAATGCGTGACCACCTAAATCGCACCCCTTGTGTCTAAAGGCTTTTCATCTAAACAGCTCCAAATTTGGTGAGTATCATCTAGACACGTGTGCAAAAAAAGTTATCAATTTGTTTTTTGATACATTTGTGGCTGTGGTCGTAATGAGTCTGTGAAGAGGCAACCTTTGGGAAATAAATGCCATTTCCCAATTGCCAGGATCCTTCCTTTAGAGGAGGCCCCTCCAGAGCCACGGCTAGAGTCTTAGAAAACTCCTCAGAATTCTTTGGAACTTGTAAACTTGTACTTTTAGACAAGTTACATTTACATTTTGCCTTTTTAAACAGGGGGGTGCAGCGATTCCTGAGTCATCTCAAATCTCCAGCCAGTACTTTGTTTTTCTCGCCTTAGCCCAAGCATAATCTATTATTTTCAAAGGTTCAGACAGCTCCCAGGAAAACCAAGGATTGTGGAGACCTTTAACTCTAAATTACAAGGTGGTGTAGCAGGCCCAAGCAGTAGCACAGGCCCGGTTATTTGACATTACCGTGAAGGTTACGCTTTAAAGCACGAAATGCAATCCTCCGAGTGCATGTGTCCCCGCGGTCTCAAGGGAGGCGAGGGCCTTTATCGCCGCTTGCGGCTTTAATTTATTATTACTTTTGTCAGAATAATTTTTTTTCTGTGACCATTGTGAGTTTTTCTTTCATTGACCGAAGGGTACCAACAATTTTGTCCACGTGTGTATGCATATATACACGTGCGCCTATAGTGCCGTTATGAAAGTATTGTAGAAAATACCTTAAAGTGCAGTTATTAAGTGTCAGTGTGAACAGTTGACTTTCTAGTTCGGGAACCGAATCGCTCATCATCACAGTCAGTCCTGTCCAGCGTGTCTGCGGTGGAAATCCCCAGCCTCATTTGGGGATGAAAACAGCTGTAGCTTCCCATTGTGGAGGATCCTCATCTTACATGGATTGTATTGGAATCCGCGGAAAATGCCTTTCTCAACGAACACTTTCCTGACGGTGCTGAACTCGGCTCGTTGTCGGACGGTATCAGCTGAAAGATCCTGGGCGATAAAAAGTTTTTTTCCTTCGTGTTCGATATTACATTGTTTTGTGGAACGGAAAACAAACTCCCGATCTTGGAAATTCAGGAATCGGATAAGGACTGCTCTGTGCTAGTTTGGCTTTGGAGGTGCCAGGGTTCGGTGAGCCCTCTCAATGACAAAGGATTTGTCGGTCTCCAGCCAGCGCGGCAGCGCCTCCTGAATGTACTCCAGTAGCGGCCGCTGACCCTCGGTGCCTTCCCAGAGGCCAAACAAGCGAAGGTTCTTCCTGCGGCCCCGGTTCTCCAGGTCGTCAGTCTTTGCCTCTAGGTAGGATATTCGCTTCATGACGTTGCTAAGGTCGACCGTGTTCTTTTCTAGGAGCTCCTCCGCCGACATGATTCTATTCTCAGCTTTCTCCAGTCGAGTAACATTAGTGGCTACATTTTGCTTCACCTCCGTCATGTTTTTCTCCAAAGCAACGATGGACTTACTCATTTCACCCATACGATTATCTATGCTGTCCAGCTTGGTTCCAAATCCACTGAACTCTGAGTGCAATGACCGAAGTTCAGCTAACACCGTGGTAAGATCACACATGCTATCCGTGCTAGCAGTCCCCACGTTGTCTTGACCTGCTGCCGAAATGTCAGTTTTAGCTGGTTTTTGGGAACCGCGTTTTCATGTGAAAATATCACAATCCTTGAGAGTAGCAGATTTTGACATCTTACGATTCAGTTTACTCTTCAAAGGCTGGGTTTTGGAGTTTTTGATGCAGGTTACACGGAACATTCACTTTAAGCTGCCATCTTGGTTCACGGCTCCATAGCACCCCCCTAAAAACAACTTTACTGAAATGAATGACCATCTCATCTGCATACTTGCTAATCAGATTATTAAGATCAGTAGCAGCACAATCATGGGTGTACAGAGTGGACTTCAAATACAGCCCTGCGTAGAACCAGTGCTTACAATCACTTTTGTGGTCTCCAGGTTAAAAAATGTAAAATCCATTTGCAAATGGCATCGTGAAGTCTTTGACCTTTCAGTTTGTTAAAGAGCTTCACAGGGAAGAGCGAGTTAAAAGCAGAACTATAGTCAATGAAAAGCATCCTGGCATAAGATTTTCATTTATCCAAATGTTCGTATACAGAGTTCAAAGCAAAAGAGATGGCGTACTCAACACTCCTGTTTTGCCTGTATTTGAACTGGAGTGGGTCCACAGACACAGGGTTCTGACCTTTAAGGTCCAGCACTAGACGATTAACACAGAGGTCAGGGCCACAGGCCAATAGTCATCTCAAAGAGGAAGCTGCTCTGAGCACAGTTTAAGAACACAGGGAGGAATGCCAGAATTCTTTCTTACATCTGAATTAATCCAAGGTTTTTTGGCTTTCATGTCATTTAACAACCACGGTACACAAGAGTCAATACAAAAATCAATGTATCCAGTGACGGTGTCACAGTATTCATAATCTGACTGGAATATAGACCAATCCGGGGCATCAAAACAGCCTTGTAATTTAGTGTCGCTGTCCTTTGTCCAGCACTGTATAATCTATGATTTCGGCTTAATAATTAATAAAAGTAACTTAAGCTACTGAATCTACTGGTTTTTTGATCATCGTTTCCAATCTGAACCTGGAGAGTGAAGTGAACAATCAGAAGTCCTTCACAAAGTGAATGCAAGGTGCAGTGTCTCAGTGGTACAGTGGTCGTCCTTCAACCGGAAGGAAGGGGGTTTGATTCCCACTCTTCCCACAGTTCATACTGTCGTTGTGTCCTTGGGCAAGACACTTAACCCACCTCTCCTCCAGTGGCTGTAACACTGGTAAGTAGAAGCTCAATGTAAGTCGCTTTGGATAAAAGCGTCTGATAAATTTATAAATATAAATGAATGCATTGGTAATGCACTTTAAATTACTGTATTTTATAAAGGTTTTTCATTTATTTCACCACAGCTCTGGTGTATGAATGTGTGTGACTGTAGAGGGGAGTTTGATGATGTGTTCAGTGTTGCTGTTCGCAGCTCTGACGTGAGAGTCAGACGTGAGAGCAACAGGTTGTGTCCTGACGCTACAAGAGGAGAGGCTGTGTCAGGCTGGCTTCGGGATGTTTCAGTTTGTGACAAGTCTATTTCAGAACGCCTTCTCTTTGAGCCCTTAAGCACTCACTTTTCCGTTTCTTTTCTCTATTCCCTGAGCAAGCATTAAGACAGAGAGTGTTATGCATATGCATGTGTCACTTAATACTCAAGAGAAAGTTCATAGGAAGTCAGATTGTACAGGGATATTTCAGAAGCTGTGAAGAAGCTGTACATGTTGGAGAGGGACTTCTAGAGGTGGTAGTACACAGAGCGTACTGCTCTGAGAAGTGCCGGTACAAATTATTACATTTTGTTAGATTTACTCAGACTTGTGTCTAAAGTTAGTTTTATTGAAACATTCAAAAGTGTACTCTGACTGTAGACCTTTACGGTTTACTACTCTTAAATGTGGATTGTGAAAAACTATAAGTCACTAGACATTCTGCCACACTACAAAATTCTTTATTGTGTAATCATTAGGTCTATACAAGTAGAACTGCTCTAATTTCTACCTTTTATTTTGACTTGTGTTTATTGCAGTTTGGACAGTGAGTATATTTAAATTACAAAGCCTTAAGCCGCTGACTATAAACAACATAAAGTGAACCCAACCAAAATTATTATTAGTATAAAATTTTTTTCTTGTACATACATACACCCTCTTCCAATGTGACTGCGTTTGTAAAGGAAAACAGTTAACACTGCGTCCCTTTGACCCTTTGTGAATGTACGGACTTCTCTTTATCTCATAAATAATTGAGTGATGACAGCCTATTGTAACTGTAGAAGCTCTCCCCCCACTTAGTCAGTCACTGGTTTTCCACTCTGCCACAGCCTTAGTAGGACATGTGGCACTCCATTACCCATCAGCCCCTCTCTCTATCACACAATATGCATCTTGAAGATTCTTGGATAAAGGTGTAGTTGGTCTGTTCAACATTAAAACAGCAAAAGTGGACTGTATTTTTCTGTAAACTGTGAGAAAATATTCACCCCGCATGGACAAACTAAGTTTAAGCCACCGACATAAATACTACAACCAGAGCTCGGAGCCATATTCAATCAGACATGTTAAGTTTTATAAGTGAAACAAGGCAAACAAGGACTATACTAAACTGGAACTAAACCAGAACTTAATAGGTCTACAGGACTAATGGTACAATTAAATCACATACATATTCTATCAACATGTAAAATGCTCTTTAATTATTATTTTTACAGTTAGTTTAACAGAATTGATCTGAAAAGAATAGCACTACGCAGACCACCAGCCAACAGAGGGGCTATTCCATGAAACACGCTAACGTGATAAGCTAGGCCACTCAACCACCATTACATTTATGAGGAAAGTTCAACCTGGTCCACCGTTTGAAAGCACTTATTTTATAATTTTCCCTCCAATGTCAAAAGGAGTAACCAAATATTGCAGATGCTATTGTTATTGCTGTTTTCAACATTATAACATGTGGCATATTTTTTATAATATGCTGCAGCCCTAGTGTCTATACGTAAGCACATACTCCTACAGGGTCATCCTAAAGCACTCCTTTGTGTACCATGTGCTTTGTCTCGAGCAGATTTGTGTCCAGTCTGGTTCTGAAAGCCTTCTTGTCGACCAAACCGGTCTGACTTGGAGACGTGCTGTACTGCAGAATACACACAGAGGGATCAGGTTAAACCCAGGAGACAAACAAGTGGGTGAGGGAGGGGTAGTCCTGTCCGGGGTCTGGGGTCTAGGGGTGGGACCTATTTAGATGGGGCCATTGAGAGAAGAACAGAGCTCAGACTGCACCACTGTCTCCTCCATGTCACAGCTGAGAGAGGTAAGAGAGGAGTTTACTGTTCGGACTAATCTGAATAAATAAAGGCTGAAAGGATGAAGCCCATCCAAGGCCTTACTGGGATTATATCAGGACAAAAGCAGGACTTTGTCAGGACTAAAGCGTGACTATGTCATGACTAAAGATAGATTACGTCAGGACTAAAGCAGATTATGTCAGGACTAAAGCAGGACTTTGTCAGGACTAAAGCAGATTATGTCAGGACTAAAGCAGGACTTTGTCAGGACTAAAGCAGAATTATGTCAGGACTAAAGCAGGACTTTGTCAGGACTAAAACGGGACTATGTCAAGACTAAAGATAGATTACGTCAGGACTAAAGCAGATTATGTCAGGACTAAAGCAGGACTTTGTCAGGACTAAAGCGGGACTATGTCAGGACTAAAGCAGGACTTTGTCAGGACTAAAGCGGGACTATGTCAGGACTAAAGCGGGATTATGTCAGGACAAAAGCGGGACTATGTCAGGACTAAAGGAGGACTATGTCAAGACTAAAGCGGGACTATGTCAGGACTAAAGCAGGACTATGTCAGGACTAAAGGAGGACTATGTCAAGACTAAAGCGGGACTATGTCAGGACTAAAGCAGGACTATGTCAGGACTAAAGGAGGACTATGTCAAGACTAAAGCGGGACTATGTCAGGACTAAAGCAGGACTATGTCAGGACTAAAGTGGGATTATAACAGGATTAAAGCGAGTTTATGTCAGGACTAAAGCTGGATTATCTCAAGACTAAAGCTGGATTATGTCAGGACTAAAGCAGGATTATGTTAGGACTAAAGATAGATTACGTCAGAACTAAAGTGGGATTATGTCAGGACTAAAGGATTATGTCAGGACTAAAGTGGGATTATGTCAGGACTAAAGGATTATGTCAAGACTACAGCGAGACTAGATCAGGAATAAAGCAGGATTATGTCAGAACTAAAGCGGGACTGTGTCAGGACTAAACCGGGATAATGTCAGGACTAAAACAGGATTATGTCAGGACTAAAGTGGGATTATTTTAGGACAAAAGGTGTTTTCTGTCAAGATTAAATCGAGTTTATGTCAGGACTAAAGCAAAACTTTGTCAGGACTTAAACGGGACTATGTCAGGACTAAAGCGGGATTATTTCAGGACTAAAGATGGATTACGTCAGGACTAAAGCGGGACTATGTCAGGACTAAAGCGGGAGTATGTCAGGACTAAAACAAGACAATGTCAGGTCTAAAGAAGAACTAAAGCGGGTGTATGTCAGGACTAAAACAAGACAATGTCAGGACTAAAGAAGGACATAAGTGGGATTATCTCAGGACTAAAGGTGTTTTCTGTCAAGACCAAAGCGGGATTATGTCAGGAATAAAGCGGGATTATATCAGGACTAAAGCAGGACTATGTCAGGACTAAAGCAGGATTATGTTAGGACTAAAGATAGATTAAGCCAGGACGAAAGGAATATGTCAGGACTAAAGTGGGATTATGTCAGGACTAAAGGATTATGTCAGGACTAAACCAAGACTATGTCAGGACTAAACCAGGACTATGTCAGGACTAAAGCGGGACTATGTCAGGACTAAAGCGGGACTATGTCAGGACTAAGCAGGATTATGTCAGGACTAAACCAGGACTATGTCAGGACTAAACCAGGACTATGTCAGGACTAAAGCGGGACTATGTCAGGACTAAAGCAGGATTATGTCAGGACTAAACCAGGACTATGTCAGGACTAAACCAGGACTATGTCAGGACTAAAGCGGGACTATGTCAGGACTAAAGCGGGACTATGTCAGGACTAAAGCGGGATTAAGCCAGTACTAAACCCGGACTCTGTCAGGACTAAAGCGGGACTCTGTCAGGACTAAAGCAGGACTATGTCAGGACTAAACCAGGATTAGTTTAGGTCTAAAGCGGGACTATGTCAGAACTAAAGCGGGATTAAGCCAGTACTAAACCCGGACTCTGTCAGGACTAAAGCGGGACCATGTCAGGACTAAAGCAGGACTATGTCAGGACTAAACCAGGACTATGTCAGGACTAAAGCGGGACCATGTCAGGACTAAACCAGGACTATGTCAGGACTAAACCAGGACTATGTCAGGACTAAAGCGGGACCATGTCAGGAATAAAGCAGGACTATGTCAGGATTAAACCAGGACTATGTCAGGACTAAAGCGGGACTATATCAGGACTAAAGCGGGACTATGTCAGGACTAAACCAGGACTATGTCAGGACTAAAGCGGGACTATGTCAGGACTAAAGCGGGACTATGTCAGGACTAAAGCAGGATTAGTTTAGGTCTAAAGCGGGACTATGTCAGAACTAAAGCGGGATTAAGCCAGTACTAAACCCGGACTCTGTCAGGACTAAAGCGGGACCATGTCAGGACTAAAGCAGGACTATGTCAGGACTAAACCAGGACTATGTCAGGACTAAACCAGGACTATGTCAGGACTAAAGCGGGACTATGTCAGGACTAAAGCGGGACTATGTCAGGACTAAAGCAGGATTAGTTTAGGGCTAAAGCGGGACTATGTCAGAACTAAAGCGGGATTAAGCCAGTACTAAACCCGGACTCTGTCAGGACTAAAGCGGGACCATGTCAGGACTAAAGCAGGACTATGTCAGGACTAAACCAGGACTATGTCAGGCCTAAAGCGGGATTATCTCAGGACTAAAGCGGGACTATGTCAGGACTAAAGCGGGATTATCTCAGGACTAAAGCAGGACTATGTCAGGACTAAACCAGGACTATGTCAGGCCTAAAGCGGGATTATCTCAGGACTAAAGCGGGACTATGTCAGGACTAAAGCGGGATTATTTCAGGACTAAAGCGGGACTATGTCAGGACTAAAGCGGGATTATCTCAGGACTAAAGCGGGATTATCTCAGGACTAAAGCGGGATTATGTCAGGACTATAGCGGGACCAAGTCAGGACTAAACCAGGATTAGTTTAGGACTAAAGCGGGACTATGTCAGGACTATAGCGGGACCAAGTCAGGACTAAAGCAGGATTAGTTTAGGACTAAAGCGGGACCAAGTCAGGACTAAAGCAGGACTATGTCAGGACTAAAGCAGGATTAGTTTAGGACTAAAGCGGGACTATGTCAGGACTATAGCGGGACCATGTCAGGATTAGTTTAGGCCTAAAGCGGGATTATGTCAGGACTAAAGCGGGACTATGTCAGGACTATAGCGGGACCATGTCAGGATTAGTTTAAGCCTAAAGCGGGATTATGTCAGGACTAAAGCTGGACTTTGTCAGGACTAAAGCAAGATTATCTCAGGACTAAAGCAGGACTATGTCAGGACTAAAGCGGAACTATGTCAGGACTAAAGCAGGATTAGTTCAGGCCTAATGTGAGACTTTGTCAGGACTAAAGCGGGATTATGTCAGGACTAAAGCGGGACTATGTCAGGACTAAAGCAGGACTATGTCAGGACTAAAGCAGGATTAGTTTAGGACTAAAGCGGGATTATGTTAGGACTAAAGCGGGACTATGTCAGGACTATAGCGGGACCAAGTCAGGACTAAAGCAGGATTAGTTTAGGCCTAAAGCGGAATTATGTCAGGACTAAAGCGGGACTATGTCAGGACTAAAGCAGGATTAGTTTAGGACTAAAGCTGGACTTTGTCAGGACTAAAGCAAGATTATCTCAGGACTAAAGCAGGACTATGTCAGGACTAAAGCGGGATTATGTCAGTACTTAACCCAGACTCTGTCAGGACTAAAGCGGGACTATGTCAGGACTAAAGCTGGACTTTGACAGGACTAAAGCAAGATTATCTCAGGACTTAAGCAGGACTATGTCAGGACTAAAGCGGAACTATGTCAGTACTAAAGCAGGATTAGTTCAGGCCTAATGTGAGACTTTGTCAGGACTAAAGCGGGATTATGTCAGGACTAAAGCGGGATTATCTCAGGACTAAAGCGGGACTATGTCAGGACTAAAGCAGGATTAGTTTAGGACTAAAGCGGGATTATGTTAGGACTAAAGCGGGATTAGTTTAGGACTAAAGCGGGATTATGTTAGGACTAAAGCGGTACTATATCAGGACTATAGCGGGACCAAGTCAGGACTAAAGCAGGATTAGTTTAGGCCTAAAGCGGAATTATGTCAGGACTAAAGCGGGACTATGTCAGGACTAAAGCAGGATTAGTTTAGGACTAAAGCTGGACTTTGTCAGGACTAAAGCAAGATTATCTCAGGACTAAAGCGAAGCGGGACTATGTCAGGAATAAAGCAGGTCTATGTCAGAACTAAAGCGGGACTATGTCAGGACTAAAGCAGGACTATGTCAGGACTAAAGCAGGACTATGTCAGGACTAAAGCGAGATTATGTCAGGACTAAAGCGGGACTATGTCAGGACTAAATCGGGATTATGTCAGGAATAAAGCGGGACTATTTTACGCCTAAAGCGGGATTTTGTCTGTACTAAACCCGGACTCTGTCAGGACTAAAGCGGGACTATGTCAGGACTAAAGCAGGATTAGTTCAGGCCTAATGCGAGACTTTGGCAGGACTAAAGCGGGATTATCTCAGGACTAAAGTGGGACTATGTCAGGACTAAAGCAGGACTATGTCAGGACTAAAGCAGGATTAGTTTAGGACTAAATCGGGACTTTGTCAGGACTATAGTGGGATTATCTCAGGACTAAAGTGGGACTATGTCAGGACTAAAACAGGACTATGTCAGGACTAAAGCGGGACTATGTCAGGACAAAAGTGGGTCAATGTCAGGACTAAAGCGGGACTATGTTAGTACTACATCCGGACTATGTCAGTACTAACTATGTTAGTACTACATCCGGACTATGTCAGTACTAAGGCATACTAAGACTATGTCAGTACTAAGGCAGAACTATGTCAGGACTAAAGCAGGACTAAACTAAACAGAACTTTAACTCTTTAAAACCAGAACTAAACCTAGACTTAAACCTGTGAATTAAGCAAGGTTTGAACCTTGTAAAACCAAGATTAAATTGAAAATATATTTTTTTAATTATTAGCACTATTAAGTAGGGACTAAACCAGTAATAAAAAAGAAGACTAATCCTAAACTATGTCGTAATCAAGCTAGGTTTAATCACATTACTAAACCTGGCCTAATCCCTGGACTAAACCAGGACTGACACCAGAACTAAAACTCAGGAATAATCCAAAATATACCAGAAAAGACTAAAGACTAAATTGTTGCTAATTCACAACCCTCCAGGTTTACCTCATAACTACATCAGGACTAAATCAGAAGTAAACCAGAACTAATTCAGGATTGAACATAGACAAAATCAAGACTCAGCCCAGAACTTAATCAAGGTTAAGACCACATCTACACTTCAGTCAAACAAATAAACAAGGGATGAGAGCAATATTTCATATTTAAGTAAAGGAAGAATGAACTGCAGTGAGTCCGGCTGCTCTCCAACACAGTGAGGCCCAGAGCTGCCCTGTGCCCACTGCTCTGTTCTGGTCACTGTTCCTTGTATGATCTTGGTGGAGTCCTGCTTACACAATAGGACCCTGTCCCAGGGGCCCTGACTTGGGTGAGTGGCTGTAGCACCCACGGATGCATTCTCTGCAGGCTCAGTGTGGGCTGGGGCTGCTGACTTTCAGAAGGAAGGCAGAATGGACAGTGGCAGAACATTAATCTCCTTTACTGTTAAATTCTTTTTTCACAATTTCACAAATTTGTGGAACACTATTACCTTCCACATCAGTTGCAGTTAAAAAAGGCTCACAGGCAGTTTCTGCTGGACAGGTCCAATTGGCCCTCATCTATCAAAGTTGTGTAAAAACGGGTGCAAATCTGTTTTTCCAAAAGTGGCTGTACAACAAAGTGCCCATGGGATTTATGAAACCGCCTTTAGATAAACCCAGAAGACTGAAACTGGCGTGATTTGAATGAAACTTTTCTAAATATTGTTCAGCTAGACTCGCCCACGGACTTTACAGCAGCGAGGCACAAAATACGGCAAAAAGAGACCCTTCCATGAGCAGGAAATGACAAATAAATTCTCCAAGATTAAATTGTTTTTTGTATGAAGATTAGATTGGCATAGACTTCCCCGGGGAGGCTGAGGAGTGTGATCCCTCTGTAGTTGGAACACACCCTCTGGTCCCCCCTCTTGAAAAGAGGGACAAACACCCCGGTCTGCCAGTCCAGAGGTACTGTCCCCAAATGCCACGAGATTTTGCAGAGGCGTGTCAGCCAAGACAGCCCCACAACATCCAGGGACTTGAGGTACTCAGGGCGTATCTCATCCACCCCCGGTGCCTTGCCACAGATGAGCTTCCAAACTACCTTAGTGACTTCAGATTGGGTGATGGACGAGTCCACCTCCGAGCCCTCGGCCTCTGCTTCCTCAGTGGAAACATGTCAGTGGGGTTGAGGAGATCCTCGAAGTATTCCTTCCACCGTGCAACAATATCCCCAGTTGAAGTCAGCAGATTCCCACCTACACACGTGGACAAAAATGTTGGTACCCTTCGGTCAATGAAAGAAAAACTCACAATGGTCACAGAAAAACTTTATTCTGACAAAAGTAATAATAAGTTAAAGCCGCAAGCGGCGATAAAGGCCCTCGCCTCCCTTGAGACCGCGGGGACACATGCACTCGGAGGATTGCATTTCGTGCTTTAAAGCGTAAACTTCAGGGTAATGTCAAATAACCGGGCCTGTGCTACTGCTGGGGCCTGCTACACCACCTTGTAATTTAGAGTTAAAGGTCTCCACAATTCCTGGTTTTCCTGGGAGCTGTCTGAACCTTTGAAAATAATAGATTATGCTTGGGCTAAGGCGAGAAAAACAAAGTACTGGCTGGAGATTTGAGATGACTCAGGAATCACTGCACCCCCCCTGTTTAAAAAGGCAAAATGTAAATATTACTTGTCTAAAAGTACAAGGTTACAAGTTCCAAAGGATTCTGAGGAGTTTTCTAAGACTCTAGCCGTGGCTCTGGAGGGGCCTCCTCTAAAGGAAGGATCCTGGCAATTGGGAAATGGCATTTATTTCCCAAAGAAATGGCTGCTTCTTCACAGACTCATTACGACCACAGCCACAAATGTATCAAAAAACAAATTGATAACTTTTTTTACACTTGTCTAGATGATACTCACCAAATTTGGAGCTGTTTAGATGAAAAGCCTTTAGACACAAGGGGTGCGATTTAGATGGTCACGCATTCCATTTACATTTACATTTATTCATTTAGCAGACGCTTTTATCCAAAGCGACTTACATTACATTACATTACATTACATTACCAGTGTTACAGTCACTGGAGGCAAGGTGGGTTAAGTGTCTTGCCCAGGGACACAACGACAGTATGAACTGTGGGGCGAGCGGGAATCGATCCTACTACCTTCCGATTGAAGGACGGCCGCTCTACCACTGAGCTACTGCCGCCCGCATTCCACCCAACATAGTAGATTTCCTGTTGAGTTTACGATATGGCTGTAATAAACTTTTCTGTTTGCCCTGAGGTGTCCTATGGATGTACCAAGTTTCATTTTTCTACGTTGGAAAAAAGTTACTTTCACTTTCCATAGGCCCAATGTATTTTGACTTTTCTAGGGGTCGCCACTGAGTCATTTTTCATTTTTTTTTTTCGGGACTTCAAATACATAAATTTTTCGCCGACTTGAAGTCTGGGACCAATAAAAATGACTTTTAGTTGTTGGTTTACTGGGTCAAATTGAGAATCATTTTGCAGAAAAATTATAATAAAAAATATATACCGAATTATAATAAAAAAAAATATAACTCGAGCAAAAAAGTCTAGAAAAACACTTGTCTCTTTTACATACATGTGTTTAGCTCATTTTGCCCAAGTTTGGTGTCTGTGGAATGAAGCAGCTATTTTTTGTTGTTTTTTAAAAAAGAGGTGTATTCTAAGTCGGACCAAATTTTCAATTCAAAATGGCCGCCTTCCCGTGTGTGATAGGGTGTGGTCCCCATTGGCTTTTTTGTTCATAAGCCCATGGTGGATATGTGTACCAAGTTTCATTTGCCTACAACAAATAAAAATTTCACTTCCCATTGACTTTTTTCACATTTTTGGGACGTTGCTATGGCAACACATTTATAGATAGGGGGTGGTTGTCATTGGCTTTTATGCTCGTCATGACATAAGAGATGTGTGTACCAAATTTTATGTCTCTATGACAAACTAAATTCTTGGGTCCCATTATAAGTTTGTAGGGGGCGCTGGAGAGCCATTTCTAAAGATAACCCTTTTATTTACATATCTTTGTGTTCAGGTCATGAATGTGCACAAACGCCTTTTTGGTTCCAACTCGATCCGAGAAGGCGTTTGAGAGTTAAGAGACGTTTTATTTTCACAAAAATGGCCACCTCGTTACAGGCTTGCTACACCCATACCCGATAAGATATCAACAACAAAGTTACAACTTTGGTTGGCACATGTGTCTAGATGATACTCACCAAATTTGGGGCCATTTAGATTAAAACACAATGATTTGCATCTTTCTGCGTGCGATTTTAGTGGACGTTTCACCCCACATGGCGGACTTCCTGTTAAGTTTAGGGTGTGACTGTCATTGACTTTTCTGTTTGCCCTGAGGTGTCCTATGGATATACCAAGTTTCATTTTTCTGCGTTGAAAAAAACTTACTTTCACTTTCCATAGGCCCTATGTATTTTGATTTTGTAGGGGTCGCCACTGAGTCATTTTTCGTTTTTTTTTTGGCGACTTCAAAACATACCATTTTGAGCTTGAAGTCTGGGACCAATAAAAATGACTTTTTGTGCATGTTCACTGGGTCAAATTTAGGATCATTTGGTCACAATAAAGATAAAAAAAAAAAAAAAAAAATCCGAGCAAAAACAATAGGCCCTCCCGGACATCACCGGCTCGGGCCTAATGATAAATACACAGGCTCTTTATTAAATGTAACATTTTAATTTGTGCCTCATCAGTTCATATAATATGAATTAATACCATGAATAAGTGTTTTTTTGATGGTATTGATACCATGGCAGTTTAATTCCGTGTTATATTGTTAAACCGGTTACTGTCCCATCCCTGCATTGAAGTTTAAAGTTTAAAAGCAGCAAAGCAGTATTACATTCATTCAACCAATCTCATTCACAATCATATTGCTTTACCTTTTCTCTATTCATTACAGTGGTCAAAAAGATAATGGCAATGTACACAAGAAGATCTCAATTTTGATGCATGAAATCCACTCAATATCATTTTAATATTATAAAGTCATCGAAAATCTCACTCATTGAAGGTCTAATAAAAATGAACTGTGTGAAAAGTAATTGCAAAACTGTGCTTTGGGAGTGATGCTTGTTAATGTAGAGGCTACTATTGTTGCAAATTCACCTCACTGTTTTAAATTGTAGATTTATTTTACATTTTATTATAGCTGTGATTGGTTTTCACTGTCTCCCTCTAATTGGTTGAAAGCCTGGTGTACACACAACAGTAAAGCACTGTCTTTCACAAGATGTCTGATGTGTTGGAGAGATCTGCCTCTAAGCCTTTAAGCCGCTTTAAGACACCCATTAATTAGCAGGGGGAAAAAAAACTGTGAATTGAGCCCGTCTGGATTAAAGACAGTGAGTTGGCCCTGCCTTTATCTGCGGCCGCTGTCTGATTGGATGGCAGTTGATTCACAGGGTAGTGGTTCATCCACTGGAGTAAGACAGTGTTAGAAGAATAAAGTTGGTAAATAGAGTTACAATACACATATTTGTGGTTGGGTGCTCAAAGTCCAAATGTAAAAACAAACTAGGGCTCGATTGTATATATTCCTTATGACATGCATAATAATTATATTACCGTGTTATATGATTTGCATTTTCCAAACTCGGGTAAATCCATCTTGTATCGTGCCAGGCCAACCGCTTGAGTCGAAACATGTGAAATCTTTAGCCAACTAGTGACTGCCAGTCGGTGCTTCATCCAATCACCACAAGTTTCCGACAGAAGGCACCTCCCTTTTGCAAACGCTTTCATTGGGAGCCTTCCCAGATGGTTCTGTGAAACAGACTATGTTCTGTGAGCAGTTCTATCTGGCGGAGTCAGGTTACTAGTCACCTGCCTGTGTCGTTGTAATGCAAATTTACATTTACATTTACATTTATTCATTTAGCAGACGCTTTTATCCAAAGCGACTTACATTACATTACCAGTGTTACAGTCACTGGAGGCGGTTAAGTGTCTTGCCCAAGGACACAACGACAGTATGAACTGTGGGAAGAGCGGGAATCGAACCGCCTACCTTCCGGTTGAAAGACGACCGCTCTACCACTGGGCTACTGCCGCCCCAAATGTTGTCAGTAGAAGCTCTGTGGTGACCCGAATGCTGTGATTCTGGAGCTGAAGCCTTGTTCTCTTTGCAGCTGCTGTCCAATAAATGAGGAGGTATCAGATGAGATATTAGTCAAAGATGGCCTTTTTCTAGACCATTCACATGATGATATTTTTATAAAGACTGATAATGATAAAGAAAATAACAAAGTGAAACGATCTTTTGATACAACTTTACAAATAAGCCCAGATAATCCTCTCTTGTCAGTCACCTAACGGACAAGCCAATAAGAGATCCAAGAGCAACGAGAGTCTAAATCTTCGTATGCGCTTTGCCCAGGCCCATAGGTCCCTCTCTAGTCTGTTTGAGCCTCAATCCAATGATAAAGACAACGTGGAGCAAGTTGTTGAAGCTGTTTTAAAGTGACTCAGCTGAGGCAAAGCAACCTTGGAGGAAGCTGAAATCCTAAAACGAACACTTTCTGTGCCAAATAGGGCATCTAGCGACACTGCCTCTGAAGTAGACAAAATCAACAATGCAGGGTCACACTGATCCCATCTCCAAACATAAAACTATAGTTTCATGTTGTTAGCAATAATCACTGTCATCGCAAAGGAGTCGACTAATTATTTTATAAAATAAAGCCCATGAATATTATGATGTTGGAAGTGATTTTAAGAATTTGTAGTTCTAGAAATAGCACTGTGTAATCTATATTCTCTTGTTTTTTTTCAAATGCAATACCTTTTAAACGACAAATTATTTATGACCAACATTGTGACCAGTGCAATTAAATGGGTGAACACATTATATTAATACTTTAATGCAATGATACCTACTGTAATTGAAATGTAATTAAAAGTAAGGGGAAAATAAGTGAAAAAAAAAAAAAAATTATTAAAGCCGCAAGCGGCAATAAAGGCCCTCGCCTCCCTTGAGACCGCGGGGACACATGCACTCGGAGGATTGCATTTCGTGCTTCGTAAACTTCACGGTAATGTCAAATAACCGGGCCTGTGCTACTGCTGGGGCCTGCTACACCACCTTGTAATTTAGAGTTAAAGGTCTCCACAATCCCTGGTTTTCCTGGGAGCTGTCTGAACCTTTGAAAATAATAGATTATGCTTGGGCTAAGGCGAGAAAAACAAAGTACTGGCTGGAGATTTTAGATGACTCAGGAATCGCTGCACCCCCCTGTTTAAAAAGGCAAAATGTAAATATAACTTGTCTAAAAGTACAAGGTTACAAGTTCCAAAGGATTCTGAGGAGTTTTCTAAGACTCTAGCCGTGGCTCTGGAGGGGCCTCCTCTAAAGGAAGGATCCTGGCAATTGGGAAATGGCATTTATTTCCCAAAGAAATGGCTGCCTCTTCACAGACTCATTACGACCACAGCCACAAATGTATCAAAAAACAAACTGATAACTTTTTTGGCACACGTGTCTAGATGATACTCGCTAAATTTGGAGCTGTTTAGATGAAAAGCCTTTAGACACAAGGGGTGCAATTTAGGTGGTCATGCATTCCACCCAACATAGTAGATTTCCTGTTGAGTTAACGGTATGGCTGTAATAAACTTTTCTGTTTGCCCTGAGGTGTCCTATGGATGTACCAAGTTTTGTATTTCTACATTGGAAAAATTACTTTCATTTTCCATAGGCCCAATGTATTTTGACTTTTTTAGGGGTTGCCACTGAGTCATTTTTCGTATTTTTTTTTTCGGGGACTTCAAATACATAAAATTTTCGCCAGGCTTGAAGTCTGGGATGAATAAAAATTACTTTTAGTTGCACGTTTACTGGGTCAAATTAAGGATCATTTTGCAGAAAAATTATAATAAAAAAATATATACCAAATTATAATAAAAAAAAATATAACTCGAGCAAAAAAGTCTAGAAAAACGCTTGTCTATTTTACATACATGTGTTTAGCTCATTTTGCCCAAGTTTGGTGTCTGTGGAATGAAGCAGCTATTGTCTGTGTTCTTTTAAAAAAGAGGTGTATTTTAAGTCGGTTCACATTTTCAATTCAAAATGGCCGCCTTCCCGTGTGTGATAGGGTGTGGTCCCCATTGGCTTTTTTGTTCATAAGCCCATGGTGGATGTGTGTACCAAGTTTCATTCGCCTACAACAAACTAAGAATTTTTCTTCCCATTGACTTTTTCCACATTTTTGGGACGTTGCTATGGCAACACATTTATAGAAAGGGGGTGGTTGTCATTGGCTTTTATGCTCGTCATGACATAAGAGATGTGTGTACCAAATTTTATGTCTCTATGATAAACTAAATTCTTGGGTCCCATTATAAGTTTGTAGGGGGCGCTGGAGAGCCATTTCTAAAGATAACCCTTTTATTTACATATCTTTGTGTTCAGGTCATGAATGTGCACAATCGCCTTTTTGGGTCCAACTCGATCTGAGAAGGCGTTTGAGAGTTAAAAGACATTTTATTTTCACAAAAATGGCCACCTCGTTACAGGCTTGCCACACCCATACCCGATAAGATATCAACAAAGTCACAACTTTGGTTGGCACACGTGTCTAGATGATACTCACCAAATTTGGGGCCATTTAGATTAAAACACAATGATTTGCATCTTTTTGCGCAAGGGGTGCGATTTTAGTTGCCACGCGTTTTACCCCACATGGCGGACTTCCTGTTGAGTTTAGGATGTGGCTGTCATTGACTTTTCTGTTTGCCCTGAGGTGTCCTATGGATGTACTAAGTTTCATTTTTCTACGTTGAAAAAAAGTTACTTTCACTTTCCATAGGCCCTATGTATTTTGACTTTTGTAGGGGTCGCCACTGAGTAATTTTTCATTTTTTTTTTTTCGGGGACTTCAAATGCATAAATTTTTCGCCGGGCTTGAAGTCTGGGACTAATAAAAATAACTTTTAGTTGTTGGTTTACTGGGTCAAATTGAGGATCATTTTGCAGAAAAATTATAATAAAAAAATATATACCGAATTATAATAAAAAAAATATAACTCGAGCAAAAAAGTCTAGAAAAACACTTGTCTATTTTACATACATGTGTTTAGCTCATTTTGCCCAAGTTTGGTGTCTGTGGAATGAAGCAGCTATTTTCTGTGTTCTTTTGAAAAAGAGGTGTATTCTAAGGCTATGTCCACACGAAGCCAGTGCATCCCCTATCCGATCTTGAGACGGCGTCGTCTCAAGAAAATATCTGCGTACACACGACCGGCTGAAAACGATGTAGTATATATGCCCGACCAGTATGGGGCGCTGTAATTCTGCCACAGATATACACTATACACGGAGAAGAAGACTTTGAGCATGCGCATAACCTTGCACGCTGCAGAAGAAGACGAAGACCTAAATATTTATTTTCTAATAAAAACAAGTTCTCAAATTGTTGCAGTCATATATTTAGAGTGTAGTAATTGGTGCCCTCATGTTTGTTGTTTGCTCTTCAATATACGGACTGAGTTCTGAGTGCTTTGGACATGCGGAAATTCTCTCTCCATTCATTTTCTCTGGTTGCTCTCCTGGTTCTCTTTCGCGGTGGATCTAAGAGCATGTGGCGTATAGTGTTGTCCATTATCGCTTGTTGCTCACCACAACTGCATAGAAGCAATAGATTTTGCTGTAATAAAGCTAGTAGGCTTAGTAGCTTCTGCAGCACAAACTCAATCATGTAGTCCGCCATTATTGTTGTTGCTGTTACGTGTGACGAGGCCGACACGTGATGCGATGACATCATCGTTTTCACAAAATATACGGATTGGCTGTACACACGACACCGCAAGGGTGTCGCAAAGGTGTTGTCGAAAGATTTATCCACTTTAGAACCCTGTTTCAAAAAATAGCGGATTCAGTCTCCCAAAACACCGGATCCGTGTGGACGAAAGGCCAATACGATACAAAATGTATATGGATACAGTGATTTTTGTCTCCGTGTGGACAGCCCCTAAGTCGGTTCACATTTTCAATTCAAAATGGCCGCCTTCCCGTGTGTGATAGGGTGTGGTCCCCATTGGCTTTTTTGTTCATAAGCCCATGCTGGATGTGTGTACCAAGTTTCATTTGCCTACAACAAACTAAAATTTTTCTTCCAATTGACTTTTTCCACATTTTTGGGACGTTGCTATGGCAACACATTTATAGATAGGGGGTGGTTGTCATTGGCTTTTATGCTCGTCATGACATAAGAGATGTGTGTACCAAATTTTATGTCTCTATGATAAACTAAATTCTTAGGTCCCATTATAAGTTTGTAGGGGGCGCTGGAGAGCCATTTCTAAAGATAACCCTTTTATTTACATATCTTTGTGTTCAGGTCATGAATGTGCACAATCGCCTTTTTGGGTCCAACTCGATCCGAGAAGGCGTTTGAGAGTTAAGAGGCATTTTATTTTCACAAAAATGGCCACCTCGTTACAGGCTTGCCACACCCATACCCGATAAGATATCATAAACAAAGTCACAACGTTGGTTGGCACACGTGTCTAGATGATACTCACCAAATTTGGGGCCATTTAGATTAAAACACAATGATTTGCATCTTTCTGGGCAAGGGGTGCAATTTTAGTGGCCGCGCGTTTAACCCCACATGGCGGACTTCCTGTTAAGTTTAGGGTGTGACTGTCATTGACTTTTCTGTTTGCCCTGAGGTGTCCTATGGTTGTACCAAGTTTCATTTTTCTACGTTGGAAAAAAGTTACTTTCACTTTCCATAGGCCCAATGTATTTTGATTTTGTAGGGGTCGCCACTGAGTCATTTCTCGTATTTTTTTTCCGGCGACTTCAAAAACATAACATTTTCGCCAAGCTTGAAGTCTGGGACCAATAAAAATGACTTTTCGTGCATGTTCACTGGGTCAAATTTAGGATCATTTGGTCACAATAAAAAAAAAAAAAAAAATCCGAGCAAAAACAATAGGCCCTCCCGGTCATCACCGGCTCGGGCCTAATAATCCGAGCAAAAACAATAGGCCCTCCCGGTCATCACCGGCTCGGGCCTAATTTTCCGAGCAAAAACAATAGGCCCTCCCGGTCATCACCGGCTCGGGCCTAATAATCCGAGCAAAAATAATAGGCCCTCCCGGTCATCACCGGCTCGGGCCTAATAATTCAGATGCAATCAGACATGTTTGGGGCTCCTCTCGGATGGGACAATTGCATGGTTGGTTTACCTTGTTGCACCAATCCAGCTTATCACATAATTGACATTCATTGTGATCTTTTGGCATCCACAGTGAAGTGGACAATGGTCAAACGGAATGGTCAATCAACACAACCACAACATTGCTCTAAGTAGTTTTGTTTGTTAAGTGACAAAATGTATAGAATTTTTATAATTTATTTTATACTGTAGTTAATGCATTCTTTTTGTTGTTTGTATAGGCAGTTAATGTAGCCTATAGACATTATTTTATTTGTGCACTCTTCACAAAATCATTTATTCAGCTTTGCATTATAACAATCACTAACACTAGAAAATTTGTACACATTTTTGCCCCCAACTCAGCACTGTCAGTGACAATATCTTATACTGTAGTATTATAGTCTGTCTATGCTTAAAATATATCTCTTGTCCATTCTAGCCAAGAGTTACTAATCTGAGTTTCTAGCATCTTTGTAAAAACAAGGGTTGTGTCCGAATGCACCCCCTAGTCCCTAACCCCTCAATCACTATATAGTGCAGCACTATATAGAGGACTACTGTATATACAGTAGTACACTCAATTAATGAAAGATTTCGGACACTACCTGGCTGTTTTTCTTTTGTCGTTAGTCACATGACTCTCACATACATGTTAAAAAATTACAACTGAATCCCAATGATAATGGACTTTGTAATAAATATATCACTAAGTATTAATATAAATACGTTTACTGATTTTATTCACTTATTCTATTAATGACCAAAACTGACTGGATTATTGCAGCTCTTTTCTGACTCAAGAGGAAAGCTTTTACTAATGCAATGGAATCTTTGAGTGCACTACATTTTATTCACTAGACATTAACTATATAGTGCACTATATTGTGATTAGTGTGTTGATTCAGACACAGCCACAGTCATCTCAGTGGTGTAAAAATAACCTCCAGGTTGTTTTATCATAATTGTTCTTTCCTATATTCCATAAAGCTCCTAACTGACTTTGATAATCAATACATCCATTTGAGGAGTGGGAGATGTTATGATTACAAAGTTACTGACAAACTTGTTGTCCATGTCTGGAGCCTGGCTGGCAGCCAGAGTTATTTATAGCAGGGCTTCTTAGAGTCTTTTCTCGTTGTAGAGGCAGAGATCAGTGTGTTTAAGGTTGGATTAAGATTGACTGCACTGACAAGACCACTTGCTGACATGCAGCCGAGAGCATTTGTGTACCTGTGTATGGAAAAAAGGGCCTTGGATCTGATAGACAAGAGTAGGTCCTGATGGAAGATGAGGAGGAGTGCCAGGAGTGCTGGCAGTGTGTTGTCTGTGCAGAGGCCACATAGCGGAGTGTATAGAGTGATGTGTGTGAGCATTAGTGTTTGGGGCGCCGTGGGAGCCGCGCTGACCTGGTTGTTAGCCCAACTCTATACTCTGCTGCTCCATTCAGCCACAGCATGGACACACTGGAGAGTGAGTACACCTTACTCTGATTCATTGGCAGTGTCAGGAGTGAACTTACTTAGCTGTGGCTTGGAAATGTAAAGCTTTGGCTCCTTGAAGTCTTGTCACCATGGACTCCCAATACCAAGCCAGTAACTTTATTTGATCACCTCTTGAAGTAGTTACTGACTAAGGTTATCTAAACGTTCTCGGTTTTTGCAGTTGGGATTCCATCAACCAAATCGGCAATTGAGGCCATTTACCTCCAAAAAGTATGTCATCCATATGTCTACTGTGGACTCTGCCATTGTTTGAACACATCACACACAGCCTAAAAAACGAGAAAAAGAAGTTCACTCTGACCTATGGATAAAAGGGGGTATGCTACCAGAACATTTTTGAATAACTGACCAATCAAATGTTACATTACCACTCACCACTTTATACGGGCTAAACTAATGGTGTAGTTGACAGTTAGCTGCAAGCCATGGCTTTTTCTAATTCATGACAGTGATTATATTGACTGTAGTTATAATCCAAAAGAAAAACTTCTGCAAGAATCAACTTCTGCGATACATAACTGTCTGTGCCTATTAACATTATTAGATAGCAAAAGAGACTATCCTGGGTTTTAGATTTGTTCTGTTGCACCTTGGTTATGTCGGTCCAGAGACGAGATGGGTGAGGTGAGTGGTTCTATTGTCAAAAGTTGTGGGAGTCTTGTCGTTATCTTGATCTCAGTATTGGAACTGAATAAAGAGACAATTTTCTGACTGAAAATTGAGCTATAATTACTTCTTCCTATCCAAAAACACCTAGTATAAAAGGTCTTATGTCAAGATTCAATGCCTATTATTGCACCCTGTTTATGGTGCATGTGGCACCTCGTTAAAGCAATGAACATATACTTTACTTTTGTGTACTTTTTAACTATTGTTAAGCTAAAATCTGTCATCTTATGACAGCTTTAGAGGGCCTTTCATTACTATCAATTAATAGACACAATCTTACCAATGTTAAGTTAAGTAAGTTACATTTTGTTCAGTGCTGATTGAACACCACAGTCTTTTAGCTCATTTGTTTGAATGTTGTATAAAACTTGAATAGTTCAACTTGTCTTTCCTATAATTACAATGCACTGTCAGTGCCTTCTGAAACCTTGTCAGTAAACTCTTAGCATTCCTTCATCTTAAAGTAAAATATATTATCACAGACCGGTGAGCTGCTACGTGGTGTTACTGGTCTAACCGTGGAACTGGAAACATCAAGGTTATTCCACAAAATGAACGCACGCACCTGACGCTGAGAACCAGAACTGGGCAGCGGGTCCTCCCTCACCTTCCTTACGGAAGCCGATGTGTGCAGGAAGGCGCGATGCTGCTGTACTGTGTCACCGCCGTATGCTATTGGAGGATAGCATGTAGTAGGCGGTGTTACAGTACACAGCAGTGCGCATGCCCTTCACTCCAGTCATATAATTCTAATATTATTCTGTTATACTTAATTAAATATTTTATTACACTATTTGGTTCAGAATATTTTTTTCCCTATTTTTCTCCTCTAAAAACCAGGTGCGTCTTATGGTCGGGTGCGTCTTATGGTCCGAAAAATACGGTACTTGTTTGTTATGTCTGTACATTGCAATTACTATATTTCATTTACGTGAAGATCCTTGCGCCTGAATAAAATGACTTTGGGCTGCATGGTGTGGTTTGTAATCTTGTTTGTCCTTTATGTATACATGTCTATGATCCACATGAAGTTAATTTCCCCTTGGAGATCAATAAAATTCTTCTTATCTAATCTAATCTATTATACTTTCTTTAGTTAACCACTGATTGTCTTGCGTCCACAGCCCCGGCAGTCTATTAAAGAATCAGCCCACCTGTGTTCCAGCCTAACCCTGGAGGAGGGTGTCCTGGGAGCTGACTGTCTGGACATCAGTAGCAGAGGAAAAGCTCACTCTTTGGACGATTGTGACTTCTGGCATCAAAGAAGGGGCTCTGAGGATACCCCTCTGGTTTCTGAGGACCTTCACTCTGATGCTAGGGGCTGGGCATCAACAAACTTCAGCCATCACTCTCAGAGCAAAGCCCGCAAGAGAGAATCTGTAACGGCTAAGGACTTTTTCAAACCTAGAGACGTGACAGATACGGAACACACTAGTGTCAAGAGGAGGAGAAGCCCAGATATTGATACAGATTTAAGAGTCGACACAACAGACTTGTGCGCTACTGAGATTGTACCCTACACAAATGTAGACCAAACGGATCAGGGAACTGAAGGCAGACGCAAATTAAATGCACCAATTCAATGCTTCACTGACATCTTTGAGACCCAAACCAATGCTACTAAACTAATAAAAACACCTGACTCATTCTCTAAAGATGTAGACTTCTTCCAAGACTCATATGATGCACAGCATGCATTAAAGCAGAACAGAAATGAGACACAGGAAGATAGTTTAGTAAATCACTCAAGATGTAATCATTCAAATCATATAAATCAAATAAGAGATGCAGAAAAACATGACCTAAAAAATATAGACTCCTTGGACTTTGTTGCAAATTCACATGTCTTCCAGGCAGATGAAACAACGTCAGTCCACCAGACAAAGCCAGCAACAGAACCTGATACACAAGTTGGAGCATCAAAACACCAAGTGGATGTTTACTGCTCACAAATTCAGTGTGAGGAAAGCCCCAGCGGAGAGGTATCAGAGATACACCCTCAGGTTTGTCCTGGTGGAACAAAACCATCACAGGATGGGTTATGGGTATCAGGTGTCTACCACCGGACGGAGCAGTGGGGTGGGGGGGTAACAGAGAGGACTAAACAGCCCGGGATGGTCAATGAAATCTGTTCCTCTATTAGTTTTGCACAAGGGTTTTCATTCACTGACTCTGAGCTGACTTTAGCTGCAGAAAGACACAGACCCTTTGAAGAGTTACAGCCTCATTGTATTCTCAGTCAGAAGATTATTGATGCTTCTGCAAAGGTAGGCACTAACAAAAAGCTAGAAAATTATATTTTAGGTAGGTGCCACCCAACAAATATCACTCATTCTAACAATCAGTCAAATTGCCTCCTTCCGGAAAAAGCTGTGGAAGCACGGATCAGTCCAAGACTGACAGAAGCAAACCCTGACAGACAGTTAGAATTTGCGCTTTTGAGTAGCTCTCATTTGGTCTCTGAAGTAGGTACTGACAGTCCCTCAAGTAATTTAGCAAGTTCTATTTTCAATCATGTCGAGAGTCGCTCAAGACATTGTGGCAATAGTGAGCCTTCCGAACCATCAATGGGTTCACTATGTGCCACTATCACAAATGCCCACTTTACAAATGAGAACATTTGTGATAGTTTGTCAGATGTCGACACACAGCTAGAATTTGAGCATCTGGGTAGAGGCCACCTAAACCCAGAGACAGGCGCTAAAGGAACTACCATTAATCCGGAAAGTTGTTTTATTCCGAACATACGTCATACATTAAGCCCAACAAAGTCTCATTATGGCAACAGTGAGCATTGTGAACTACCGGCTAGTTTGCTAAACCGTGTTGATGCCTTAGTAAACATCGATAAACAGCATTTGGGAAGGTGCCACTTGAACCCAGAGTTAGGTGCTGGCGGTCTCTGTATTAATCCAGAAACTTGTATTATAACCTGCGGACTGGCAAAGTGTGATTATGGCAAAAGTGAACATTGCAAAATACTGGCTAATTCAATAAAACATGCCTCTGTTTCCAAAGTTATACAGGAGAGGATTTTTGATGCTTCGATAGACCCTGACAACCAAGAATTTGAGCTTTTAGACAGATCCATTTCTGGTCCTGAGGTGGGCACTGGTGTTACTACGTACATCAATCATGCAGCTAGTGTTCCAAGACAATGTTGCAACCGTGAACATTGCCAATTAACTGCTAATTTGCTAGAACATGTCACTGTCCACAACATTCAAACCCAAATCAAGGAAACATATTCCCATTGTTCTGAGTCAGTTCAAAACAATGACGGGAAACATGCAAACAAAGAGTCCAATGTCCCTATAAACATTGGAGCAACTCTTAAAACAGTTTATAGCCCATTGCAATCAGCGAGCCCCCAAAGTGTAAGGGCTCCAGACTCTAACAATAACAAGAAAACTATAAAATCAGATGTTAACAAGCAGTGCCTTTCATCTTCTATTCTAGACTGTTTCAGTAAGGTTTCTGCTGGATCTGGTTGTCCTGTTCGAGAACTAAGCCCCTTAAGGTGTCAAAATGAAAGGCAGTGCAGTATGCAGCATGAGGTGCAGCCTGAGTTGAGAGTTCTACGGTTCTCCCATCCTGAAGGAAGCCTGCTCGCTGTCACCACTTTGGAACCTATTTTAGAAACCGAGCAGCCAATGGATAATTTCGAGAAAGTCCAAGATGAGCTTTCAAGTGATAGTCACAGTGTCACAAATATGTCTACTGAGCTAGAACATCAATCTTTACCGCGCAGTTACAGCCAAAAGCATTGTAGACCCGTGACTCTGTGCAATGTGTATTCATCTAGCAGCGATGATCTAGATGTCCGACTTGACAAAGGTAGCAAAAGAAGCAGAATCCCTGCTAGGTTTTCTGTTTTTGCCAAGATCCCATCTTTTAAAAAAGGTAAACATTCAAAGGGTAGCATAAATGAGGAGGTATCAGATGAGGTATTAGTCAAAGATGGCCTTTTTCTAGACCATTCAAATAATGATGTTTTTATAAAGACTGATAATGATAAAGACAATAACAAAGAGAAAAAAAACATTGGATCTTTTGATACAACTTTACAAATAAGTCATGAAAAAAGCCCAGAAAATCCTCTCTTGAAGACGGCTCAGTCACCTAACGGACAAGCTGGTAAGAGATCCAAGAGCAACGAGAGTCTAAATCTTCGTATTCGCTTTGCCCAGGCCCATAGGTCCCTCTCTAGTCTGTTTGAGCCTCGATCCAATGATAAAGACAACGTGGAGCAAGTTGTTGAAGCTGTGGAAAGGGACTCAGCTGAGGCAAAGCAACCTTGGAGGAAGCTGAAAAAGGCTGAAATCCTAAAACGAACACTTTCTGTGCCAAATAGGGCATCTAGCGACACTGCCTCTGAAGTAGACCAAATCAACAATGCAGGGTCAGAAAGAGTACTTTGTCACACTGATCCCATCTCCAAACGTGGGGTCCCGTCTGCTGGGGAGCTCCCTCATGGCTGCCAGTCTGAGGGCCAGAGACGGAAGTGCTCACCGAACAGTGGAAGTGCAACAGACATGTCACTATTCTCTGCACGGCCTCAGTTCACTCACACCAGCCCTGTCTCGCTTACAAGCCCTCCCCCACAGTCCATTTCTAACTATCAGCATTTGCCATTGTGGTGCAGATCTCATCCGGCAGCCCCCGAAGCCCCCACTGAAAGCCCTGTACGACCCATGAGCCCTAAACCAAACAGCCCTAGGCCCACAACCCAGCGCAAAGCCTTCCGCTACCCTCACTACTCCCGCGCTCTGACCCCTGTGGTGCTGGGCCAGGCACTTAGTGTGGACGGCCTAACGGATGCACCAGAAAGGCCAAAGAGCCTGAAGCCCTCAGCTAGCCCTGTGGTACCCATCCTCAGTCCTCTGGATGTAGACACCCAGTCTCACATCAGCCTGTATGCCATTGGCTCCATCAGTCAGTTAGAGGTAAGGAGTTTAGAACCACACAATAAATATTTGGGTGTATGTGTAGATCCATTAATACAACATTAAAAACATCCTCCATCCACAGCAGTGTAAAATGACAATCTCATAAGGCTGGATTTTATGCTGTTTCAGCTGGCATTAATTGCCGGTATTTTTTATTAAATACCTCACTAAAATGTTAAAACACAGTGTTTTTAAATTAGACCATTAAGAGCTGAATTGAATGTCTTTAACAGAAGAAACTGGGAAGTGGTTTTCTGTAACATAATACTTTTATTTTAGCATTAGGGGTTGTTTCTACCATTTTGAGGAATTTTGTTTAGTCACAATTTTTCCATATTTTGCAATGCTGCCACTGTTTTAATTTATTAATTGAATAATTTTATAACAATTTAATTATTGTTTAATTTTGAGATAGACAGAGCAGGCCAAAGAACTGCTCTGCTCTAACTCCAGGACCTGTGGAGTAGCCCCCTCTAATGGCAGCTTACACATGGTGCACAATTTAAATTACTGCAGCACACTTTGGCTTCTACAACAAAATTTGGGATAAAATATAAGAAAACGTAAAATTAATGAATTGCAGATTACATTTACAGGTTTAAGTTATAGTGGTGCTTGTAAATGTGGTTCTATAATTTCCTTTTTGGGATAGTTTACTCCCTACAGTAGAGAAGATGTCAGCACACTTCTGGTTTGGTAAAGCAGACAGGAGCAATGCCACAGCCACTAAATAATACACAATATGTTAAAACAGTTTGTTACTTAGTGTTGAAGATGAAAAAAGATCTTTGAATATTTATCCCTGTGTATGGAATTATGATTGATGTATGAATCCCAATAGCCCAGGTTTAGTACATATTTAGTTTAAGTCCCCCGGGTATGTCATGCAGATTGTTGATTGCTAAATAAAAATCAATAGAATTTCATGATCTCATCCATTCAATTTCATGATCTCATCCATTTCTTTCACCTTTGACCAGTAAGAACTTTCATGTGACTAACCAGAAGCTAACTATGCTCTAAAGGCCACTCAGAGCAGTGGTCAGTGTTTGGGCCGGGCCAGAAGCAGGCAGCAGCAGGAGGGGAGGCGCAACGGGGGGCTGTCTGTGGCGCTCAGCCTGTGGACCACCTCTCAGCAGCAGCACAGGAGGTGTTTGGATGACCTCTGGATTGAAGAGCAGAAAAAATCCAAAAACAAACTGTCTGTGGCCACTAGGGGGAGCCTAATCCAGCTCAGCTCTCTGTTGTCTCAGGATTTGGACAAAGTAAGAAGCAGCTGTATAATCTGAACACCCGGGCCATCTTTGTAGTCGTCTTCAGTTATCACTTTTGAGTTTTCATCTTTCACTGGCACTGTTTTCCATCAAACTCTTGGCATGAGTCATCTTCTTGCATCTTACTTTAGATTTTCTGTTTTGGCCCAAGGTCAGGAAGCTGCAACCCTTTTGCCCTTAAGATACATTTATTTTTATCAATTTGAACTACAGAATGTGTGTAGTCTAAAATTCTTAGTCTGAACTAACCCTTTATCATTATTATGTAAAATAAAACAGTTCAATCCTAATTCACCAAGGTAAGCCACTTTGGAACCTGTTACCAGGGTTACCACACATCTTGCAAAACATGGAATATTTTTTATTTTTATTATCTCTTTATTAAAATTAAAATGTATTGTCGGCAACCACCAGGGGGCGCCCAGGTTCCCCCCAGGCATGTCATGTTTTTGATGTTGGTGGGGGAACTTGTGTACCCGGAGAAAACAACAAGAGGGGAAAATGTTTGTTATGAAAAATGTTTTTACCACAGGTTAAAGACCAACCAGACCAAACTTCACACATGCATTACGTTATGAAGAAAACATGTAGTTAAGAAAAATTTTTTGAAAATATGATGGCCATACCTGCAGTCTAACAGGAAGTTGGCAATTTTGGGTGGGAAGTATCATACATCTACTTTTACTATTTCCTGACAGTGTTTTCTCAGTCTACATCATTAAAGCCTTTTCCAGTATGGCACAACAGCTATAACGTATCTGGTGTTTCTCTAGTGCCATTTTAAAAGCATGTGTATGGGCTGATATTTGTGCCACTAGAAACTGAAACTGAATATGTTATGTTTAAATTTGAAGTGCTCAAACTGAAATCCTCAAGTTAGATGAATGTTTTTTATAAAACTGAATTTAATCCAAATACATTGGTTTGTAAATTAATTGCAGTAAAATTAAAATGAATTTATATTTTGAAATTGAATTAATTTGCTTGAATTGTGAACTGCTTGGTGTGGTATTTACAGTGAGACTCCTCCGCACCTGCCCATTACTCCAGTCAGCTCCAGTGACAATGGGTGGGGCACATTTACCTGCCCCAATGTAGTCCTTCTAATGTAGGCTAACAGTGGCTACACCTCACAGTACCCCAGTTCTCTAACTCTGGGCTTGGTAAGTCTAAGTCTAAGTCTAAGGCTTTGTCTGAGACCAGAGGCTGTAGAACTAAAATTGAATTGTAGAACTAAAACTGAAGGTAGAACTGAATTTTCATCTCAGGAAAAGCAGTTACAAAGCAAAATTTATTTCAAAATATAAATTATTTTCAATTTACTGCAATTCATTTCAAACCAATGCATTTGGTATTCAGTTTCTGTTTCTGGCGGCATATTAGCCCATACTACCGTACCATGTGACCAGTGTTAGAATAATGAAATGGTGTTCAGCAAAAACATAAGTTTTAGTGCCATACTACTGCAGTGGTGGTTTCAGGCAGTGCACAAAAATTCTCACTCAGAAAATGTTTTTACAATATCATTATATATAAAAATTGTAATTGGTTACCCTTAAAAATAGTACATGACAAAGTACAAGCAACACTTAATGCTGTTCAGGGTCCATGGGTTGCAGGTCCTTACCTGGGGTCTTCACTTTTCTTTCTCCATCAGCTATTCCTGCCTCATGCATGTTCAGGAATTTTTACTAAATAATCAAATATACATAAATGTCACATGGTTTAGTTCTGTTTTCATGTCCCAGGCTAACGTGGGAAAGTCCCGGGGACACATGGAGGGCTTCAGAGAGACCCCTCTGAAGGCCCAATGCTGGTCCCAGAGCACACCTATAGGTTTGGACTGTCTGGGCTGGAGGAGACAACTCTCCTGCTCCTGTGAGTAACACTGTTTATATTTGAGTTTGTGTGAATTATGTATCAAAATCACCACGTAATCATGAAACCATATTGAGTGTCATCTTTCAGCAACATTTAAATGTTTATTTTAGGGTTATCCTGATACCATTACCAGTTTTGTTATTAAAGCATGTTTTACTGATACTGTTTCTGAACAGCTCTATTTCTCTTTTGTGTTTTTTAATCAATGTCAACTTTGTGCACATTTTGGCAAAAGAAGTAAAGGCAGAACACATTGGATCAAAAAATGGATAAAAAGACAATTGCCATCATGAATCACATTGAATTATCTAGATGGTTTTGGCAAGTGAAAATTGACATGGGTGCTGTCAGCAGGTGGGTATAGAACGTTAGTTAATGGACCAGCTTGTTAAGCCATGCGTAAGCATCTGGGTCACAACTTGTGATTGTTCATGTGCTGTTATTCATCTATTCCTCGAGAGGACACAGCACAAGCATATAAACAATGTGTGACACTAAAGTACTGCTTCTGGGTTGGTGCTGTAACCCATCCATAGAAAACATTTACACCAAGCCACATGCACTTTGCATATTATCCATGCTCAGTCTGACTGAAATTTACACATAAATGTGTTTTCTTGTTTTCATATTAGGTCACATGAATCTGTCAACACAATCCTAGCGTTATATACATATACTAGATGCATGTGCGTTTTCTATTTAGAGTGAAACATCCAGAATCATCTTCTTCTACTCTTTATGACAGCTGTGTATGACTGAATGGGGGTGTAGTGGCTCACTGGTAGAGCAGTTGTCCCTTAACCGGAAGATTGGTGGTTCGAGTCCCGCTCTCCCCACAGTTTATACTGTTGTTGTGTCCTTGGGCAAGACACTTAACCCACCTTTCCTCCAGTGGTGTTCCAGCTGTAATACTGGTGAAACTTAATGTGAGTCACTTTGAATAAAAGCGTCTGCTAAACACATAAATGTAAATCAATGCACTCCCATGGGTTTACATCTTTAATCTGCTTTACATTTTTAAATTTCACTTCAAATATGATTGAGTTGTGATTGTATGACAATTCCAATCAAACCAGTTTATCCTTATCATCCAAGATAATAAAACATGGTTGAATGCATCAAAACCCAGCAATATATTATTTTCCCTGGATGTGGTCTGTACAGCTCCCTAGAGCAGTGTGCTTTGTGTACACAAGTGATATCAGAAAGAGCTGGAGCTGTTCGCTGGGAGAAGGAGGGGGATCCTTCACTCTACGCCCTAATGCATCCTGCAGCCTGGTCTCATCAGTGAGGCGTGCACACTGTCGCTGACGGGCAAACGACTCGGGGCCGAGCTGCGAAAACCCCCCTGATGGTCCCCCACTGATGTCAGCCTGAAGAGAGAGAGAGTGAGTTAATGTGAGGCAATGTAGCAGTGTGCAAATAGTCTGAGAGAGGTAAACGCAGCGAGAGGAGGAGGCTGCGAGTGGACAGGGAGGAGGTACAAACCCAAGGCTGGAAGGTAAAACGGACAGAAGATTCAGGACTTGCAGCTAAAGGAAGAAGGGGAAGACTTAGCTCAAGACCGGACCTCAAGACTATCTGTGTTTTTTAAGCTCAGCCCACATCTTCTTTTGCCACCTCCCTTTTCCCATCCATCTTCGTAATTCCAGCTCTTACCTTAGCCGGTGCGGTGGTCTAAGTCCCTATGCGGACCCAACAGGGCTCTGAGGGGGGCGTGCCACTGCCTGGAAGCAGCTGTGGCAGCATCGGCAGTGGCAGCAGTTTGGGCTTGTCTCCAGGCTCGGATTCAGATGGAGGGAGCCCAACATGCAGAGGGGTGATGGACAGAGCGCTGATGGACGGTGGTCTTGGGCTGGGGGGGAGCATGGGCGGAGGAGGATGTGGAGGGGGCAGCCTGGGCGGAACTTTGAGGGGCGTCCTGTCTCGGTACTGGAGCCTGGAGAGTCTGCACTCCATGACAGGTATGTGACAAACAGAAGGAGCTGCTGCCTTAGGCATATGAAGACGTGCTCCTGGATACAAACGCTGCATGAGCACACATGCACACTGGCACACTGACACAGCAGCACAGACGATTGGGCAGCACTCTAGTAAGATATGCTACCATATGGTTGTTGAATGTGAATTGTGATAATTGAATTTCCCTTTGGACTAAATGACAGTTTTTGAATTGTATGAACTAATTAGAAAACTCTAGTAAATTCCATTTGTCAAACTAATACTACTAACTTGCTTTTGATCTAAAGCTCTGGTTGGCCAATCATAGCATTGCATATTATACATTTGAGCAGACTTTGAGATATGGCTATTGCTTTTTCTTTTAATAAACAGAAACACAGAAAAAAGCATGCATATAATCTTTTTTTCCTTTTGACAATAAGGTTTGTCAAGTTTTTCAAGTATTCACAATAGAATCAATATTGGGTCATTTTTAACCTGCTTTACAAGTGATATTGTTTTTGCACAGTCTGATGATACATTTATGCTTTACTGTGCTTAAAACACTCATAATTGATTTGCCCCATGGGACAATATACAGGGTAACTTTGGGATAGATACATTTGCGACAACTAGTTCATCATATCTTATCAAATCCTGACAGAATCATCATAAGGTCACTTTTTCCTGCTTTTACATCTATGTGTTATGGATGTAATACATTTGTGATTGCCCAGAAAACAGAGATACTTTATTTCTCCCCTAGGAATACTAGTTTAATATAGTTTTTCATATCTTATCAAGTCTTGTAAATACAATCAGCAGAGACTCATTTTTACCTGCTTTACATTTTTAAAGTCACATAAGTTTGTTTATATAAAACATGTCTACATGTCTCACTTCAGGGAATTGTCTAAAATTACTTTTTATTTATTTATTTATTATTCTGCCTTTTCTGGGCTGAGAAAATACTACAAGTGCAGTCGCATATAGCAACTCTATCAACAGATACACTGTATTCCCCCCCGGGGTCAATAATGTTTATCATGTTTCTTATGTCTTATCAATAAAATTCCTATAATAATAATTTTTATTTAGCGCTTTTCCACCTACGTTAGTAGGCACTCAAAGCACTTTACATACATTAAGCTATTTACCAGTGTTACAAAACACTCACTGGAGGCAATGTAGGTTAAATGTCTTGCCCAAGGACACAACAACAGTATGTGGGGGAGAGCGGGATGTTATGAGCGGAGATTGAACCGCCCACCCACTGGTTGAAGGACAGCCGCTCTACCCACTGAGCTACTGCCGCCCAACCTAAAAGGACATTTTTGCCAACTTTCTTTGTAAAAAAACTCTACCATATGACTTACGTCTAAAATGGTATTATTAATTTTCCAGTCATTTCCAAGCTAAAGGATGGTAAAATAAAAAAATATATATATATATATATATATATCATTAAACCTCTGTGGAGGTTATTTTTACCCCATGTAGCAACTGCACTTATTTAGGCCAATCCTACCTAATTATTAGCCAGTAGAGAGGGCACAGCTATTAGAACCATCAAGGCTTGAAGCTTTGCCATACCTATTCAGAGTGAAATTGGCCTGGATTCCCTTCCCTTTACTGCTGTCAACGCAGTTAAAATGTTGTCAGATGTATTGTAATTGTAACAATTGTAACATATTGTTATGTAAAATAGGATGCGTTTCATGCAATAAAGTTTAGTTTATCTTTGCCACAAGTGCATGTGGTCAGTATTTTTGTGCCAATGTTATAGCTCAGTATTTATTGCATGATAAAGCCATTTCAGAAATATTCAATAATGTCAATGTTTTGTCTGAAAAAAAGTTGCAGAAGGTGTAAAAAAGGACCCCAGTCAATATCATGCATCTTTATTACTTAAAAGCTTGGTATCAATTGCAAGATAAAGCAATTTAATAAAAAGCGGGAAATGTCTGGATTTTGTATAAACATTTTAAGGTAAAAAGACCCCCTGTAATATCAATTTTAAAAGATCATAACATTTCCAACCTTTATTTTACAAAATTTTACACTGTAGCAGAATAAGGTTTTTTTAATTTATATATATTTTTTTAATAAAAATTACCCCTTGCAGTTTTTGAGTCAAGCTAAAAAAATACCTTTTATGATAAATAATAATAATAAATAATCCACTTATTCCAAGAGACTTTATCAATTATGAGATAAACTGGTAGGAGAGATGAGCTTATATCTCTAGAGGGAGGAGTTTAACCTGAAACCAAACCTGATGGACCAGGCTCATGTATGCATGAAAGCGAGTCACACTTCGATTTCATGGCTTACAACTATGAGACCAGAACAGCCTGGTCCATCAGGTTTAGTTTTAGTGGAAACTCCTCCCTCTTGAGATATAAGCTCAGCTCTCTTACCAGTTGATCTCAGAATTGATAAAGTTTTTTTGGAATTAGAGATGAAACGTCTTCACCTTGAAAACTGAGTCCAGATCATTTTACTTCAACTTTTATAAGGTTTACAAGTTTTATACGGTTATGTTGATATGTTTTATGCAGTAACTACAAATCTAAGAGTAAAACTATGGCAAAGGACAGTAACTGCTTTTTGTAATTACCATTTAGAATGTTCGGACAATGTATGACAGTTACTGCACCTACTCAGGGTTATTTACCATTACCATTGACTCTCCCCTGACATTTTTTGTGTTCGTACATGCCATGAATACCCCAGGTGGTTTTACTGAGAAGGTGAGGGGGAGTGAAGAGCGGGGGATAGTTAATTAGCTTGACTGAGCTAATATGGAGCTAACAAACAAAAGAGCCTCCTTCAAAAAATAGGGGTAATTTTGTTCACACAATCAGGTCATGTGGCTAGGAACGGCGTCTAGTCTGGATCCCGGTGGATGTGTGGAAAGGGCTATTGTTTGTTGTTGTATGCAGTGTCATTTTCATTTCGTTGCCATTTTGTTTCTGAGTATTGTGATGAGGTTAAAAATGTACTGACTATCAAGGCCAACAAGCTACTTACTCGCTGGGTGGTTTGGTTTGCTGTACAAAGTAGCTTGCTTCAAAAAAGTCAGTGTCGAAACTGTCAGATCAGTTTGGGCTTTTATTTGAATAAATGGATAAAGCGGCAGAAGGAGATGGCTCTAGTTCAGCGGAGAACAACAACAGAAACCTCTTTGTCTTAAAAACTATTGCATCAGATGTACAGTGTAGGACATTAGCGTCACAATGTTAGCCTTAGCTACATTTTATGACGTCGAGCAGCACTGCCTACACTTTAGTCTCAACAACAAGAGTTCTCACCTCCTTCTCACGCAGTCTCAATGTCTTGATGCTGCTAATATACCATGACCACATCACAAATCTGACCACTGTGGACAGAATTGAGCTCCCTCTGAGAATTGTCCCACTAAACTGTGCATATAGAAGGAGTCAGTGGCTGATTTTATTGTAGAGCACTGTGGACAAGTAATGCGTTGTGAAACATGTATCTTAGTTTAGACATAACCTGAGTGTATGAAATGAACATTTGCATTGTAGTAATTGCAGTTTCCCTGGAGCCTGTCCCCATTATTATTTCTCCTCACATCAGGTCAGAATACAAGGCTCCCTGTCTCTGCCTCTCAGATGTCCAACCTGCACTGGTCATTTCACTCTAATGCCGGTAATAAAAATCAAATGGGTTTCTACAGAGAGAAGCTGGCAGTGGGAATGTTAGCCTGTAGCAGTGTGGTTCTGAGGATCTGATTTGTTTATGTGGGGTGCAGTGGCTCAGTGGTAGAGTGGTCGTCCTACAACCAGAAAGTTGGCGGTTTGATTGCCGCTTTCCCTACAGTTCATACTGTCGTTGTATCCTTAACCCTCTTTGCCTCCAGTGTCTGTGGCACTGGTGTATGGATATCAGAGGTGTAAAGAGTACCTGAAAGCCATACTTGAGTAAAAGTACATATACGTTACTGTAAAAAATACTAACACAAGTTACAAGTCACCAATTTAAATACGACTTGAGTAAAAGTATTAAAGTATCCCATTTTAAAAGTACTTAAGTATTTTACTCATACTGAATGTTGGCTCAGATGCACTAGTCCTCAAAACAAAGAAATATTGTAGGTTAGTGAAAAAGAATGCTTATTTATAAGGTATGTTATAAGGTGTTGTAAGGTGTTATAAGGTGTTGACTTGGACAACAAGTTGTCCAAGTCAAACTCAAGTGCTCAAAAAAGGTAAAACATTTTCAAAAAAGGTATTTTCAGTAAAATGGACAAACAAAAACAAAACAAACTGCATGAAGAGCTGGCTTTGGCTTCATCAGTAGCTGCAGCCATCGATCTTTGATTTTTGTAAAACACCTGGCGTTCGGCAGGCTGCTAATTTACATTCACAACGGAGTAACGCATTTGGACAAAAAGCATCCAGTACCTTCAATAGCCTACAGATGGAGGAATCGCCTCTTACACCCAAGAAACGAGCTTGCAAGCAACAAAGTTGACTTAACGTGCGCAAACACAATGTAGCGCGTAACCAGGGCGCACCTACCCAGTGCTAGAGGGCTATGGAGCATCAATTTCGGCGCCCCCTCCACAAAACAATTAGCTCAGCTGTTAAGGACAGGGCTTTACATTCAGGGTACCCAGGTTTGAATCTCCCTCGGGATGCTATGAACTAACCAGTGTGGATTAGTTGTTTTCCAAGTTATTGTAATTTATTGATCATGGCATGCTGTCTTATATTTTCCAGTTTTCAGCTCAGTAACCTCAGTTTTGCATATAAAGCTAGCCTTAATTTAATTTAAACCCCAT